>JAJPUD010000540.1:365870-411612 GCA_023553655.1 Myrmecobius fasciatus
GGAAGGAAGGAAGGAAGGAAGGAAGGAAGGAAGGAAGGAAGGAAGGAAGGAAGGAAGGAGAGAGGGGGAGAGAGAAGGAGAGAGGGAGAAAGAGAGATGGAGGGAGGGAAGAAAAGAGCAAAAGAAAAATGAAGGGAACAAAAGAGAGAAAGGGGTTCTCTAGAGAATGAAACTGCCTGTGCTTTGTGGTTGAAGTCATTTCTAATTAAATATTTTGTTTCTACATATGTTATCTATTGTTATAAGGAACAAATTCAGGGGAAACTCTTCATAGTGATCAAAATCAATAAGCAATCTATTGCTAATTTATATCCTTAGGGAATTTCCTGGATACTGAAAGATTGAATTGCTCATAGAAACTGCAATATTTGTCAGAGGTAGGTTTTGAATCCAAATCTTCTAGGCATCAAAGCTTAGCTTCTTTTTCATGATGTGACATCTCCTCTTCTACACTAAGGGAATGAAAATACAAAGTGTGAAGATTCTCCATTAGGTTTAATAACTGTTCAAAATGGGGGCAGCTAGGTGGTGAAGTGGGTAGAGCACCAGCCCTGAAGTCAGGAGGACCTGAGTTCAAATCTGGTCTCAGTCACTTAACATTTCCTAGCTGTGTAATCCTGGGCAAGTCACTTAACTCCAATAGCCTCGGCAAAAATAATAATAATAATAATAATTGTTCAAAATGATTTGCTATTCTTAACTTCTCTGAGATACTGATCCAGCCATTATTCAAATCATTATTAATTGTCATTTATTTCACTTTCTTCTATTTTCTCCTCCCAAATTCTTTGCAATACAATTAAGTATATTCAGAATCTAAATTCTATTATTGATTAATTTAACTATAAAATGAACTGAATCTTCATTCTTGACAAAAGAAACACTAGGATCTTTTTTCAAAGCCAGGCTTTCTCCACTCTTTCTGCTAAATCACCACCAGAGTAGTATTCCCTCACCTGCTCTCCATTGTCTAATTTGAAGTCTAAAGATTTAATTTTTTTCCATGGGAAACACTTAAGCAAGATAGTCTTTATGAGATCTTAAATAAGAGGATTTATTCACTTAACTTTCAATTTAAAATAATATGGAATAAATATATTATCAAGTTTTATGACAATAATAATATTAATAGCCACAGTTTATATTTATATGTTGTTTCTTGAGGTTTTGAAAATTGCTTTATACAAATCTTACTTGATTTTTACAACATCTCTTCTTGGCAGGGACCATGTTTATAAGTGTTTCACAGATGAGTAAAAGGAGGCTCAGAGAGATTAAATGGCTTAATGGGGTCAATAGTTAATAAATAGCTCAAGAAGAATTTGAACCTATGTTTTGCTGATTCTGAGTAAAATGTTCTATCATAGAACCAAAATAAAGTAATGCAAATAAAATCATTAGAATAAAGTAAATAGACTGTGGGAACTGAGTGTGGATCACAACGTAGCATTTTCACTCTTTTTGTTGTTGTTTGTATTTTATTTTCTTTCTCTTGTTTTCTTTTTGATTTGATTTTTCTTATGCAGCAAGATAATTGTATAAATATGTATGCATATATTAGATTTAACATATATTTTCCCCATGTTTGACTTATTTTGGATGACTTGCCATGTAGGGGAGGGAGGATGGGAAAGGAGGCAAAATTGGAACACAAGGTTGTGCAAGGGTCAATGTTGAAAAATTATCCATGCATATGTTTTGAAAATTAAAAGCTTCAATAAAAAACAATGGAAAGAAAAAAAGAATAAAGTAAATAATATAATCAAATTTATCACTATTTTATAATTAATTAATGATAATTATTAATGTTTTATAGGTATTTATAATAATTTATATCAAGCAATTAATAAAATTATGTGATCAAAACAAATACCACTCAATAAAATTTCTTATAATAATAACATTTCTAATAATTATTATTTAAAATAAATAGAATAATATTAATGAGGCAGTCTTTTCTAGTAGAAATACGAATTTGAAGTCTGAAGATCTCAGTTCAAACACTGCTCTGAATATGGTCAGCTATATAACCACAGAAAAGTCATTTAATCCCTCTAGGCCTCAGTTTCCTCATCTGGCAAATAGTCTCTAAAATCCTTCCAATCCTGAATCTATCATCCTATGCATCTATACAATAAAATATAATAAAGTTATAGGCTAATAAAAGCTTTCATTTATGTAACACTAAGGCTTACAAAACTCATTACAAATAATATCTTCATTTTATCAATGATAAGTACTTAAAATAATAAGTATATTTCTATGTATTATTTAATTCATGAATATAATTCGTAACAATTCAAATATGCAACTATTCTCTAAGTTATAGCCTTAGAGGATTGCCTGATACACTGGAAAGTTAAGTGACTTGGCCAGCATCACAAAGCTGTTAGGTGTCAGAGACTGAACTTGAACCCTAATATTCCTGACCCTAAGCTGAGCTTTCTATTCACTGCCATAAATACAATAACAAAAATGAAGTAAATTACCTGAAATAAAATCTTTTAATAATAAGTGTGACTTTTGACTATTTACTTAACACTCTTTGCCTCAGTTTTCTGGTCTGTAAAACGAACTAGAGAAGGAAATTCACAAAATAAAACATTTGAGTTTTCTTCATGCCCTTTATACATCACAAAATCTCCATATACAAAACCCCTCTTCCCAGTGAGCTTTCCTTTATAACAGTTACACAAAATGAACCAAAATTTTACTGTACCTGATGATGCATGCAGCATTTAGTACCCATAGTCCCCCACCTCTCCATTGAAATGAAAAGGAGATATATAATTTTTATCTCCTCTCTGGAGTTGGTTTATTATAATTGCATTGTGTTCACCTTCAAGATGTTCCTTTCATTTATATTATTATGGCTATTTATGTATATTGTTTTTGTAGTCCCATGACCTTTATACTACATCAGTTTTTATAAGTTTTCCCATTTTTCAGATTCTAGATTTAGAGCTGAAAGAGAACTTCAGAGCTATCTAGTAGAGGTTCCTCTGAGGAAAATGAGGTGGCCAGAGAGATCAATTCACTTATTCAGAGTCACAAAGATATTTTGGCAGAGTCATGTCTTCTACCTACATTAAACCACACTACCATTGCATATGGTTGACCACCATGACACCCAATATGAGTTCAGGTTGAAAATGCCTTAGAGAATACTCTGGTTGTTCAGTAAGATACAGACCACTTGTTTTGCAAGCATGTCAAGAATTGAGCAGCTGATCTAAATGATACCTTCAATCATCAGTGAATATGTTGAGTTAGAAAATATTTGAACTGACACATCAGCTCCTGGATAATGATCAAGCATGAATGATTCTTAATTCAGGGAGCCACTTTCTTTGGTATCTTCTTCTTTGTCCACATCATCACAGCTGTTTAATCATTATCTCGGGACTTTTGTCTTGCATGAGGGGGAATCTTTCCAATATGAGATGCAGACTAATACTGAGTTTGGGGATAGGGAAGAGGATTCCATTTCTTTTTTGAGTCATAATTATAATTCAAGGAGGAGGACAAAAAAAGAAATATGTACTATTATTTTTCTCTAAGACCCATTAATTGGGGGGGGGAGGAGTGAATATTGGAGACATTCTTATAATAAGGACCTGAATGAGGTTGATTGAGTTGGGATTGGAATCAAAAGGAAATTTCAGAGAAAGGGCTTGGTGATAGATTGGCAATATGTTACAATTTTTTTTTTTAAATAGGACTAATGAATCAGGAGAGACTGGCGTCAGTTATGTGACCAAGGACAAAACACTTAAGTAAATCATGGATGCTAATATTTGTAGAACCTACTTTAAAAAGTAATTGTGAAGATTAAATGAGGTTATATGTGCAGAAGTGTGCTGATAAATATTTAATAGGAGACTCTTCAAAAAATGTACCTGTGGCACACTTGTAAATTTAATCTGCATTAATATTTTAATTATCATTTTCTTAAGTCAAGACAAATCAACAAAACAATAAATCAAGTCCTGATTTGTAGCATTTGCAGATTTCTGAGGTATAAATGCTCCCACTGGAAATTTAACAATCAGCTCTCCAATTTGGACCTATATCCAAAGGGCTATTAAACTATGCATACTCTTTGATTCAGCAGTGTTACCACTGGGTATATATCCCAAAGAGATCACAAAAGTTGGGAAAAGACCACATGCATAAAAATGTTTATAGCAGCTCTTTTTGTAGTGGCAAGGAACTGGAAATTTCTTTAAAAGCAGAAAAAAATTATGTGTTTTATAATTATCCATTAGAAAATGGCGGAATAAGTTATGATTTATGAATGGAATGGAATATTATTTTTCTATAAGAAATGATGAACGGGCTGATTTCAGGAAAGTCTGGAAAAACTTACATAAACTGATCTTTAGGAAAGTGAGCAGAACCAGGAGAACATAGTACACAGCAAAAGCAAGATTACATGATGATCAACTATGATAGACTTAGCTCTTCCCAGCAATGCAGTGATCCAAGACAATTCCAATAGACTTGGGATGGAAAAATGCCATCTGCATCCAGAGAGAAAACTATGGAGACTGAATGCAGATCAAAGCGTACTATTTTCACCTCTTTTGTTTGGTTGTTTGTTTGCTTTTTCTTTCTTGTGTTTTTTTTTTCCTTTTTGTTCTTATTTCTCTTTCATAACATGACAAATAAAAAATATGTTTTAAGTGATTGCATATGTATAACTTCTATAAGATTTTTTGTTTTCTTGGAGAGAGGGCAGTACAGGAAGAAAGAAAAAAAATCTGGAACTCAAAAAATTATAAAATCAATGTTGAAAACTGTATTTATGGGTAATTGGAAAAATAAAATACTATTGAGATAAAATAAAATCAGCTATCACAAGTTGTTTTGATTTGCCTCCAGCATATCCTTCCATATGTATAAAGAATTATGTACATAGAAACTCTTGTCATTGTTGTAGAAGTACAGTAGAGTAACAAAGTCTACTATTCCTGGGCTTATTAGTGTTCTTCATACTCAATTCTATCTTTTATCTCTGCAACTTTAAACATGGCTGAAGTTACTCCCTGCCCATCTCTACATTTGAGAATTTCTGCTTTATTTCATAGATCAACTCAAAGCCCATATCATTATATGAGGATCCCTCAAGCTGTTAAAGCCTTCACAAAATTACTGTACATTTTTTCTCATGTACATTTAAGAGTATGTGTGTGTATGTATAGAACAAATTGTCCCTTTAAGATTTATGACTGAATTCGTTCAGCTCAGAGCTCTAAAAGTTACAAGTAAAGTTATTCTCTGACTCAGAGTTCTGAAATAAATTGTTGAGTATGAGAAAACGTAATAAATAGAGAAGATAGGGAAACCGGAATGACTTTTATTACAAAATATATTTTTTCTGCTTGTAAAGAAAAAATGAGAATTTGGTGTCTGAGGCAGATTCAAATCCTGCTTCAAACACTTTCTAATTGTGTTGATGTTGTAGACATCGCTTAACCTCTGTCAACTTCAATTTCTTCATCCGTAAAATGAGAATAATAGCACCTACCTTTCTGAGTTACTGTGAGGACAAATATATGAATAAAATATTTATTAAGCACTTAATAAGAGCAAAGTAAGGCAGCTAAGTGGAGCAGTAGAAAGAGTGAGAACATCAGGGCTGGAGACAGAAAAATCTGAATTCGGATTTGACCTCAGACACTTACTAGTTGTGTGACACTTAATCCTGTTGGGTCCAACTTTTCATGATGCTATTTGGGGTTTTCTTGGCAAAGATATTGCAGTGGTTTGCCATTTCCTTCTCTGACTCATTTTACAGATAAGGAAACTGAGGCAAGCAGGGTTAAATGATTTACCCAAGGAAACATAAGCTTGTAAGTGTCTGAAGTTGTATTTGAACCTAGGAAGATGAGTCATCATGATTGCAGCCTTAGCACTCTATCCAGTGTGATATCTAGTTTCTCTCTCACTAGAAATCTTCAAGCAGAGACTAGACAATCACTTGTCAGATATGTTTTAGTGGGGCTGCCTTTAGAAGTTGAGTTGTGTAGATGAGGATAGACTGAAGTCTCTACCAACTCTCAAGTTCTGTAATTCTATTAAGTCAAGATTGAATAGAAAGTAAGTAGTTGGGGAGGAAAAAGATCAGATTTGGAAGATAATAGAACAGATGCATTTAATTTGGGATTTTTTAAATTTGAGGGAGCAGCAAAACATTCTAATTGATAAACAAGCATTTATTAAGCACCTACTGTGTACCAGACCCTATTCTAAGTGCTAGGAAATGAAAGACAAAATAATCCTGCTTTCAAGGAGCCTATACTAACAGGAGAAAAAAAAGTACAGCTCTAGATATATAATTCTACAGCATGATCCCATGCAGGTGAATAGATTATACAATATATCCCATTCCAGTATATTTCAGTGCATACTGAAGTCAAAGCTTAGTTCTATCTTCACTCAATTGCCATGAAAAATACCTATTCAGTTTTTCAACTGATACCTTTGTCTTAACAATTTCCTTGCCAATGACAAATTTCATTGAAATCTATTTGACTTCTTTTTTCCCCAGTGGAGAAAATATCTCATCTGTCAGCTGCCATTTTATTTCAAGATGGCAGACTCAAGCACAGATTGAGCTTGACATAAATTTCAATGTTCTCTAATAATGCATCAAATAAAGTCTGAATGACAGTGTTTTCAGGGCTAATAAGAATTTAAAAAGTCATCTAGTCAAATCTCTCTTTTTACTAAGAGGGAAACTGGCATCCAGAGAGAAATATCTTGCCCAAGGCCAGGCAGAGAGTCTGTTAGTCAGTCCTAGAACTAGGATGCCTGGCTCTCAGTTGATCAATCCATTAGTTTTTCCACTACTCCATAAGGAATGATTCATCTATAATATTATAATGGAATTTCAAAATACATATAATTCTGGGGAAATTAGTCAAAACAGGACCTGATTCATTTTATCTATTACAATTAAAATATGGAATTTGTGGATCATTTTGGAGCCCTATAGATTTTCCTGTCAGAAAAGCCACTTTTCCCCCTCAATGACTCCCAACAAAAATATAAGGAACCTCAAGGAAACAGTAAAAATAGATCTATAAGATATCTTATTTCTTTCCATTCTCTTCAGTTCTTATTTTACTGCAAAATTCCGTAATGAATCTAAACTGTGAGCATCACAGGGAGGCAAATATCTGAGCCCTTAAAATCACCAAAGAAAATCAAGCCCATCGATATCTTTGCACATTCCAAATGCAGATCAAGGACAACATATTGTTGAAGGAACTTAATTTTTAGGAAAGTAAGAACAAAAGGTCCTCCTTGTTAATTCCTTGCCTTCTAGCAAGAACACCTAGTTCTCAGCAGGGGCCTCTATAAATGTGTCACCTCATCATCTCCCCTTTGGGTGACTCCATCCGTTTAGATCTTAAAGTCTTTCTTCTACTTGACAAGGACTATTTCTTTAAAAAAAAAATGGTGAAATAGGTTTCACAGACTTCTTTGAAAATAATTACAAAAAGGAATTGCTTTCAGGCTGAGTCCATGAAGAACAATGAGCTACAGTTCCAAGCAAGTTTTCAAGTCAAAATTTTAGCATCCAAAAAAGAGATTTAGGGGAATATTTTTTTAAAAGCCATATTAATTGAAGCTGTGTAAAGCCCAACTGTTGTAAGGATCAAAAATGATGCAGAAATAATCTAATGTGTTTCAAATTAAAGATATTATTTTCTGAACACCACCAAAATGTGGTGAACAAATGGAGCAGTTGCACCGAAACCAAGATTTGTGTCTTCAATGGTGATTAATCACAAAATATTTTTATATTATGTCTATAACTTTAAATTTAATTAGATTAAATTAAATAAATTTAATTAGAATTGATATATTTAATCCAAACAGTGCTTACCTGATCAAGCTCAGCTTTCTCTAATATTCCAACCTACACACATACATACACAGCCTTTTAAATATTTCCCACTTTACTTCCTAGTCAAAAATTTTTCCAAAGCTCAGAACTGATAAGGATCTTAGAGGATATCTAGTCTAATACATACATAAATTACAATATGCAGACCTTCAGTCACATGGGGAGCCCATCGCCTCCAGAGCTCTGCTAGTCTATTTTTAGATAGCTTTAAGAGAAAAAAATTTCTTTATGTTAAGCTGTATAGAATGAGGCAGCAGAATACTATAATTATTAGAGCACCGAGCCTAAAGTTAGGACTACTTGAGTTCAAAGCTGGCTTCAGATACTACTGCGTGACCCTGGGCTATAAAAAGAAAACAAGATATTTTCAATAAATATTTATTAAATAGCTACTAAGTGCTGGCACATGCTTAAGAAGTGATTCTTTCTTTCCTTCCTTAACACCACCCCCTCAGAAAATTATCATCTATCAATATAAATTGGCTACTGTTCTGCATCTTAGAGAGTTGCTTGATACCCTGTAACTTGAATTACCTCTATCTCCCAATGTTTTTATTTTTCTGTCCAATGGGGCCAGACTAAGTCTGGTCTATTTTTTTTTCAAATAAACAGCCCTTCAGCACTATCATGTGCTTCCCCTCTGCATCCTTATGTCTCCTCCAAACTAAGCATTCCTAGTTCCTTTGGTTTCATCAGTGTGTTTTCCAGATTTCTCCCATCTCCTTGTCTTCTTTGAAACTTGTCAATGTTTTTATTAAACTGAACACAATATTACTCCCCAAGTTGTCTGACAAGGACAAGTACATAAGAACATTCTACCAGCTCATTAATGCAGCCTAGGATGGCATTAGGTTTCTGGGGTTTTTTTGTTTTTTTCTTACAAAAGGCTGTTTTTGGCTGCCATGTGACACTGATGACTCATATTAAGTTTGTAGTAAGCTAAAAATCCCAAATCTTCTTTAGGAGAAATACTGTCTAGCCATTCCTTTCACTTCCTATACTTGGGAAATTTATTTTTGGAATCCACATACAGAACTTTTTCATTTCAATATTTTGAGGTTTTGTGATTTCATTCCCATAGATAGTCTATCCCCACCAATTCTAAATTAGGAATCCTCTGTAATGTTGAAAATACTCTTCAAGGTTACTCAGCCTATCAAAGCAAAGTTAGTTAAGTCAACCAAGGTTTTTAGCACACCAGGAAGATTATAAATTGTAGAGCAGCTTCCATTCTATTGGTAGAAGTGTCCTCCCTACAGAGCTCCCTACATTGATGAGATCATAATTTGGGACCAAATCCATCACACATACTCACATACTCATATACTTACATATTAGGTAAATGTATCTACCTATATGCATGTGGATGCTCCTAGAGTTCTTGAAAATGGTTATGATTTACACCATTCCTCCAGCCCACCCCAAGTGTCTCTTCTCCAGCTAAGTATCTTCATTTGGTCTGATCTTGAGGTCATTATGGTTGCTTCTGGATTCTCTGTAGCTTATTAATGTTCCCTCTGAAATATGGTACCCAGAACTTGCTCCCTGGATCTTTCCAAACTTTATGCCTCATCTACTGATTTTGATTCTCCTGAGCATTATAGCCATGTTCCTTTCTACATGGAACCTAGCCCAGTGCTTGGTATTTAGCGGGTCCTTAATAAAGAATTTTCCATTGATTTATTGAATGTCTCTCTTAGAGAGAAGTAGGTGCTTTACGAATGGGGGGCCAACACTGATTCATCCTTTTAGCTGCCACTACCCAGCAAACTGCTTTTTTATATAAATACTTCATAAATATCATGTTGAGCAAGTAACTTATTTGTTGGCTGATTGACCCTTTGGAAAACAAATAAAGGACCTTCCAAAAATGGGAAACTTAAGTTTCAATGAGCTTGAACAAGGAGAGGAGGATTTAGTTGGGGCATCATGGAAAGCCAAGAAGCAGAAACAGAGCATTGACGAGGGTGAGGGGAGAAGGAAGGGCTTAAGATCAGGGCAGGAAGTATCCAAGATGAATTTTACCCACTTCACTGTTCTATAAGGGGGCTACCCTGTTTCATTGGACTTATTTTCAGTCTTAGTGCTTTCTCAGGTTAGTGGATAAGTTACCATGAAGTATAAAGAGAATTGTGCAAATATTAGCTACTGGCAGATTACCAACGTTGATTTCCTAGGAAGAGTGAAATAATGTGTCTAGAACTAACTTATTTTAATGGGTATGAATTAGTGGTTTTTTTTCCTTCTTCAATAAACTTTTATTTCAGCATGTTCCCAGAAGAAAAAAAAGGAGCAAATAACTTCTTGTAGGATTCTCTCTATTGTCATTTTTTAACACACTCTTGTTATGATTCTGTGGTATTGTGCTATAGGCTAGTTTCACTTGAAAAAAAGCCCATTGGCACCTTCCCTTGGCACCTGGCACCAAATCAGTAATTGTTGAGGATGAGGAGGAGGATGACACATTAATGCTTTCCTCCTCTAGAGCAAAGGTCAACCTGATGGGTAACATGGAATCCTGGCATTTCTAATTGCTGGGTGCCTGAGGGAACTTACTTCAGCAGCTTCTTCCATAATAGGTCTCCACAAGTCTCTGTTCAGTAACAAAGGGATTTGTTATTATTATTCATCATTATTATTAGGTCTGGAATCCCTATATCTACCATGTTTTTATAAAAGCAAGTGAATTCTTGTTTTTGAGCGTTACTCCTGGCTCCCATTCTGGACCATACCTGAATAATACATGTTATCAGAGTCTACCATTCAGCCCAGCTTAAAAAACTGAGGGTAAACATTCTCTTCTCACAGCCCCATCACTTACCCTCTCCTGCAGAAATACTTACCTGTTGACTAGAATGTCCATGTTTCCGGCTATGTCCATGTCACTAAGGTATTCATATCTATCCATGTTGAGAAACTATGTGTGTATGTGTAGAGGGAGAGACAGACAGACAGACAGATCCACAGAGACAGAGAGCAACAGAGAGAAGAAGGGAGGGAGAGAGAGATCATTGGTGGTATGGAAACTTAAGGAGAACAAGCCTATTTTCAAATATTTAAAAGACTGTCCCACAAAAGAGGTAACTAAAGTTGTCTGGTTAGGTCTCTGCTGGTAGGATGAAGACAGGTAGAAATGACAAAAAGAGGGGCTTTCTTTGTAGCAAAAAACTGACTATACTAAGATTTATTCCAAAGTAATCAGCTGATTCTTGGAGGAATAAGTTCCTTCAATTGGAAGGCCTTCTAGCCAAGTCACAGTGATCACTTGTTTGGGATATGATAGAAAGCATTCTCTCTCTCTCTCTCTCTCTCTCTCTCTCTCTCTCTCTCTCTCTCTCTCTCACACACACACACACACACACACACACACACACACTAGCTTTTTATTTTCAAAATACATGCAAAGATAGTTTTCAAAATTCACCCTCGTAAAATTTTGTGTCCCAAATTTTTCTCCCTCTCTTTCCCTCTCCCACTCACCTAGACAGCAAGTAAACCAATATATGTTAAACATGTGCAATTCTTCTATACATATAATGCTGCACAAAAAAAATCAGATCAAAAAAGGAAAAAAATGAGAAAGAAAACAAAAAACAAGCTAACAACAACAAAAAAAAAAGGTAAAAATACTATGTTGTGATCCACATTCAGTTCCCTTAATCCTTTCTCTGGATGTAGATGGCTCTCTCTATTACAAATCTATTTGAATTAACCTGAATCACCTCATTGTTGAAAAGAGTCAAGTCCATCACAGTGATCATCACATCATCTTCTTGTTGCTGTGTACAGTGATCTCCTGGTTCTGCTCATTTCACTCAGCATCAGTTCATATGAGCCTCTCCAGGCCTTTATAAATCATCCTGTTGATTTTGGAATCTTTCTTATGGAATAATACTATTCCATTACATTTATATACCATAACTTATTCAGCCATTTAGATGCCTGAATTATTCAGATGGGCGTCCATTCAGTTTCAGTTCCTTGTCACTACAAAAAGGGCTGCTACAAACATTTTTGCACATGTGCATCCTTTTCCCATTTTTGTGATCTCTTTGGGATACAGACCCGGTAATGGCACTACTGGACCAAAGGCTATGCACAGTTTTGGTCTAGTTCCAAATCGCTCTTCAGAATGGTTGGATCAGTTCACAACTTCACCAACAATGTATTCGTGTTCTGGTTTTCCCACATCCCCTCCAATATTTATCGGCATCTTTTCTTGTCATCTTAGCCAATCTAAGAGGTGTGTAGTGGTACCTCAGAATTGTGATAATTTGCATTTCTCTAAACAATAGTGATTTAAAGCATTTTTTCATATGACTAAAAATGAAAATTATCTGTTTATATCCTTTGACCATTTATTAACTGAAGATTTACTTCTTATAAATTCAATTCAATCTCTAAATATTTTAGAAACAAGGCCTTTACTAGAACCCTTGGATGTAATTCCTTTTTAATCAAGGGCTGCATTTGTTTTGTTTGTAGGAAGACATTTTAATTTAATATAATCAAAATTATGCATTTTGTATTTCATAGTGTTCTTTAGTTCTTTTTTGGTCATAAATCTCTTCCTTCTCCACAGATCTGAAAGATAGACTATCCCTTGCTCTCCTATTTTGTTTATAGTTTAGATATAGTATTTATGTCTAAATCATGTACCTACTTTGACCTTATCTTGCTATAGGGTATTAGATACTAGTCAGTGCAAAGTTTCTGACATACTATTCTCCAATTTTCCCGGCAATATTTGTCAAATAGTGAGTTCTTATCCCAGAAGCTGGGATCTTTCACTATAGTCATTGACTATTGGGTTTTGTGAACCTAACCTATTCCTCTGATCAACTACTCTATTTCTTAGCCAGTATCAAATGGTTTTGATGACCACTGCTTTATAATGTAGTTTTAAGTCTGGTACAGCTGGGCCACCTTCATTTGCAATTTTTTTCATTTAGTTTTATATACATATATATATATACATATAAGACAGCATATAATGCATATGAATTAATATATATATATATATATTAGTTCATATAGTTATATATACATATACATATAAGTATATATATTAGAGAGACATAGCTATCACCATGACACCATGACAGAAACATATATATATCTCCAAATTTTGTCATTTCTTCTTGTATGATCTTAAGCAAATCATTTAACTTCTCTAGGCCTCAATTTGCACATTTGTGAGATAGTTAGATTAAATAATTTCTAAGGTCCTTCCTATCTGAATCTATGATCCTATTATATATAATGTTTGTATGTATATGTATGTGTATATATGTATGAACTATACTTTATAATTGCTATATTAATATAGCAATTATACCTTATAATTGCCATATTAATTATATAAAATATACTTACCTATTCATTATGTATGATTACATATAATCATATGAAAACTAGACTAGCTAAATTGTAATCATATATATGATTGATACATTAATTATATAATATATTATAATTTATGTATTAGATGAAATCAAATAATCAAGAGTGCCAATTTCCAAAAGTCTGTTCATTCCTCTAGTATAATGCTTTTAAGTTTTTTGGAAAGGATCTCCTGATCCAGTTTTCATATGAGGATCTATGACATGATGTAATGTTCTTGATGTGAATTGTGACTATTCAAAGGAGAGAGAATTCTAAAACCTGAACAAAGCTTAATTTCATATGACCATGTGCCAAGTTAATCATCCAAATTTCTGCTTGTATCAGACTTTTTCCAACTATCTCTCTGAATTTTCATTGATTTCTGTTTTGTACACTGGCAAGAATACAATAAAGTATTCATTAAAAAAAAAAAAAAAAGAAGCCAGGGAGGGTCAGTAAATGGAGATGAAGGTATGGGGGACAGCTTCTTGGAGATAATCTCAGAGGGATTGCACTAACATTAAGGACTGGATTCATATTGACAAAGACAAGGATTCTCAGAAGACAACATTGCATGACCAGTAGATATTATTATTGTATTGAATCAGAAGGCCAGTGCACTATCTACATGAAGAGAGATTTCTTTTAATGTGTATAGAGATATAGTTGTTTGATGTATCATGTGCTTTTCTGAAACTAATAAATATCAATTCTTGTTGACAGTCGAATCTGACAGTAAGATTATAGTCATTAGTTCTCATCCTGGCCAGATTGTCAAACATGGGGATATTAAATGTATGCTGAATGAAGGTATGTCAATTTATTTCTGACCTTATCAAAAAGGGATGCTAATAGTTGAGCTCAAGAAAAAATGTCCCAGAGAATAATTTTCTTTGATCAGATAAGTTCTCTTTATGGGAACAGTTATTCCCCAGAAGAAAAGAAGTAAAGACGACTGAAGGAATGAACTGGTGAATTTGGCCCATCTCAAGAAAGAAAATACCATTACATCAGAAAAGCTCATGAGGACAATGAGCCTCATTCCAGAGGTGGTATTCAGTGTCAGACCTCTTAATAGGGAACCACTGAATATTTTTCACTGCTATTCTCACTTTTGTATGCAATAGTAAATGTTCCAATGAAACAATACAACAATAATATTATTATTATTTACCTAATAATATTTTTCCAATTACATGTCAAGAATCAAGATGACTTTCAAGATCTGAACTGAGCCTTGAAAGGCAATAAGGATTTGAAAAGGATTCTAGTGATAAGGAATGGTTAGATGTAAAAAGGAAGGATGAATTCTAAATAGCCTAAAGGTAAGAGAGAAGTATACAGTTGGTCTAGTAGGTAAAATCCAGATTATGAATAGTCTTGAATACCAGGTTCAGAATTTTGCAGGTGATCTGGGTGAGCCTCTGATAGTTTTTGAGCAAAAAAAATAACATGGTTATACCTGAATCTTGGGCATATTATTCATTAATGATAGATTGGAGAAATTGGAGTTGGGAAAATCAATTAGGAGGCCATTGAAGTAGTCCAGGTGAGAGGTAGGAGAGCCAGGAATGGAAGCTGAGTAAATACAGAGAAAGAGAGAAAAAGGTCCTGTAGGTAAACTCAATTAATTTTGGAAACTTGTTGGGTGCCACATGTGACAGAAGAAGGAAGATGACCCCGATATTAGGGGGTCGAAGAGACTTTCCAAAGGACCATGATGACTTCCCTACATGTAAGGAAGTCTAGAGGAGGGTCAGAAACTCAGGGTCAATTATACAATGGGACAAAGCATCAGGATAGGGCTTATGATAATTGCTGATCCTTATATAGCCTTTTGGAATTTACAAAAAGGCTTTTATGGCCCAGCCTGGGAACCTAAACAGCATAAATAACATCATTTCTATGGGTAAATGCATTCAACTTCCCAAAAGGATCTCAAAAATGAACTTTTGGAACTCTTCCCATCTGTAGCTTGGGGAAAATCTATGTGTAGTTTTCTCAGAGAAATACATCTGTACCAATGATGGTCAAAGAGCTCCTTTCCCTTTTCAAATTTTCTAGATAGATATAAAATCATTCTAGGCTATCTAGACAGTGTGGACTAATGGAAAGGTGCTAGTTTAAAAGTCAGAGGGATTTGGTTCAGTTATTGGCTTGGCTACCTGCCATCTGTGTGATCTTAGCCAAGTTGTTCTGCCCTTCTAGTTCTCAACTTCCAATTTCTAAAACAAAGTTCTTAGACTTGATAATTCTCTGTATTCAAAGTTAGCTGTCTGTCTGTCTGTATCTCACACACTCACACACACACTGGCCAAACAGAAAATCCTTCATTACCTCCATGAAGTCAAATGGATTTCAGCACTAAAAATGTAATTGATGTATTTCTCTGCTTGCACTGAGCAATCTCATCCTGCCCTTAAGAGTTTACAGCCCAATACAAAACCCCAAAATAAAGTGGCCAGGGTAATCTTCTAGTCATTCTGCAATCAGTTCCTAGATGTGAATAAATATGTTGACTAGAATATCAAATAAGAAGGCACAGATACTTACGATGTGAGTTATCCAGACACACAATGATTCCATGAAAGCACAGTTATAAAATAAACTTCGTGGTGCTGAACTGATAGCCAATACCCAACAATAGTGATATTGTTTTTCTTCTGTTATTGGGTAAATCTGTAATTTATAGCTATATTTAGATGTAGATCTAATTTTAGGTATAAATTATTAGATCTAATTTATGGCTACATATATATATATGTACATATATATTTTATTTTATTTTTTATTAAAGCTTTTTATTTGCAAAACATATACATAGGTAATTTTTCAATACTGATCCTTACAAAGCCTTCTCTTCCAAATTTTTTCTCCTTCCCCCCATCTCCTCCCCTAGATGGCAGGTAGTCCAATGCATGTTAACCATGTTAAAATTATGACATCTAATATCTGTATACATACATGTATATAATAAATATAAATTAATGTGTTAAGCTACATAGCTAGCACAGGACACTAAATTTCATGAGAAGAAAAATCTACATAGATTATGACCATTGGTAGAATCCAAGCATCACAAATGTAGCAGCACTTTCTTCATCTCTAATGCATTTCTTTACATTGAGAAAGATATTTCATTTCCTTTTGAATTCATATAAAACATGAATATTACTAAAATCTGAATAAAATATAAATCATCAACGAAATAGAGAAAAAAAGCTTCCCAGATCCATTCTTATACTTACAGAAATGCATCTCACTTCTGAATCAGTTCAATCCTTAATATGAGTCAATTGTATAAAATGGAGACCAAGAAAGCTAATGCAGTCTTGGTCTGGATTAAAAGGATGCCAAGTATCCAGGACATGGGAGATGATGTTCCCACTGTCTTTTGTCTTGGACAGAACACATCTGGATCGTTATGTTCAAATATGGTCACCATATGTAAAAAAAGATATTGACAGTACAAAGAAGGACAATCAGAAGTGGTGAAGGATCATATAAAATATGGACAATGGAGCTCAGAAGAGTTAGTATAAAGAAAAGAGGATTTTTTAAGTGAACATATTATCTTCATAAGGAAGTGAATAAGCTGTACGGCTTAAATAAAATTAATATATGAAAGAAGCATACAGGTAAATGGAGGCTAAACATAAAATGAGTTTCCTAATGATTAGAGCAATCCCAAAGGGATGGGCCACCTTGGGAAGTAGTTATTTATCCATCATTTGAGGTCTTCAGGCAAAAGCTAGAGGAAAACTTATCAGGGGAATCTTTCTGTAGGTTCCAATTGGATTCAATAAAGAGTCTTTGAGATTCTTTCAAATTCTGGAATCTTATACTTCTGTGATAATTATATTTCATTTAGCCAGATATAAAACTTTTTAAAAACACCATATTGGGATAAATATTTGGGAAGAAGGGAGGGGTATGAATGTATTTTAAACCTAAGGGCTACTTTAATTACACTTATGCTAATAAAGGGGTGTTGAATTCTGTCCTATAAGTTATACTCATAAGATAGGAACCACTCAAAAGATAGGAGATGGGCTCATATTTTAGAAAGTGGCACACACACTGTGAATGAAGGCTATTTATAGACTACTTAACGTCAGTGTACTTGTGTGGAGGGCAAATTAAACAAAATTATATCTCTCTAAATTGGCTGTAACATCATCTGGAATCTACAAAAACAAACTCTCAGTATAGTATGAATAGAAAATTATGTGAACTTTAATCTCTCTTCAAAATTGATTTAAATAATCCTGTGCTCTTAGGTGCAAGTTTTATTAGATGCAGGGACAAGATGACATTAGTAGAGTGAGGCAATGGAGGATGTCGGCATTGTCCAAATATTAAGAAGCTCAATATCACTGAGCTGATTTCTTTCACTGAACCATCCTCCTCTTAGACAAGGAGTAAGTTTAAAGCAGAAAATACATCCTAACTTACTCCAAATGTCCCCAAACATTATTTTGTCTGTTAGCACTAGGGATGAGAACCCAAGAAAGTAAACTCATTCCGTTGGCAGAGTTGTTATTATCTATTTATTAATTTATGAAGTCTCCATCTGTGGGGAGAGCATCAGTGACCCTGGGAAAGCTTTACTAAAAATTAAATAGAACTTGGGCCCCATGCCCAGAAACAAATGTCATTCCTTGCACATAAACCCAGGCAAAGAAAAAAATCCATTACGTGTGTGATACAACCTTCCTCTGGCATTAGCCGACATCCTCTTCCCCCAACAGGAGTCCCAGCATACGATTTGACTGATCTAAACAATTTCATTATGGGCAGGAGAAGTAAATCCAATTCTGCCAAAGGGTCAAGATTCTCCCTCCATACTCACGGCCACCCACACCCCTTACGGGCAGGAAAGGTCACAGAACAGCCTTGGCTCTCCGAACACTTAGCCTGCACACACTCGCCCAAGGCACAAACGTCCCTTTGTTGATCCAGTGGAAGCCTCTCCAGGGTATCCACAAAGCAGAGAAGATGCCATTAGAATCCCTTGTGATGAGGCTCCGAGCCAAGCCCAGCTTCATTGGAATGAATGAAAATGCTTGTTACAAGGCTGCAGAAGCAATTGTGTCCTTTTGAAAATTAATTAGACCGTAGCTAGATGAACAACTCTAATGCCCTTTAACTATGTGCTTCAGATGGATTGTTGGGACAATGTACCTGGCTCTGTTCCCAACTCTAACAAGCTTCTCCAAAGGCAAAAACAGAGCCTCTTGGCCAACCTAGTGCCTTCCATTATATCAATTTCCTGAGTGGTATCCAGCCCCCAAATGACACAGATTTACCACTGTCACTTAGAAGGGAAATATTTCAAATTTGTTATGAATTCTTTTAGGAAATGTCTTCGAAATGGTTTTTTGTGTAGTTTTTAATGAATTGATTGACAAATATTTAGTAAAAGTCTGTTCTATACCAGGAACTGTTTAGACTACAATTTCCAGAGTGATATCTAGCCCCCAAATGACACAGATTTACCACTGTCACTTAGAAAGGAAATATTTCAAAATTTGTTATGAATTCTTTTAGGAAATGTCTTAAAAATGCTTTTTGGGTAGTTTTTAATCAATTGATCGACAAACATTTGTTAAAAGGAACTGTTAAGGCTACAAAGACAAAAATGGAACATTTCCTGCCCACAGAGAGTTTACATTGCAAGGAGAGACAAATTAGTAATACTTTTCAGTGTCCACACTATAATCGCTTACCAAAATGCTGCCATCACATCCCTCTCTTTTAACAAAAATTTAAGTAAAACCAAAGGACCATCCCTGACAGTACTGGCACATCAGTAGCCATAGTGCCCACCTTTACTAAGGGAGGTTTATTTTTCTGTCTTCTGGAAACAATATTGGTCATTGCATTTAATCTGTTCAGCTCACTTTCACTGTTGTTTTCACTGATACTATTGTAATCCCTACATGTATTGTTCTCCTGCTGTCTTTGCTCACATTAGTGAACAAACTAATTTGCTCACATTGTACACATTTCCCATGTTTCTCTGAACTCTTATTTGTCATTTTTCATGATGCAATGAGATTCGTTACTTCTATACACCACCACAAGTGGTTCAGCCATTCCCCTCTTGTGTTTTACCACAAAAAGTGTCACAATGAATATTTTGATAGATGGTAAAATTATTTTCTTCCTTTGACTTCCTTTGGGTATGGCCAATAAGAGAATTAATGAATCAAAAGATACCAATACCTTAGGGAGTTAAAGGTGAAATTGAATATGAGGCCTTCAATTTGGTTTCTCATTTGACACCAAGGTGGGTCCTAAAATCTTATCTATTCCTCGTACTTGACCCTATTAAATGAAACTTCTAATTTGAAGTTTGTGATTCAACTGAATGGAAGAGTTCAGCTCACTAGTCCATTAAAGATTGAAAGACAAAATTAAGAAAACCAAAGGAAATCTCCAAAATCCTTCAAAACAAAACAGAAACACCTTCTGCTAGGAAGATCTGGAGTTGTAAAGGATCTCCAAGACCATTCAGCCTCCCTATTTTACAGACAATGAGAAAGCTTACGTTCTTATCTGGAAAGTTCATGTTTTTTATGTCCACAGAGTTAGTGATCACCATACAGAACTAGTTGCCGAAATCACTATACTGCATATTTGATTTTCTGAAGACAGGATTTTGTTTGTTCGTGGTTTTAATGAAAAGACCCAGAAGAATTGGGTTCAAATTTTGCTTGTCATACTTATTAGTAAGTCATAAAAGTGACTTACTCTCTCTGAATCTGTTTCTATAAAAAGGGCATTAAAAATAACACATTTCCTTCCTTGTAGTATTGATGTGAGCTGAAATGAGAAATCTTATGTAAGTAAAGTCTTCTATATGCATGGATATATAAATTATTATGATTATAATACAAACTATTATTAGCAATAAAATAGAAATAACAATATTTTCATTTTTGAACTACCTCACAAAGTCATTAAAATCATTAGGAATAGTGACAAGACCTGGGATTTTACAGCTTTAAGGCACTCTCAGTCTAGTCAAATCAACAAGAATTCACTCAGTGTTTACTTTGTACTAGGCACTGGGCTGGGCATATAAACAAAAGCAAATATATCCGCAGTCCCTGCCCTTAGCGATCTAATAGAAGAGATCATCTACAAACAAGTTATAAATTGAAATTCCCTTTACCCGTATTTCAGGATGATATACAGTCCTGTGGTTTGTCCTTCATTCGCTTTTGTGTGTGTGTATCTTTTTATATTTCAAAATACATGCAAAGATAATTTTCATTCAACATTCAACAAAACCCTGCGTTCCAAATTTTTCTCCCTTCCTTCCTCTCTCTCTTTCCTCTCCCCTAAACAACCAATGTAGATTAAAAATATGCAATTCTTCTAAACATATTTCCACATTTATCATTCTGCACAAGAAAAATCAAATCAAAAGGGGAAAAAATGAGAAAGGGAAAAACAAGATGAAAAATACCGTGTTGTGATCCACATTCAGTGCCCATAGTCCTCTCTCTGGGTACAAATGGCTCTTTTCAATACAAGTCTGTAGGAATTGGCCTGAATCACTAAATTGTTGAAAAGAGCCACATGCATCACAGTTGATCATTACATCAACTTGTTGTTACTGTGAACAATGTTCTCTTGGTTCTATTCACTTCACTCAGCATCAGTTCATATAAGTTCCCCACGCCTCTCTGAAAGCATCCTGCTGATCATTTGTTATAGAACAATAATATTTCATAACATTCATATACCATAACTTATTCAGCCATTCTCCAAATGATGGACATTTACTCAGTTTCCAGTTTCCTGACACTACAAAAAGGGCTGCCACAAACATTCTTGCACATGTTTATCCTCATCGTGTATGAGACAGAGAGACAGAGACAGACAGAGACAGAGACAGAGACAGAGACAGAGACAGAGACAGAGAGAGAGAGAGAGAGAGAGAGAGAGAGAGAAGAGGGAAGGGAAGAAGTAAGAAAGGAAGGAAGGGAGGGTAAGAAGAAAAGAAGAAAGAAAGAAAAAAAGGAAAGAAAGAAACTTCCATGTTTCCCTATTGCTTCTGAGATAAAAACAAACAAACAAAAACAAAACTCTTTTGCCTGGCTTTATGTCTCATCACAGTCTGGCTGAAACCTGCCATGTTTTTACTTGGCTTCTCCACACACTTGCCACTTTCCCCTACAAAGACCTGGAAGCCAATCCATGAGTTGATGTACTATTCTGTCTTGCTTCACTTCATCATCTTTCTCCCTTAGATGCCCATCCAGAAATGTGCCCCCTCTTCACCTACTGTTCAGATTTCTTCTTTCAAGACTGTTCAGAAGCCATCTCCTCCATGAAGCTTTCTCTGATCCAATCATATGGATCCAGAAATACTCCTAGACCTCAGTCTCATTGTCTCTGTAAAACAGAGAAATTGAATGGTCTCAGAGATCCCTTATAGCTCCAGATCTATGATCTTCCTAGCACAAAGTCTTCCTTTTCTCCTTAAATTTTATTAGATTAAGATCACATTCATAAAACATTTAGCACAGTGCCTGGCATACAATAGGTAATTATTAAATGCTTGTTACTCTCCCTTCCCCTGGAACACATCTTTCTCTCTCTCTCTCTCTCTCTCTCTCTCTCTCTCTCTCTCTCTCTCTTCCTTTCTTTTCCTTTTGTCCACATAGGGTACCATGCCCTTACCTGTGGGCACTCTGCCCAAAGTAATGTAAATTTTCTTCTTTTTTCTTTTTTTTTTTAAACACTAAAACCTCCCAAGACACCTTGGGGTTTACTGCCAGGATTTCTTTCATAAGGACCATCCTCTGCTTTGCCCCATCACATTCTATATTGTGGTATACTTCTCTGAATACCTATTATAGGCTAATATTTTATTATCCTCCATCTACTCTATGAATCTGCCATCTTGGCAGCTTATTGTTCCTCGTATGCCATCTTTATGCCTTTATCCTGGCTTTCTGCCATCTCTGGCATGTTCTGTCTCTTCCCCTCTGCCTCTGTTTTCTTTAAGACTCAGCTCAAACATTACCACCTCCAGGAAGCCTTTCACAGCCTCCTCTCCTTCCTCCCAGATGCTTTCTAAGATTCCCTTTTGTCCGTATGTACATACTTATTTACATGTTGTATGTACGTGGTTATTTACATATTGACTATTCCTCTGGAATAGAAGCACCTTATCCTCTCTCTGAAGATGCATTTCAGATATATTTGTGCAGCACTAAACTCTCTCCTGACCCCTAGTCTTGTACCTCCAACTGCCTATTGAACATTTTGAGTTGGCTGTCCCTAGGAAATATTAAATTCAACATGTCAAAATCTAAAATCATTTTCTTTTCTCCCAAATCCTCACTTTCTACATTCCCTATTACCATCCAGAGCATCCTCTACCTTCCAGGAATCAAGTCTCCCACCAAAAACTCCTTTCTCTGTCATCCCTCCTCTAGTCAATGGTCACATCCTGTCCTTTCTACCTTCAGAACACCTGGAACACAGACCCCTTCTCTCTTTTTACACTTCCACCAACCTCATAAGCACCAAAACCATTGTGATAGCTTTCTGGTTGTCCTCCTTGACCCAGATTTCTCTCCATCTAGTTCATCCTTCATTGAATAGTCAAGCAGATTTTCCTTAAAGTGTAGATTTGACCAGGTGACTCTTATAATCAATAAATTATTACCTCCAGGATCAAATTTGAATCCTCCATTTGGTCACCAAATCTCTGGATTTTCCTCCCTGTCTCATGCTCTCCTATCTCTGGCCTTCTGCTTGTTCTTCACGCAAAGGAACTCATCATTTCACACTGTCTGTTACCCATGTTTGTGATTCTCTCTGACCTGCCCTTCACTTCTTGATTTTGCTGGCTTCCTTCAAGTCTCAGCTGAAGCTCTGCCTTCTGCAACAAGTCTTTCCCAGATGTTCTTAATCTCTGTGCTTTCCCTCTGAGATTACCTCCAATTTATCCTGTCTGCATCTTATACAAGCTGGGTTTTTTTTGCTCATTGTCTGCTCCATTGACAGGGAGCTCCTTGAGAATAGGGACTAGTGTTTATTTTGTTTGGGGCTTTTGGGGGAGCTTTTTGTGCTTAGCAGGGTGCCTGGCATATATTAGCTATTTAATAAATGATAGATGGGGAGCTAGATGGCATAGATCATAGAGCCCTGAGTTTGGGGTCAGGAAAACTCATCTCCCTGAATTCAAATCGGGTCTCAGATGTAGCTGTGTGACCCTGGGCAAGTCACTTTATCCTGTTTGGCTCAATTTCCTCATATGTAAATTGAGTTGGAGAAGGAAATGCTAAACCACTCTAGTATCTTTGCCAAGAATATTCCAAACAGGGTCACAAAAAGTCAGCATGACTGAAACAAGTGAATGACAACAAATGCCAGTTGGCTGACCAACTGACTGACTAATAAATACACTAGACAATTGCAAAAACAAAGTACTATCTACAGACTTAGGAACAGGAAAATCATTTCTAGTGAAAACAATCAGAGTTTTTTGTCGTGAAGCCATCTAGGGGTGGGGGTGGGGGGAAAGGAGGAAAAAATTTGGAACAGAAAGTTTTGCAAAGGTCAGTGTTGAAAAATTACCCATGCATATGTTTTGTAAATAAAAAACTTCAATAAAAAAATTGTTGGATCACTTTACAACTCGATTAACAATGCATTAGTGAGCTTTAACCTTACTTAGTCCCAGGCTTCTAAAACACTACAAGAAAACTTCACTGCCTATATGTCTGGCAGCCAGTTGACAGAGTGGATAAAGCATTGTGCCTTTAAGTCAAGAAAATATTGAGTTCAAATCTAGCCTCAGACATTTCCTAGCTGGGCAAGTAACTTCACCCTGTTTACCTCAGTTTCCTTATCTGTAAAATGAGCAGGAGAAGGAAATGCCAAACCACTCCAGTATTGCCAAGAAAACCCCAAATAAGGTCACAAAGAATTAGACACAACTGAAATAATTAAATAACAACAACAAAGGGGGAAAAAAAACACTTTGTAAGAGTAAAGAATTGTGATCAATGCAAGAACCAGTCATGACTCATCACATATTGATGAATTACTCTTCTTCCTTCTAGGTAGAGAAATGATGGACTAGGAATGCTGAAAGAGACACAGAGACATTTTTTAGACAGGGCCCATGAGAGTATTTGTTTTGTTTAATGCTAGTAATTTGTTAGAAGGGAAAGCTTTTATTTGGGGGTGCCGTAGAAGAGTTCCTTGGGGCTAGAAGTGAAGACACAGTGGTAGTATACCCCAAAAAAAGAGAAAAAAATTAAAAAATTGTAAATCAAACATCTAAAAATAAACAGAAGCGAGCAGATGGAAATTCAGAAGGGGACAAAGAGCGATAGGGCTATGAACAACAAGCTATGCATAATATTTGTAGTTTCATGGGTAATCTCCCTTTTCTGTTCTTGGTATATGAAAATGTTTGTATTTTGATGCTTGTTAAGTCAATTTTTTTAAAAGGAAGGCATCTGGCTCAAAAAAGGCTCAGAAAAAAGCTGAGGGTTGAAGATATTCAACCTGGAATCGCTTCCATTAAATCATAATTGAAACCATCCAGGATCATGAAATAGCAATATCCACAGCTTTGCACATTGGCAGTTTTTTTAATCCAGTTCTTCAGGGAATATATTGATAATAAACAAGGAAATCGACAAAAGGCAAATAGGAAGGTCATGGTCATTTATTCCAATCCTTTCTCACTTTACTAAGGAGACCTTAAACCAACAGATATGGTTACTTGTCCAAGGTCACACGAGTACTAAGTGATACCACTAAACTCTGGTCTCAGGAAGCTAAGCTGTGGGTTCCCATTTTTCTCACAGTCCCACAGCCCTCCCTACAGGCCCAGGTAGCTAGAAGCAGACATCTTAAATGTGTCCAATCCTCCCCTGAAGGTTCTCACCCTGGAGCTGGAAGGAAAAGGACATAATCAGCAAGAGCTTGAATTTGGGAAGAATGGGGAGCTTCCTTCAAGTTGCACCAGGGAACTAACGAAGGCTTTCAGGGGAACAAAGGCGCCTGGAGCATAATTAAGATCTGAATGCTGATTACTGGAATATATGTGATTATTTTTATTATTTTCCCTCTTTCTATCTTCTTGATAGGATGTGATCACCCTCTGCCATGCTTGGTTGCCTGGTAGCAGACAGCCCCATTTTTAATTATATTCGAAAATAAGCGAAAGAACATAAAACTGCTCTATGTCTAATATGTATATATCAAGAAAGGCATATGACAGCCCCTAAATTGCTTTAGTGTCTGATAAAGAGTGCCTCTGGCAGGGTTGTCATCAAAAGATCAAGAAAGGAGAAGGGAAGTATTATTAATAAAGCTGCTTCTCTATTTAGACGCCCGCCATTGTTTGTAATGCCTTGTTAGAAGGTTTTGTAAAAATACATTTTTATCTACTACTAATTTAGTCTGGGCTGTTTGCTTTTTTTTTTTTTTAAGTCAAAAAACCTATTGTTCCATACCACAGACATCTTCCATTTCCTTAATAGAATTTTTTTTTTAATTCCACAAAATCTAGATTCCTCAATTAGCACTCATTGGATCGCCTCGTGAATTTTTTTTTAATTAAGAAAGGAAATTATTTCTTCTCAAAACTTGCTGATCTCAGCTTGCTGGCCAAAAAGAGGGTGCTGTTTGTTGCCATGATATAATCCAATCTACCAGTATTATGGATGGGAGGGTATCAAGGTTTGGGGAAGTATAGGGGTGAAAAATGCTGAATTTGGAGCCAAATCACTTCAGCTTGAATTTTAACTCCATTATTCATTACCTGTGCGATCTTAGATAAACAACTTACCTTTCAAGGCCTCAGTTTTCACATCTCTAAAATGAGTGTTAGACTGGATGATGTCTAGGGGTCTTTCCAGGTCTAAATCTATGATCCTGTTATCCTGTGCACATAATATATATAACAGTCTATGCTCTGGTAAGAAGAAATGGAAAATTTAAAAAAAAAAATCCCTGTCAAGATACATTCCTCTAGGGAAGAACAAATTGTGCCCATTTGTAGAGATAGACACAACATAGGTACAATTAACTTAGATGGAAGGAGGCAAGGGTCTCTGATCTAGGGGAAGGGCCAGAAAACACCATGTGGAAAGGTAGCACTGAAGCTGAGTCTTACAAGAAATTAAAGATTTTTATAAGGCAAATACTGGTGGGTAGTTGGGCAGAGGGCTTCCAGTGTATTCTAGCAGTAGGTAAGCTGGTGAGAAGGTAAGAAAAAGGAGATAGAATTCTATCTCCGAGGGACAATAAAAAGGCTAGTTTGGCTGGAACACAATAGGTGCAGGTAATGTCATAAAGCTTCAAAGGTGGACTTGAATGGGGCAGTTAGGTGCATAAAGTGCCTCCCCTATATTTTCCTGAGTTCAAATTCACCCTCAACTATTAGCTGTGTGATCTCTGGCAAGTCATTTAACTGTTTGCCTCAGTTTTCTCATCTATAAAATGAGCTGGAGAAGAAAATGGCAATCTTTACCTTTATCAAGAAACCCCCCAAATCCTCAAAAAGAATAGAACACAAAGGGGCAACTAGGTGGTGTAGTGGTTAGAGCACCAGCCTTGAAATCAGGAGGACCTGAGTTCAAATCTGGTCTCAGACACTTAACACTTCCTAGATGTGTGACCCTGGGCAAGTCACTTAACCGCAATTACCTCAGGAAAAAAAAAAAAAAGAATTGAACACAACTGAAAAACAACTACCCATCTGAACCTCCAATGCTGAAGCTTGTATTCTTTCCACTGCACTTTGCTGACTTTGTCTGATAATCTTGAAAGAATTGGATCTGATAACCAATTGATCAACAAGGCATGATAAGTGAAACACTAGAAATATAATATATTGAAGAGGAGGGGGAACCAAGATAATTTGAACAAAGCATTAGGGGAAGAGGAAGAGCTTCCTAGAGGACATGTCTCATGGGTTGAGACTGAAAAGAGATTATTTTATTATCCATATTGTACAGCTCTCCTGTGTTTGTGTGTGTGTGGTTTACAATCAATTCTCTCAATAATTGGCAGCTTGACAAATTTCAATCTTTCTTTTGTTATAGACCTAAATCACTACCATACAAAAAGTCGATTTCATTGGGACATTAACAGGGCAAGTGAGGGAGATAGCCCCGAAAGTACTTAAACCTAAATTAATGTGTCATACATCAATAACTATGTGTGCATCTGTGCATACATGTATACATGCATGCACAGTAGGTTGGCAAACTTAGGCGGGCAGTTAGTGCTCCTTTGCACCCACGGCTTTGGGTGTAAATAACATACCACATCTCAAAGAAATGACCTACAAATGAGAGTATTAAATCACGCCTCCCATCAGACCAGCATGGTTTCACTAGGTGCTTACTCGAATAGAACTGATCAGATGGAACTAATGGGATGTTTTGTGTGAATGTCACATTAGTTATGCTGTTGTTCCTTGATTCTTATGAGCGTGAGTGCAGTTCAGAGAAATAAACAGTTTCAGGGTGCCTGGGAAATCGCAAGCAGGGAAGGGGAATTTGCCTTCATCTAACGCTCATATCTGATGGTTAGGATGACAACACTCTGTGTGTATTTCCTTAATTAATATTTATCACTGATATAAAAGTAAAAACTATATTACTTAATGTGAGTAAGATTTCACAAGATAGTCAATGAGATGCCTCAGTATACCTTACCCATGAGAGATAGCCTGTATCGTGAAATATAGAGACAAAAAAGATTTTTGAATTTCTTTCCCTCAACCTTTGAGTGAATGGATGGGGAGGAGAAAGGAAGTAGCAAAAGTTATCAGGGTTGCCAAATGAATGTCAATATAATGGCCAAAATAATCTTCCTAAACCACAGATCTCACTGTGTGACTCCTCTTTTCCAGAAGGGCTGGGCTTGGAGGAAGGCAGACCAAATCCAGCTAAGACACTATGGGCTGTGTGATCTTGGGCAAAGGACTTCAGCTCTGTCTGCCTTAGTTTCCTCATTTTTAAAATGAGGTCAATGAGAGCATCTGTATCCTAGGGTTGCTGTTAGAATTGCATGAGATGATATTTGTAAAGTGCTGGTGTGTAGTAGGTTTTACACACACACACACAAACATACACATACACAATGAATGATGATGATGATGATGATGATGATGATGATGATGATGATGATGATGATAAAGGAAAGGAAGCTTCAATGGTCCCTTAATGCCTTTGAGATCAAATACAAACTCCTCAATCAGGCAGTGAAACCCTTCAAAGCTTACCTATGCCAACTTATTTCAAAGTTTCAAGCTTCAAATATTTTGAATTCAAAATTCAAAATAACTTCAAATTTTATTTCCTCTAGTGAATTCTACTCTTTAGCAAAAACTGCCTATAATTACCATTCCCTGAACTGAGCATCCTAAATCCTACCTCCACAGCTTTGTCCAGAACGATTTTTCCTATTGCCCTGCCTGCCCAGAA
Source organism: Myrmecobius fasciatus (assembly GCA_023553655.1). Lineage (NCBI taxonomy): Eukaryota > Metazoa > Chordata > Mammalia > Dasyuromorphia > Myrmecobiidae > Myrmecobius > Myrmecobius fasciatus. The sequence goes on from JAJPUD010000540.1 coordinate 394,656, forward strand.
TACCTCCTCGCCTCCACTTCTCAGAAGTTTTAGCTTCCTTCAAGGTTCAGTTTCTAAGTATTTTCCTTTGGGAAGCCTTTCCGGTTATCATCCCCTCTGCCCAGTTATTAATGGTTTCTTCCTCTTCAAATTATTTTACTTATCTTCCTTCAGCACCTTTTACTTGATCTCCTGGAGATCAGGTAGTGGTTTTCTATTTCATCTTTTACTGTCTGCAGGGACTCCTTCAAACATTGAAGACATGCTCCTGTTTTGCAAATTACTACCTTGGAGAGTTGCCTGGGACAACATGTGGTTAAGGCACTTGGTCAGAGACATTCAGCCAGTATTTCTTTTTTCTTTTTATTAAAGCTTTTTATTTTTGAAACATAAGCATGGTTCAACATTAACTCTTGCAAAACCTTGTGTTTCAGTTTCCTCCTTTCCCCCCACCCCTTCCCCTAGATGGTAAGTAATCCAGTAAATGTTAAACATGGTTAAAATATATGTTAAATCCTAATGTATATTTCTACCATGTTTAACATATATTGGACACTTGTTATCTAGGGGAGGGCACAGGGAAAGGGAGGGAAAATTGGAATACAAGGTTTTTGCAAGGGCTAATGTTGAAGAATTATCTACGCATATGTTTTAAAAAATAAAAGGCTTTAATAAAAAAATTTAAAAACTAAAATAAAATATATGTTAAATTCAATATATGCATACATATTTATACAATTATCTTGCTGCACAAGAAACATCAAATAAAAAATAAGAAAATAAAATGCAATCAAGCAACAACAAAAAGAGTGAAAATGCTAATGTTGTGATCCACACTCAGTTCCCACAGTCCTCTCTCTAGGTGTAGATGGCTCTCTTCATCACAAGATCATTGGAACTAGCCTCAATCATTTCATTGTTGAAAAGAGCCATGTCCATCAGAGTTAGTCTTGGTACAATCTTGTGCTTGCCATGTACAATGATCTCCTGGTTCTGCTCATTTCACTTAGAATCAGTTCATGTAAGTCTCTCCAGGCCTCTCTAAAATCATCCTGCTGGTCGTTTCTAAAGAAAAATAATATTCCATAACATTCGTATACCATAGTTTATTCAGCCATTCTCCAATTGATGGGTATCCACTCAGTTTCCAGTTCCTAGCCACTACAAAAAGGGCTGCCACAAACATTTTTGCACATGTGGATCTTTTTCCCTCTTTTAAGATCTCTTTGGAGTACAAACACTGCTGGGTCAAAGGATATGCATAGTTTGATAACTTTTTGAGCATAGTTCCAAATTGCTCTCCAGAATGGTTGGATCCATTCACAGTTCTACCAACAATGTATCAGTGTCCCAATTTTCCCACATCCTCTCCAACATTTGTCATTATCTTTTCATGTCATCTTAGACAATCTGAGAAGTGTGTAGAAGTATCTCAAAGTTGTCTTAATTTGTATTTCTCTGATCTATAGTGATTTGTGGCACCTTTTCATATGACTAGAAATGGTTTTAATTTCTTCATTTGAAAACTGTCTGTTCACATCCTTTGACCATTTATTAATTGGAGAATCTCAACCAGTATTTCTTCAAAAAGAGATTTGACCTCAGTCTTCCTGACTCTTAAGTCAGTTCTCTGTCTACCATGCCTCTTTTATAGAAAAAAAGAAAAAAAAAAACTAAAATAAAAATATGACATGTGTTTCAAAGCAGTATGCTGCTATATTTTTCTTTATTTTTTGTCAAATAGAGTGGAGGTATATAAAAAGGTGCCAAGATTCTCTAGAAGAGGGCAATGCTTTAACTCAAACTAAATGAACTACTCCATTTTAATTATAGGACTAAGGGGACTGAGAGGAAGGATGCACCCAACACTGAATACAAAAGACACTGGCATGGAACCATGATGGCCAGCATTTCAAAATCATCCCCACATAATAGATTTTCATACCCGTCTTGTGAAATGTAGTAATGACTGGTTTTCTTTTTCTTTCTTTTTTTGTTTTTCTTTATTTATTTACTAGTTTTTCCCAGCTACATTCAAAACAAAAAAAAATTACATTTGTTTCTAAAATTTTTGAGTTTTAGGTTCTCTCCCTTATCCCCACACACAATTAGGAAATTACTTGTGAAGTTATGCAAGACATTTCCATAAAAGTCCTACCCTAATCCCTCAAGAAAAATTAAATAAGGAGAAATGGAGACAGAGGGAGACAGAAAGACAGAGAGACACACACACAGAGAGAGAGAGAGAGAGAGAGACAGAGACAGAGAGAGAATGGTGACTGGCTTTATTTATCATTGTTTTCCCTCTACAGCTGCAGAGAAATTAAGTGTTCCTTTTACAGGTGACTCAAAAATTTCCATGTAACTTCCTGAATCTTGTCTTCATATCAACAGGAATTTGGGAACCATCCAAATCAGGCTCAAAAAGTCAAAAATCCTTGGTTGTATTTACACCAGAAGTAAACTAACTCTTTCCAGTGAATTCTGCAGATGAGGCTGATGGGAATCAATGAAAATTCTGAATTCTGGAATAATTTTTAAAACCAAATGATCTTGTTATTTCTAAAAATATTGGAATTTTAACTTGGCTAACTGAGGGTACTTGTGATCTTCCTTTAAAGAATAAATAAGAATAAGTTGTAATTTGTGAGCTTTTAAAAGTGGTCTAAGAAGTCTCTACTTCTTGTATTCAAATTTAGATATCTTCAATATCTGAATCATAACTAAGAGGCACAAAACAAAACAAACAAGCATTGCAAGCAATATTCTCCTTGTACCTGGATGCACAGGGTACCATTGTCTGGAAATTATAATTTTATGGACTATTTCATTCCCCAAAGACATTGGAAAGGGTGGGAATGGGTTTGTGGTTGGGAATATGGATACTTGTAAAGTGCTTGGACAAGTTGGAGGTCTGTTTATTTAAGTCTGCAAATATTCTCTTTCTCATTTCTTTTACATTACAGATTCAAGCAAATCCTCTTTTCCACAGACTGAGGCTGCTTAAATCTTTTCCACTTACAATTCCTTTTTACCCAAGAAATGTTTACAAGACCCTGGGTATATAGGTATATAAAATAGGCATATAAATCAAATATACACAGATAACAAATCACAGTTTTGTGATCCAGATTCAGTTGTGAGACTCCATCTGAGGTCATGAACCATCATTTAAGAAGCTGGGCCATAGATGGCAAATTAGAGCCCAAATTCTAATGGAAGCAGAACAATAAGAATGGATAGAATTCGCATTGGAGCTAGGAACATTTGGGTTTACTCATGCTCTGACATATAACAGCTGTGTGGGTCTGGGTACAGTACTTAGTAACTGCAAGCCCCAAGAATCTCTCTATGATCATAAACTGGAGGGGCAGCTAGGTGGCGCAGTGGATAGAGCACCAGCCCTGAAGTCAGGAGGACCTGAGTTCAAATCTGGTCTCAGACACATAACAGCTGTGTGACCCTGGGCAAGTCACTTAACCCCAATTGCCTCAGCAAAAAAAAAAAAAAAAGATCATAAACTAGAGTATAGGAGTTCCTTACATCAATAATATTCGCAGGCATTTGAACAGCACTTTAAAGTTTGGAAAGCATTGTACGTGTTCTCATTGTTGACCTGAGAGTGAGTTAGATGCTATCATCATCTCCATTTTACAGATGAAAAATTGAGGCTGAGGGGAAACAAAGATAAGTTGTCTGTGTCAGGATTTGAACTTGGGTCATCCTTACTCTTAGTCCAATATTTCTGTGCCCCCTGACTGCCAATAAAATCACAGAACTACCCCCCACACCCCACCAAAAAAAAAAAAAAACATGCAGTACAAGGTAAACTGAGATTTCTTCATTTTGTCATTAGGTCTGGAGCACTTTCTGTGTGACCCTGGCCATATCACTCTCATGGCCCCCAGGCAACTCTCTGAAACGTGGAGGAGAGGCAGTTCTATGAGAGTTGAGGCAGCTTCCTCATTGGAAAGTCCTTATTCCAGTGAAATATCAGGTCAAATCTTCCCCTTCCTCCTCGTCCTCCTCCTCCTTAGTGTCTGTCATACAGTGGGGAGCTCAGAAATGCTTGCTTAATTGTATAATTTCCTAAAGATTACAAAATCTGAATTGCTGGTGCTAAAAAAAAAAAAAAAAAGGTTCAGCAGTCCCCCACCCTTCAAAAAAAAAAAAATAGACCTTGAAGAAGGCTTTGTAGAATGATCTTCTGGGTAGTACAGAGTATGAATAGAGATTCCACGTGACTTCCTTCTTTCTGCTGGGAGGAAAGGATATTTTTAAAGCAAAGTCCTCACCTGCCTAAATATAGAAGCCACATTTCTTTCAGAATAGGGCTTCTTTTGGACAGGGAAAAAGACAGGACAAGAAAGGTTGAGGGTGTCTATTTCAGTGAAAAATAATGCTATAAATAACAATTCCTAGGAGAGGGCATCTTAAACATGTACATCATTCGAACCCTGCAATCCCCCTGGTAAAGGCAGCTGAACTGGAGAGGCAAAGCAATGCAGGGGAGTGAATTTGGGATTTGGAATAAAAGAGCTATGTCCAAACTGGCTCTATTACTGGCTACTCTCTGACCTTCACCAAGTCCCATTTTTCTCATCTATAAAATGAGAGATTTGGATGAAATAACTGCTAAAGGCTCTAAATTTGCCAATTCAGGTTGTTCATGTTTGTGCAACTGTTTCCAATAGCAACAAATAGAGATTATAAGCCTATTTAACATTTTAAAGTTAAGTTTTTAAGAGGACCTAGGCAACTTTTTCCAATCCACACAAAGTGTCTCTAAGCATATGTTCCACTCATCAAAATGATCAGGATTAATTGATCCCATTCTTATTTCACAGTAAATGTTTCTCTTAAAAAAGTATAATATATCTCTGTATTTGTATATGTATGCATATACACATATTTCAATGATGATTCATTCAGGATTATAGAGGGCAGATCTCTTTCACAATCCAGATGTGGAACAGTTACCAGAGGTAGTCTAGAAACTTAAGAGATGGGCTCAAATCTGGCAAGTACTGGCTAAGAGATCTCTTGGGAAGTCATAGAATTTGTAGATTTTTTTTCTAAAATTCACATGCAGAAAAGATGTCACTGGCCTGCAGTATGGAGGGAAGTTCCCTATAACCTATAACCAGTGGAACCACAGATTCAGTGCCTATCTTTATCCGGTTGACTTTCTCCTTTCTAAAAGCACCGTGCAGATATGAAATATTAAATACAAAATTAGCCTCAATCTCTCTATATTCTGCATGTGCTAGAAAATCTTGATATGGTAAAGATCCTCATGTACATTTCTATGGATCACCTGGGAAACTTCCATTTTAATGTCTAAGTGGTAAGAGGACAACAGAAAGGACAATGGCTCTGGATTCAGGATTCTGAGTTCAAATTGTACTTGTGACTCTAAGGAAGATTACAAACTCCTTGAGCTTCAGTTTCTTTAACTATAAAATGGAAGAATTGAATTGAATTATCTCAGAAATCTTCATCTGTGACTATGACTATTTTATCTAGACTATGGTTGTACTACTGCCATTTTTGCCTAGTGAGACATGAAGTCTCATTATTGTCACTAGATTTCAGTTATATTCCCCACAAATTAAGCAATTTTTTTTCTTTTTTCCTTATCTTCCCAAATAGAATGAAAACATGTCTTTGCTACACTCCACATTCAATGCTTCTCAAATAAGATACCGCAGCTTCCCACTCTGCACCTTTTTACTAATTGTCCCCCTTAGATGGAATTCTCTCTTCCCATATTTCCACCCCGACATCCCAACTACAAAGTCACCTTCTTCAAGGCACTTTTCTGATCCCTTGAAATGGTACTCCCCTCTGCTCTAGTGATTACCTCCAGTTTATTCTGTATGTATCTTGCTTGTACAGAGCTTTTTTCATATTGTATCCTCTATTATATTGTGAGCTCTCTGAGATAAAGGACTATTTTTGTCTTTCTTCAAGTCCCCAGTGCTTAGCACATAGTAGGTATTTTATAACAGCTTGTTGATGACTCAGTATCTAAGAACTTGCCTCACATCACTTAGTTGCTTACGAAATCTCAAGCTTCAAAACTTTTATGAATCTGAGATCTCATCAATGTAGATGCCTCCACCAAAATACACATTTAGAGCATTTTTTCATGAATATAAACAGCTTTGATTACTTTATTTGAAAACTACCTGTTCATATTCTTTGACCATTTATAAATTGAGGAATGACTCTTACTTCTATAAATTTGACAATTTTCTGTATGTTTGAGAAATTGTCTTCATCAGAAAAACTCATAGTAATGATTATCATCTTTGTATTTCTCTCCTATTTCCCTATTTATTCTTCTCCCTCTCCATCTCCCTCTGCCTTTCCCCCTTTCATTGCCCCTTTTAATCTCTCACAATCTCTTCTTGCTCTTCTAGTTCTTGTTTTTTGTTCCCTTCTCCTTCCCTCTTCCTCCTCTCCTTCCTCCTCCTCCTTCCTCTCTTCTTTCTCCTCCCGCTCCTCCTCTTCCTCCTCCTCCTCCTCTTTCTTTTTCTTCTCCTCCTTTTTTCTTTTTTCTTCTTCCTTATTTCTCCTTCTTTCTTTTTCTTCCTTTTTAACACTGTCCATTTTCTAAAGTGTTTTTCTTCTTACTTTTATCTCCCCCAAACTGCTCCCTTCTCTATTCCTTTCCCTTCCTACATTCTTATATAAGATTGATTGTATATTGCTTATCAATTCTGATAAAAGTAAGATTCAAGTTCTGCTGTCCCCACTTCCCTATTTCCCCCTCATTACAAAATCTCTTTTAGGCTTCTATTATGTCAGATAATTTATCGCATTTTATCTCTTCCTTTCTCCTTCTCCTTCCTACTGCATATTTCTTTTTCATCACTTAATTTTATTTTTTTAGATAGTCATACTGTTACTTTCAACCCATACCTCCGCTTTCTCTCTGGTATATTCTTTCTAATTGATCTAACAATGAAGAAAATTTTAGGAGTTAAAACTATAAATTTCCCATGTAGGAATATAAGCAGTTAACCTTATAGAATACCTTATTATTTCTCTTTTCTGTTTACCTTTTTATGATTCTTTTGCATCTTGGTATTTAAAAGTCAGTTTTCTATTCAGTCTAAACTTTTCATCAGGAATGCTTGAAAATCCTCTATTTTATTAGGTGTCCATTTTCCCTCTGAACAATTATACCCAGTTTTTCTGGGTAAAAACTGCTGTTATCCTTACTGTGGCTCTATCATATTTGAATTATTTCTTTTCTGGCTGCTTGCAGTATTTTCTCCTTGCTCTGTGAGGTCTGGAATTTGGCTAATATTCATTTGGATGTCCTTCAGGAACTGATCAGTGAATTCTTTTAATTTCTCCTTTACCCTCTCATTCTAGAATATCAATGTAGTTTTACTTGACAATTTCTTGAAAGATACATCAATATCTAGGTTCTTTCTTTGATCTTGACTTTTAGGTGGTCCAATAATCCTTAAATTATCTTTCCTAGATCAATTTTTCCCCCAAAGAGATATTTGATATTTAATTGCCCAAGTCTTTTTGTTGTTTTTTTGTTTGTTTGTTTGTTTGTTTGTTTTGTTTTGTTTTGTTTTGCTGAAGCAGTTGGGGTTAAGTGACTTGCTCAGCTAGGAAGCATTAAGTGTATGAAGCCAAATTTGAACTCAGGTCCTCCTGAGCTCTGTCCACTGTACCACTTAGCTGCACCCCCCCAAGTCTAACTTCTTTAGTGAGCTTTTGCACTTCTTTTCCATTTAGCTAAGTTTACTTTTTAAAGAGTTCTTATTTTCATTGAATTTTTCTATCTCTTTTACCATTTGGCCTAGTCTATTTTTAAGGTATCATTTTCTTTAGTATTTTTCATGCCTCCTTTACCAAACTGTTAACCCCTTTCTCATGCTTTTCTTGCATCACTCTCATTTCTTTTCTTATTTTTTCCTCTTCTTCAATTACTTGATTTTAAAAATCCTTTTTGAGCTCCTCCATAGCCTGAAACTTAATTCTTATTTTTCTTTGAAACTAGATTCAGGAATTTTGACTTTGCTATCTTCTTCCGAGTATGTGTTTTGATCTTTCTTGTCACCATAGCTTTTTTCCAATTGTTTGCTCATTTTCCAGCCTACTTCTTTTTAACTCTAAGTTAAAGTGTGATTCTGCTTCCCAAGTAAAGGGAACACTGTCCCAAGCTTCAAGTTTTTTCTGTAGCTTTTTTTCAGAGGTCATTCAGAGGATCTATAAGTTTTTGGCTCTTCCAAGGTAGTATGATCTTGGGAGAGATGTGTTTTCTACTCACCTGTACTGTTCACTGGTTTGTGTGTGATCACAATCACTCTTTTCAATCCTGAAACTGTGAACAGTCCATGATCCCCGGTAGCAACAAATATTATGCTTGTGCTCCTAATCACCCTGGGATGATCATCACCAGGACTGCGACCAGGAAAGGCAACAGAATCCTTTTTGTGGTGGTCAGCAAAGTTACCCCTGTAAATCTCCTTCTGACCTTTCTGTCTGTGAGCTGAGAGATCTGGAAATTGTTCACTGATGCCACTGATTCAGGTGCCCCAATGCCTGATCCTGCTTTACTAGGGCCAGGATCTGCGCTGGACTGAACTCCTCTCTCAAGAAGTTCTCCTGCCAACCTTCTGAATTATTGTGGGTTGGGAAATTACTCCACTTTGCCTTTTTATGGGTTCTCCTGCTTTTGAGTGTGTTTGGATTCATTATCTAAAGTTTTTTTTTTGGGGGGGGGAGACTGGGAGAGATCTTAGGGGAGCCACTTTGGCCTTTCCTCCCACAATACAGATCAGTACAGATCTCAGCTCATTTTTACCTGCCTGTCTCAATGCTTCTTTTTCATGATCTCGCACCTTGGTGCATGTATACACACATACACATACACACAGTGCAGAGTAGGCCAAGATTTCCCTCTTAAACATGCAAAATCTGAAAAGGGGAGGGAAGAAATAATTATCTACAGATAGCTTTGAACCAACATGTTTGCTAAAAATTAATGTGTACAATTATCCTTATGGCAGTTCCACTAATGCAAAGATTTATTATAACTCAGAATTTGGGCTGTTGGTGTGAGACAAAAAATCTAGGTGGGAAGGCATATGAAAACTAGAAGCTCTAGTGAGGCATTTATGGAGAGAAGTATTCTTTCTGGGTTCAGTTACAAAACTAACATGAAGTTAATTCATGATCTCTGTTGAGGGATGCTAAGAGGTCCCCTGAACTTGTCTCTTTGAGTTTTCATGTAAGTTTCATCGAATTATGATTACCAGCTGACATCTCCTATCACAAGCAGAGAGACGAGCTGGCAAAGGAGCAATACCGACACATATACTTTGTGGTGCTTGGGGAAGTCGGGAGAAAGAAGTACAAGGAGTAAGGGATAACATTATCACTATCTTGAGTAGGAAGGCAATTTCGTGAAAGTTATCAGGTATACCTCCCTCCCCTCACTCATTTTTCAAATGAGAAAACTAAAGCCCATGGAATACAAGGGAATTATCCAAGGTCACAGAGGATAAAAATAGCAGAACCAGAATTCAAACCAGGACCTGACTTTAAATCCGGGGTTGTTTCCTCTTAACCACACAATTACTATGATTTTATATAGACCGTTTATAAAGACTGTTTTCCTTTTGGAGGATGCCCCATTCAGAAGCCAATTTAGATCAAGCCTAATAAGATCCTTCAATTTAAAATCACCCAGAGAGCAAAAGATGATCCATTATAGGGTTTCCTGCAGTAAATGAATAATAGTCCCCACCCCCTCACCCCCAGGAAGCTTCTTGAATTTCTTTTTGAAGAAGAATTCATGATCTGAAACTAAAATTTCTTTTTATGACAAATGGAAATAAATGTTAAAATGATATCAAAAAAGTATAGCTTTCCTAAAACATATCATAATTTTATAGCGGGGGAAATCCACAAGGTTTTAAAGAAAGGAACTGATTAGCAGAGTTAGTTTTTATGATACTTTTCTCCAAAGGTCTAGTGGTATTTTTTTTTTTTAAAGGGCAGAAGGTATGACTAGGGAATACAGACATGTTAAATCTGACACTTTCCATTTCAAATCCAACGCTTACCAAAAAAATTCTTAAGTATTAAAATAAATTAATACCACCCAGAACTGTTATTTTGATGAAATGTCTAATAGCATAAATGTATTTTAAACACCAGAGTTCCTTGTGTAAATACACATGGAAGACTTAACAATTTCTCTTTAGGTAAAGTTATATCCAACAAAAACCAGACTTTTTAAGTTAAACTACAAAGACTAAAGCATATAATTAATATTATCAGACCCTAAGATTTCTCCTGATTTAGAAAAAAATAGATAATTATAACCTATAAGATCATAAATCATGCAACTGAAAATGTTTCAAATAAAAGGCAAGATGAGTAGTATTTAAGAAAAAAATTTGCTTTTTCCCAAATGTTTTACAATTTATCACCTATTAAAATCAATAGAAAATATGAATACATGGTTTCCTTCAAGACTCGGGACAAAACAATTTCTTTGGTTAGTCCAGGGATTCTTATAAGTTAGCTTGTTGGTTAAAATGATTTGATAACTATTTCAATATTATTGATTTTCATGGTAATCCTAAGTATTTTATTTTGTACATTTAAAAATATGATTCTAGGGGCAGCTAGTTGGTGTAGTGGATAGAGCACCAGCCCTGAAGTCAGGAGGACCTGACTTCAAATCTAGTCTCAAATACTTAACATTTCCTGGATATGTGACCCTGGCCAAGTCATTTAACCCCAATTGCCTCAGCAAAAAACAAAAACAACAACAACAACAACAACAAAACACAACAAAATATATGTATGTGTACATATACACACATATGCATGTATGTGCATAAGTACATGTGTGCATATACACACATGTATGTAGGTACGCACAATGTAATTCTGGGAAGAGTCTCTAGACTTCTCCAGATTGCCAGTCAATGGGTAGACATCATGACGTACACAAAAAGGTTTAAAACCTTTGTAGGAAGTTTTTCTTGATCTTTCTTATTTGCTAGTCCCCTCTATCCACAATAACTTTTTTTTTTTTTTAATTTACTTATCAGTGTACATCCTATTTCTTCCAGTAGAAAGTAGGGTCCTTGAGATCAGGGCATTCAGTTTGGTCTTTGTCTTCTCAAAACCTGACACAGTACTTGTGTGCAAAAGGCATTAAATAAATACTCACTGAATTAACCTGGATTACTTTTTGGATTAAAGCGTTCCAGATTTTGAGTCGATGTATCTGGGAGGGAATCCTGATTCTGGTTACTTATTATTTGTGTGACCTTGGACATGTTCCCTTCTTCAGCCTCAGTTTACTCATCTGTAATATAAGAAAGTCAGAGTAGAGGGCTTCTGAGGTCCCTCCCTAGATATACAAGACTTCAAAGTAATACTTGAAAATAGAAACTACAACACACACAATGAAATCTGGCGTTAACTCAACACCATGGGCCACTGCTAAGTATGTGAAAAACCAAATGCTTTAATCAGTCTCTCAAGAACAGATCAATTGGATACATTAATATTGACCCATAGTTGACAGTGCTATGGACCACACACAAAGCATTGCTGTGGTCAACAGCAGGTAAATATATCCACATTACAGTACCAAACATCGGCAAGAGACAGTCATTTGTCACTTTTTCAAAAAAAAAAAAAAAAAAAAAAAAGGTTTCCCTCTTTCTCTCTTTTTTTTAATATACTATCATTGATATCAGCTTTCTCCCCAGTGCATTTTTCTTCAAAAACATGAATTAAGTGTATTCCTTTTAATCTGACTGTGTCTCTTCCAGCTTTCTCTTAATTGGTATTGGTTGCAAAGTTTATTGCTTTATTGTCTAAAAAAAAGAAACAGAAAGAACTACATTGTTACTATACATTGTCATGTTGGATACATGGTTTTGGCAACATTAGAATGCTGGGTATTTCACATCCCTAACATAAGGGGGTGGCTGGGATTGTGGTCATTTCAGAGCAAGGGCTCCAGGACCACCACTGGCTGTCCCTACGAGCTGCATCTTTATCTTGTGGATACAACACACTGCCCTCAAACTCCTGATTCTCTGACCCGCTGCTCACTGCAATGACTCCGCTCTCCATTTGGCAAAAAAGAAATAAATAAAACCACGACCAGACTACTGGTGCATCCTGCTGGGCTCTTTTCTCTCACTCTTTCTCTTCTGTGACCTGGTTTATCTACCCTATAGCAACCAAGGACCAACGGGAGCCAGAGACCGGCTCCAATGCTTAGCAAAGTGCCTGGCACACAGTAGGTGCTTAATAAATGTTTCTTGACTGACTGATTGCCCAGAGGCTGCGGGATGCAGGGTCGTGGTACAGAATGCCATACAGTCTATAAAGAAACGTTTCAAGCAGGTTGTTTGGTGCTGGTCAGATTACAAAGGCCAGTGTCCTCCATGCAGTCCCCCACCCACCCACCCCAAGCCATATTGCTGGCTAGAATTTCTCCAAACTGGCTAAGGAAAAGAGGCCAAATGACTGTGCAGACTTTGACCTTCATCCCTGCCAGTTTCTAACCCCCTCCCTCTCCTCACAGAAACAGGAAAAGGAGAGGGACAACGCTATGATTGTATCAATGAATACCTATGGTACAATTAGCAGTTCAAGCACAAGTCGGCAATTGCATTAACTACCTAAGTAAAAGAGCTGTACAATGATGGGGGGGTTGAAAGAATGGGAAAGTTTTTCCCTACCCCCTCAAGTAATAAAGCTATAAAAATTGATAGCATCATCAATGTTTCCAAGGATTTTCCTAGCCCAACGTGCATGGGAAATGTGCAACTGATTTTTTTTTTTCCACACGAACTGTCCACTCATGTAACTGCCATCCTCAATCCACATTCATCATCAATTCACATTTGACTTTTTAAATACTTTTTTTTAAAAGACCATCCTGAAAAAAAAAAGGTTTCCTGATGAAAGAAGTTGGCACTCTGTCTCTAAAATATATTTAATATTTTTAAGTGGCTGAAGGAAAATTGGAAGCTCTTAATGTCTACATAGGCACCATGCTACTTCCTCCTTTTAAATCTGAAAGAAAAACCACCCCAAAACTTTCTCCTATGTCACACTTCAGTCAGTGCTAGTCCAAAGAAGACTACTCCTATATTTAAGGCACTTCATTCTGAATGAGATCAGCTTTTCTGCCTCTTACAATCAAATAGGAGGCCGCTACTGAGAAATTCCATTCGTCAGCCTGGCTCATAACACCCTATATATCATCTTTGTCAAACATCTAGGCTTGATATAGTACAGATAATGCTACAGTTATTGCATAGGACTACACTTGAGTAGATAATGCACTGAAACTACCTTTACAACATTGTTGTATGTTAAAATTTTAACATTATCAAGTAACAGTAATTTGCCGATATAGTAATCTCTCTCTTAAAAAAATGCCAGTGAGTTTGTCGAAACAAACCCTCCATTTCTATGACCGTAATGGACATATTAACTCTATGGTTATTGGTTTGCAAGAATATTTCTATTTTTTGTATCACTAAAAATAAATATGTAAGTTTATTTTGTCTAGAAAGCCTTGTTTACCTAGTCTATTTATACTACATCTTAAATGCATTTAAAAACATTTCCAAGTGAGACTATAATATACAAAATATTCTCAAATCTCTCTTTTAAACACAGGACCCTGCAAAAAAATCTTCCATTCAAGTGTTTATAAAGAATGCAGAAAACCAGTGAGTTTTAAAAATGTTGAAAACTTGTCGTTTTAGATGCATATCCTTATAAATGAATACAAATGTATTGAAAAGAATGATGAGAATAAAGAATCCATACAAATCAAATTAACAGTACAACACATTTTTTTTTAAAAAAATTAAAGTCCTAAAGCCAATTAGAAATGTGCCCAGTTTAGTTTTTATGCCTAAAAATTAAAATTCTTAAAAAGAAAAAACCTTTCAAGTGCTCCTTGATATCTGACTTGGAAAATACAACATTTCTTTTTTCCACAATAAAATATTTTTTTTTTCCTTATGAAAAGCTGAACCACACTCATTTGAGAAGACAAGATCATAAAAGCATCAAGAAATTGAGAGTGAGATTAAAATAAGCTTTCTGTTTTAACAGTCTTGATCTCTCCCTTCTTCTTGTGCCCTGAAAATAGCCATCCGTAATATTTCCTAACCAACTGGCAAAAGAAAAAAAAAATAATAATAATAATTGTTCTCTAAGAGTGTAGTAGTATCTCTTAAAATAGTCTGTGGTATAAAGACTAAACAATGCTGGAAGGATATTGTATTTTTAAGGCAGCACTAATAAATCAATACATTTACAAAATGGCAAAGGGCTTTTTGGTTGCTTTACATTCTTCCATTAAACGCATACATTTCATTTCCAAGTAAAGAGCTGGCATGAAGTCTCAAACCAAGTTTCACCTGAATAAAAGTTGACCATGATTTTGATTCAAAATTCTATTGCTCAGAATTCTAAAGTTCACGGTGAATCCAGTTCACAGATACTGTACGTGTCTTGTACAATACTTTGGAGGCATTGGTAATTTTAAAATAGAATATATGTCTTTTTCACAAAATTCTAAAAAATAAAATATAGACTGGGCTATCGATGAAGCATGAAAAATTTTTATATTAAAGGAAAATTATCAAGAAAACCCCAAAAGGTAAAATCATTGAATCTACTGATCAGGAAGTGAAGCAGTTTATGAGAGGGTCGATCACCCATTTGCTAACAGGCGTGATCAGTGTCTTCCATACTCATGCTGCTTCTCCGGCTACTTGTTTTGGAAGCTCCGGGAGATACCGACGAAAGGAGTGGATCGGTTACCCCGACGGGAGAGAGAGTATCGTCCATCAAGATGTCTTCCAGTTTGGAGCCCATTTTTGTAGGGACGCTGTAAGCAGTTGTTGTTTCAGTCCCATTTCCCAAGTTATTGCTGAAAGTGATGGTGCCATCTGTAAGATCAAGAGTGGTTGTGCAGGTGAGATCTGGGTGATGCTGAAGGACATCCTGACTGCAGTTTTCAAGGACTGGCTCTTGTTTGATGACACGGTTCACCAGATCTGGGGAACAAAGCCCCGTAGACGGAATGAGGGAAAGTCCATGTGCTCGAGCCTGCATCTCAAGTTCCTAAAATAATAATAGAAATGATAATGATGATAGTAAAAATACCAATAATTAATTAGATACAGAAAAATAGAACCTGTTTTAAAAACAAGTTTCATGTGGATTGTCAGGGCCAAAGAATTCCTAATCTAAGGGTGACAAAGCTTAGGCTAGACCACAGAAAGCATATTCAATCTCTTCATAGCTGTATTCCTTCTTTTAGATTCGAAATACTAAAATATAGTCTACTTGACATTAAGATCTCTCTACTTCTTGATATAAAGGAAATGGAAAACTGTAATAATAACTGGAAGAAGCAGTAAAGAAGACGAGGGAGAGAAAGCCTAGGATTAGGAAGAATGGAGTTCAGCTTTCATCTCTGACAAGCTTTTGTAGTGTGACCCTAGGCTAGCGTGCTGGACCACTCTCCAAGACTATAAATTGCAGAATAGGTGCCAGTCATTGGGATGGGGAATTTCCTCACTAAGAATTACCTAAAAATGACACAATCACTCTCCAGATCAGTGATAATGATAAACACATATTGAATGCAGCTCAAGGGGCTATATCAAAGGCTAAAAGGGTTTCAAAAGGGCTGGGGAGGGAGGGGAATAGCCTTTCATACTACCACTGATTTCCTAACAAATGTCTGTCCCTGAACAATTTCTTTTTAGTCTCCTTTGGAAAAATCACTTAAAAGTTGCTTGCCTCAGTTTTCTTATCAATAAAAGTGGGACAGTGACATATTTGGAACTGAATTCACAAGATTGCTGTGAAACTCAAATGTGACAATGCATATGAATATACTATTATAACATTATACTAATCTAAACTATCTAAAAACATTTATTATTACTAGAAAGAAGCATGGCTCAAGGAAAGAATGCTGAATTTGAAATCGAGACCTGAATTTGAATTCTAGCTCTGCAACTTTTTACATAGATACACATGTCCTACATACATTTAAATATCTCCTTTTTTGCTTTCTCTTAAAATATTAAAAATACCATTTTCTTAAAAAAAAAAAACACAAAAAAAAACTTTCCAAACTTTTAGAAAATTCTTAGAGTGGAGAGACAGGTCAAGAAAAAGGATCTTTCATTACACAAGTGGATTAAGAGTGATAACCAGAAACTTAACAAAGACTAAGTCAAGTGAGGAAATTCAGTAGACTCTTTGTGATTCTATTTGGGATTTTTTTTTTTTTTTTTTTTTTTTGGCAATGATCCAGGAATGGTTTGCCATCTCCTTTTCCAGTTCATTTTACAAATGAGGAAACTGAGACAAACAGGGTGAAGTGACTTGCCCAGGGTCACATAGTATTTAAGCCCAGATTTCAACTCAGAAAGATGAATCTTCCTGACTCTACACCTGGCACTCTCTCCACTGTGCCACCCTGCTGCCCCAGAAATACCTTGGCTATAGATTAATGCTGTTTATAGCAGATTTTGGTTTACATCATAGTGAACTATATTTGTAATCTTTTTTTTTTCTTTTTAAGTTCTTATCAGCAACCCATAATGTACCCTATCCATACCTTCCCATCTTTTGCAACTCTTGCCCAAATCCTCTCCAAAATTCAACATCAAATCTTCCTATCTTCTTCGTGACATTGCAAAGGTGAGCCTGGATTCTCTAGGCTATTTCTCTTACTAGAATACACATATCAGAAAGTGAGCATGAAATGAGGTGGTTACCCATGGTTCTGTCTATTCCTTTATATAATCTCTAGAAATTCATGTCTCCGCAGATGTAATTTCTACAGTCCCAGGCCATTTAAGAAAATAGCCATTTCACTGATGTTACAGGCTCTTTCTCCTGTAAAAAATTCTACATGCCT
>JAJPUD010000540.1:411712-424856 GCA_023553655.1 Myrmecobius fasciatus
CTAGGGTAATGGAGAAGTGGAGAATTAAAAAGATGCCAAGTATTTAAATGTGAGGAGAGAGATGAGGGAGAGGGCAGTATCAAAGATGATTCTGAGATTACAACCTTGATGACTTGGAAGAATGGCAGTGCCCTCAACACAAATAGAGAGGTTTGGAGGGCGGGAAGTTTAAGGAAGGAAGATAATGAGTTTCATTCTGGACAGATTAAATTTGAAATGCTAATGGGACACCAAAGTGGAGATGTCTGGCTGGCAGTGATTCAGAGAGAGATAGAGAGAGAGCGAGAGAGAGAGAGAGAGAGAGAGAGAGAGAGAGAGAGAGAGAGAGAGAGAGAGAGACTTGGAATCGGAAAGAGGGGAGGGAGAGAGAAGGAGGGAGAAGAGGGAGAGGGAGAAGGAGAGGGAGAAGGAGAGAAATATGGTAGAGAAAGAGAGATAAAGAGATGGAAGGAGGGAAGAAAGGAAAGAAAGATGGAAAAAGGGGAGAAGAAAGAAAAAAGATAGAGAAATGTGGAGAAATAGAGGGAGAGAGAGAAAAGGGAGAGGGAGAGAGAGAAAAGGGAGGGAGAGAGAAGAGAAAGAGGAAGAGAAATGGATAGGGAAAAAAAGAAATGGAGGAAGAGGGAGATAGAAAGAAAGAGAAATGCTTGCTAATGCTTAATGAATACTTATGTAAGAGAGTATCAATAGCCACTAATGAAGATTTTAGTTATACAGGACCCTTGCTATTCCAGCTGTAGAATCTGGATTAAGGAAAAAGTAAGTATGATGATGATGATGATGATGATGATGATGATGATGATACAAATGCTAATTATTATATATAAAAAGGAAGGAAGAATCTGGACCTGTGACTCCAGCAACCTAGGGAAACAACATGGAAACTGGCCCAAGAGAGCTACTGATGGTGTCAGCCAGCTCTGGATTCAGTGCTGTCTTCAGGCTAGAAGCAGGTCACTCACTTCTCTGCATCCCTCCCACCTTGCCAAGACTTCAAGTTGCCAATAAGCATATATAAATTACTATATATAAAACCACCAATCAGCGCTATAATGAAATAGTGTTTTCAGGTTTCCAAATGTTTTGCAGACATTATTTCATTTAAGTCTCATTACAAGCCTGGGTGGGAGATATTCTATGGAGGGATTATTATCCCCATGTTAAAGAGGAGAAAACAGAGCCCACAATCACCCCTTTGTAAGGATCAGTGTATGATCTAAGTTCTTTTGACTCCAAGTTTATCATTGTGTCCAAGACCATGATGTCCCTTAAACCATGTCATCCACCATCTAAGTAAATTTAGTGACTTGAAAAAAAACTCTCATTTTCCCAGATAGGCTGCCTCACAACATGGGCTCCAAGAAGGCTGAGACTCTAGGAAATTTAGCAATAAAGATCAAGAAACTACAGACCATGTTTATGGGAGCAAAAAGCAAGCTAAATAATCAACCAACCAAAGAAAGGAACAGAGAGCATGATCGTTCTGGAAGACAGTCTTTCCTGAAGATTTGTTCCCTAAGAGGAGTGCCCTTACCTGTATTCTGAGCAGGAGGTGCCTGTTAGCATGTTCCAGTTTCTTCTGTCTGTTTTCGAGTTCTTTTGCCCGCTGCTGTTCTCGCTGTAGTTTTCGAATGTAGTCCACAGATGCTTTCAAGATAGTTCCCTTATTCCAGCGCATATCTCTGCAACAGACAATGGAGAAAAATGGACCTTTGATATTTCAAGGTCATGAAAAAATCAAAATTCAAAAGATACATTTTTAATCTATCATTTTTAACTATTTGTAATCTTTTGATCAACTTGAGCACTCAAAAATTGTGGTTTGATAAAGGGATCATGTTTTCAATGAATATTAATCTCAAATGCGTTCATATATTTTAAAAATATAGAAAGATGCTATTAGTAGTGTGATAGAATAAAAAAAGAAACTTTCAGGGATAAGTGAGATCTCAAATGATATCTATTCCAACTCATAACTGAACAAGAGTCTCTTTGGTCTGATCAAAGGGCATGAATTCAGTTTGAGAGGGGGGATAGGAGGTAGGGGCATATAGAGTGCTGGGTCTGGAGTCATGATCTCAGAAAGTTATTAGTTATGTGACCTTGAGCAAGTCACTTAACATCAAAATGTATACCTTATTTTCCTTAAATGCAAAATTAAGAAAATAATAGCCCCTACCTCCTAAATTGTCTGGGAACATCAAATTACATGACATACACAAAGCACCAGCACAGTCCTCACCATACAATATGTGCTTTATAAATGTTTGTTCCCTTCTTTTTGTTTGAAGACCTCCCTTCTAATTTGAGGCAGTCCTTTTGAAATCCTCTAATTGTAAGAAAAATTTTTCCTTATATCTTACCTAAAGAATATAAGAGGCTCAAGGGCAGGGCTGTTTTGTTTTTGACCTAATACACAGGATCCCTAGCAGTATTTAACAAATCCTTGTTGATTAACTAACCTGTCTGAATTAGTTGTAGTAGGAATTTAGCAATATTCTTAATATCATTAATAAAATATCATATATAAAAATGGCTATCATGTCTAATATTTACATAGTACTTAAGGTTTGCAATATACATTATACTGATTATCTTATTTGATGCTCTCAATAATCCTATGCTAGAATCAGGAGAATACTGTACACAGTAACAATAAGATTATGTGATGATCAACTATGACAGACTTAGCTCTTCTCAGAATTGTAATGATTCAAGACAATTCTGTTAGACTTGGGATAGAAAATGCCATTTATACCCAGAGAAAGAGCTATGGAGACTGAATGTGGATCAAACCATAATATTTTCACCTTTTTGTGTTTGCTTTTTTTCTCATGTTGTTTTTCTCCTTTTGTTCTGAGTTTTCTTGCACAACATGACAAATATGGCAATATGTTTATAATGATTGTACATGTATATCCATTATCAGATTGCTTGGAGAAGCAGAAGGTAATTGGGGGAGAAAAAACTGAAACTCCAAATCTTACAAAAATAAATGTTGAAAACTATGTTTACATGTATTTGGAAAAAATAAAATACTATTAAAAGCAAAAAAAAAAAAAAAAAAGTTAAGTTTACTAAGAGATCAAAGGGTTAAGAAGTCTCTGGGAAGGATCAGAAAGCAGTTCTTTCTGACATCCTTCCTGGCATGCTGCCCTTATTTCTCAGTCACTATGGGGCTGTGTGATCTTGGTGAGCTGACTTGGGCCCCACCAGCCTCAACTCTTTCATAGGGCTGTTATGAAGTTCAAATGAAGCATTATCTTTTGAAAGTATTTAAAAAAGAAGTAAGTAATACACCAACCTAACTATTGTAATTTTAATTTAGGGAGGGGTAGAAGATGTCAGACTTATGATTTCATCAATATACAGAATTACAAATATGGAAACTGTTTACCAGGACATGTTGGGAATTCATCTGAAAATTCAGAGAGGTTCCACCCAAGAAAAATTCACCTTGTTCTTGAGGTCTTTATCTAGAATTATTGGTACAAGAAATCTGGAGTCCACTCCAAACCATTTCCACAGTTTCAATTCAATAAACATTTAAGTTCATTATGCTAGGAGCTGGAGATAAAATGGTTAAAAAGAACTAGTTCCTGCTCTCAACAAAACTTCTCCAGGGGCAATTCCTAGGGTTTGGTAATAATCTAATGAAAGGGAATGGAATTGTATCTCTACCACAAATAACAGGATGCTCTTGTCCTACAATCCCCCACTAGCTATCATTTAGTATCTCTCCTTCCTTTCTAGGACAAATTTCTTAAAATGGTCATTTACATTTGATGCCCTCATTGCTTCCTGTCTCACTTGTTTCTAAATTTGCTATAAATCTGGCTTCCACCCTCACCTATTCAAGTTATTCTTTCCAAAGTTACCAAGATCCCATCATAGCAATATTAATGGCCTTTTCTCAATTTTCATTCTTCTTGACATCTCTGTAACCTTTTACATTGTCTCTCTTCTCTTGGTTTTCAATGAACTACTCAGTCTTGATTCTCTTCCTGTCACTCTGATCATTCCTTTCTTTTCCCTTTGATGGATTATCATCATGCTAGGAACCTTAAATATGGTAATATCCCAAGGTAAGCCATTGCTTCTCTTTTTGCTCTACACTCCCTCCCTACAAGACCTCAAAAGCTTCCATAGGCTCAATTGTCAACTCTATATAGATGAGTCTGTACATCAAGACTTGTTTTCTATTTCAAGCTCCACTTTTTCATCATCAATTGCCTACTGGCCATTTTCAGATGGATGTCTGAAAGGTATCTCAAATTCAACAGAAGTAATACAGAACTCATTATCTTTTCCTCAAAATTTCCCCCTATTCCAAACTTCCTTATTTCCATCTAGGGTATCATCATCCCTCCAGGTATCAACTTCTCATTCTCACTCCACCAACCAAGTCATTTTTATTTCCCCTTCCCCTCTCAAATCTCTGTCTTCTGCACCCATACAGATTCTACTCTGGTTCAGGCTGTTATCAACCCTCACAAGTACTATGGCAGCATCCCCCTATTTATTTGGTTTCTCTGTCTCAAGTCTTTCCCTACTCTGACCCATCCCTCATTCAGTGGCCAAAGTAATTTTCCTAAAGCACACATCACTGACCTATTCAACAAACTCCAATGGCTATCTATTCCCTCTAGGACCAAATATAATTTGGGGGAGAGGGGGTCTTGCATTAAAGCCTTTTCTATCCTTTCCCATTCCTGCCTTTCCAGTTTTCTTCCATATTACTCCTTGCCATGTATTCTAAAAACCAGCCATACTAGCCCTCTTGTTGTTCCTCACACAAAATACACTCTCTCTCTCATTTTTGAATCAACCCAGGGATGCTTTCCTTCCTCACTTCTACATTTTTAGAATCCTAGGTTTCCTTCAAAACCCCTCTCAAGGGCCACTTTCTGCATGAAGCCTTTTCTGACCTTAATAAATGCTTATTGATTGACTGAAATAACTTCTTTGAAGAGCAAAATCCTAACAGCAGGAGAGAAACATAAATATATGAGCTCCTGCTTTAAGTAAGTCATGGCAATGTTTTGGTCCAGGCTAGGAAGAGAGAGAAGTAGCATTTCAAGGTTGGTCAGAACTATTTTAACCCTGCTTGCCAGTCTTTGCTTTAGCATGGCACTCAATCAATCCATGCATGTGTGCTCGGGCCTTCCACAGAGCGCAATATATTTTATTTCAACATGGTGAACAAAGAGAATGACAGTGGTTGGTTCACCTAATGAAATACATAAACATCCCATTTCAAAGAAAGAAAAAGAAGAGATACAAATACTATCTTTTGCTACAGACCCATCTTTTAATAATACTTGGCTAAAGAGGTTCCCAGGCTACAGTTAAAATAAAAATCTGCTTTTAAAAAAAAGTGAAAGCTGATAGAGAATAGGAAAATGGGAATTCAATTTCAACTCTCATGCAAGGCTGACTGTAGCAAATGAAGGTCACAGGCCCTTAGTATTATAAAATGATATTACTGAATGAAGAATTTGGATGTTTCAAGTTTTAAAATGACTTTACTTGAAAACCGGGAAGCAAAACTGTTGAAAATGTAAAATTCACTTGGACATTCATTATGTAGTTTACAATGAATGGAAAAAAAAATTTTATTTTATTTTGTCACAATCCACTGTCAATCACACATATATCAAATTTCATAAGCCTTGCACAGACATATCTTGATTTCATTTTCCCCCTTATTTGTGGGACTTAGAAGGCCATGTTCAGAGAATAATTCTACACTGCATTACATAGATTCTATTGAGACATATACTTCCTCAAGCCATCTTATGTCAAATGTGCCAATTTCAAATGAACTAAACAAGCATTTTTCTTGTTCAATGTGCTCTTATGACAGACTCCTACAACAGGAGGAAAGGGAATCCTATACATGAGTTTTATTAATGAAAGAACAGGAAAGCCAAAGAACCTAATTATCCAACTTGTCCTGAACAGCAGACCAAGAACTATGATTTTCTAAAAGTATCATCAGCAATTACAAATATCAGAAAGATGCATGTGGTTATAGGTTTTCATAAAAATAAACTCTATTCATGCTTCTAAGACCTCCTTGGACTGAGAATCCTGCAAAATAGTGACCTTTTTGCCACCCTAATCATTATTGAGGAATGTTAATCATTGCATGTAGACTCATTAGTGAATATGGTCATCATCTACATTAAGGGGCATAGAGGCCCAAATCTTGCCAAAGTGCTGATTAAAAATCTCTGTGGTCCCTGAAGCACTCATAAAAACAAGAGTGTAACAACATAACATTCTCATACTCCTTGATTGATGTTTGCTTACATTGTGTTTCCTTTATCTGATATATCGTTTGTGTAGATAAGATTTTTCTTGCCCAACAATGATAAGTTTGGAAATATGTATACATATATTCGATTTGCCAATATTTTAACATAATTAACATGTAGTGGATATCCTGCCATCTAGGGAAGGGGTGGGGAAGTTGGGGGGAAAAAATTTGTAATGGAAAGCTATGTAAGGGTTATTGTTGAAGAATTACCCACACATATGTTATGCAAATAAAATAAAATTTAAAAAAAAAAAAAAACAAGAGTGTAAGCAAATAAAACTCTGAGAATCTTTAAGGGTGCACACTAGATCTTCTTAGCTTTCTGGTGGCTTTCCTTGTTCCTTGGTCAATCGATACATGGTAAAAGAGAAAGAATATTAGAGCTACAAAAGCCCCTGAGGACATGGAAAAGTAAAAATATGATAAGATGAATGGAATAATCAAAATTGGTGGTCCCACTGGTATCCTGCCCAATCCTAAAATTCTATAAGCTAAAATTATAGAAGGCCCTTTTAATGCTAAGGAGGCGATCTCTATTTCAAGAGTACCTATAAGTATTTGTAGACAGAATTAAGAAATGAAATAAAAGAAAAGAAATGGAACATAACAACATGGAACTGTACTCACGGATCATTTGACTTTGGTATCAAAGTGCCTAGCTCTTTAATGCGGTCATTGATGTTAAACCTCCTCCTTCGTTCAACTTCAAGGAAAAAAAAAATGCATGAGAAATATTTATTAGGATAAAATAACATACTCAGAACATCTCATTTCTCTGTTATAGTGGAAAGACTGCCTGTATAGTAGTCAAGAGGACCAAGATTTGATATCCAGTCTGGCCCCTTTGTGAGCCTGGGCAAATACATCACAACACTTGTCTGAGTCTCAGTGTCTGCATCCAAAAATTTAGGGGATGAGACTTCATGAACTCTATAGTCTTTTTTATCTCTACTGAACTGTGGGAATCTAAGACATTATCATAAGACATTCATATATATCAAAAGTCATTAATCCCTTATCTACTGCACCATACTACTTCACTCTGGTGTGTATACATGTCTGCGTGTATACATACACACATATATACATATACACACATGTGTATGATATGCATTTGATATGTATAGGTATGTGTATATAGTTATGTGTACATACAAACACGTATATAAGCATACACACACGTGTGTGTGCCTGTGTGTATATGTATATGTGGTATTCAGTCCCTCTTCCCATATTCTTCACTATTTATCATATATTATATCTTGCCATATAAATATATACAGATATACATAACCATTTATGCATTAGGACATGTATAAAAATATTTTGTATACAAACTTGAAGCCCCTTAAAGTAGTAATAATATTCAAAAGCAAGTGAAATTTTTTCAATATTATATATATATACATATATATGTACACATACACAAATATATATATATACTATGTGTATAGTACATATAGTTTATATAGCTATATACATATAGTTTATAGATGAAATTCACATTTAGTGACAATTTATTATTTGACCCTGAGCAAATAATTTAACCTCTAAATACTCCTAGTCAATTCTCTACACACTGAGGGGTACAACAGATGCCATTCTGCACTGATGAAAAGAAGTTCCTCACTCAGAGTTCCCTGATGCAACATATTGCAGGAGAGAGTAAGAAAATTTCTGTTTTATTTGCAAAAGTGGAAGAAAAGGGCAACAGAAATGTTTTATTTAGATAGTCACAAGGATAATCTATTTTATACTATTTAAAATTTGATTAACCAGGGGAGAAAGTATGATAATTTTATATTATATTTAAAAGGAATATCAAGTTGTACATAATAGATTTGCAGTTTCATGTGAAATTATTTTTTAAAATTATACTGTGTTATGGAAATGCTTATTTTATTCCAGAAATTAAAAATTATGTACACACACACACATACACACACATATATATATATAAAACCAGAAGGCTCAAGGAATAGAATATCTTAATTAACTTTTTTTTAAAAAACTGAAAGTTAATCAATCAGAAACCCTTTGTTCAAAAGTTGTTGAGGGGAAAATACTTCAAAACTATATGAATCAACTTTCCTGCTCTAGGAAATAATGACTATTGAATAGCACTACATCTTTCCTGAATGGCTAAGAGTCTTAGAGAACCTTAGAGTTCTCACTCTCAAAGTACCTATTCCCAATGTTTGGGAGGATAATTGCAACATTTATAATATAATATGCCTGTAAGTTTTAAAAATCTTTTCTCTGGATCTGCTTTTCTCTCCTGTAATCTGTCCCCCTTTTCCTAAAACAACTAGAGAAATAGATTAACAAAACAAATTTCCAAATAAGATGGTCTCTGATATTCCCTCTGGTGCTAGTCTATGATGCTATAGAGATTACTGGTTTCATTAGAGAAGGTTTCATTATTTCCCACAAGCTGCATAAGTTGTTTAAGTTTTTGCTCTCAGTTTCCCACTCTTGAAAGAGTTCTAAGATTTTTACTTCTTAATATTAATTTCTAACTTGGAGAAAAGATTTTGAGAGCTTGATATACATGATTTTAAGCTGATAAGTTTCCTGTTTCCTGTCAACATTGACTTAAATATTCTAATAAAGAATTTATTTCAGACTTCAGACTTCTTAATGGTTTAGGCAAGTTTTAATACAGTCTTCCCCATTTCATTTAAAGGGAGACTTCTACAATGAGTTCTATTGCTAATTATCTAGTTCTCTGTATTCTTTTAAAAAGGGGAAATAAATTTAAGTTGCTTTCAGAAGATTTCAGAGGTCCTCAAGTTCAACACCTTTTAGCTGAGACTAGACCTCAGGCTTTGGGGCTTTCCTTCCCACTTCTCCACAATGCTTTCTCCATTATGAAAGGAAAAAAGCTATCATTGGAAGGTATTATCTAAAGCTATATAACAAATATAGGGTTAAAATCAATCCACATTCTTATTATTGTCATAGTTTAAAATCATTGATCTAGATAAATGGGAAAATAGCCCCATCTCTGACCTGTCCTTTTGGCAAAGTGGCCTACTATCCAGAAATAGAGATTCCAGTACCTCTTTTGATAATAGATTGCTGGGCTAAAAGAAAACATTTTAAATTAGGTAGTTGGAGATCAATCTTCCATCCCCACAAAAAACTACAAATAAAAAGTAACTAGGAAAGGAGGTTGATCTAACAAAGAATTGTTTGAAGACAGAAGAGGAAAATAAATGTGTTTTTCATTTTTTCTAAACAACAAACTTCTTTCATGGGGATTTTTCTTGTTGATAATCACTTAAGTATTATGAAAGACTTTCATTTTCTTCCAAAATCTCAAGTAACATTTTGTAACCAAAGGATGAGCATTATTTCAATCATACAATTGACTTAAAGATGAACAAAACCAACTTACTTAAGTTGTGATTGTCCTTTTTTTGTCTCTCTTTGGCCAATGCCCTTGCTTCTGATTCTGTAGGAAAAATACACGCTGTGCACGTGAATGAAGTAATTAATTATTGGAGATGTTCAAGGAGCAAAATGCAATTTGCAAAATATCTAATCTTCTAAATGAGTATATATAAATCTCACTTAACATAAAGAAAATTTAAAAAAAAAAAGAAATAGCATTTTCACATTCCTATTTCCAATGGAATTAATGTATATTTTGTGTTTTCTTAAGTTTTTTGTTTTTTTTTTTTCCCTTGAGTAGAATATAAGTTCCTTGAGGGCAAGTATTTTATTAGTCTCTAGTCTGCAGTACTCTCTATTAGTCTCTAATACAGTACCTAGCACATTTTAAGTACTAAATAAACCCTTGCTGAATTGAATTAAATACATTTGATCAATGTAAGGAATTGTTCCCAAAAAATGAATGAATACTTGTTGAATTGAAGTGGTTTCAATTAAAATTAAGATGAGATATTAAAATGAGAAAGCCACTGCTATAACTAATTTATTTCAATACCTGAAGGATCTGTGATTTCACCAACACTGGTTCTTGATAACAATGTAGAGCTTAATAACACCCAAAGGTTTATATAAATGTAAGCTATTATTAATAAGAGAAAAATTCTGTGAGTTGATGTGGGAGAAAAAAAAATCAACATCTGGTAACCAATGTCTTAGTGTTGAGCCTCTCTGATCTCAGGCTGGGTCTTGTACAATAGACATAAATAAAGTTCATCCCTGGGCTCACATACAAAGTGTTTCAACCTTGGAGGATGTAGCTAGAGCTTATGATACAACAATAGACTCTGGAAAACCCAGGCTCATCAAAACACCATAATGAGAGACTGAAATAGAATCTTAGTGGAGGTAAAAATGAAACTCCGCACTCTACAACAATTTTCATAATGGTTCTCTGAAGAACATTAAAGATCGTGGCATATCACCAGTGCATTAGCAGAATGATCAAAAGCAAGGGAGAAACTTTAGTCATTCTAATACTTCTCTAAACCCCATTAATTCCATTCTTAGGACTTTAGGCTTTGATACTTTGATCAGGTTCTCATGCCATATGTTGGCCATCCCACCTACATCCTGCCTATCATCTTCATCTTCTCACCACTATCCTGAGGACATTAGGTTTGGATAAGTGAGCTTTTTAATCAAAACGACTGATACTTTACTATCTCCTCAGTTTTCTGGAAACACACACACACACACACACACACACGTCATTTCTACCCTCTATCTTAAGTCTCTCATGCATCCCCTTCTTTCCACTGACACATATCCAGACTATTGCTATTATCTGCTACTCAATAAAATCTAATGATTCCATGTTACCACCCAGGATCACACTCTTCACAGGCTACTGACATTTTCCTTCCCTCCACTGCTATAATCCAGTGACACTGATATTACCAATATCTTGAAAAAGACACTCCATTTCCTGACTTTCTGCCTTTGAATTAGCTGTTCTTCATGCCTGAATGTGTCCCTTCCCCATCTCTACCTCCTGACTTTTGTGACCTTTCTTAAGACTCAGATCAAATCTCCCCACCTTGCAAGATATTTCTCCCATTCTCCTCAATCCTTCATGGTTTGAAGGATCAGTTCCTACTCTTGGCATTACGTAACAACACTAGTTACATAAGTGTCTCAACAACTCCCCATATCATGGTTCAGAATTACAATTCATATTTTCTCTTGTAATAAATCTTTGCATGTGGTATAACATAAAAAGTAAGAGATAGAAAAGAAATATATCTCCACTATTATGCTTAAAGCTGAAACACTGTGTCATATGCGAAATACAGAATTTAACCACCGGAAGAAACGAAACCAATTTGTCAATACCCACAAGACTGTTCTCCAAAGTAGCATTTATTGAGCACCAGTACAGAATACAAAGCAGTGGACCAGGTATATTAGAAGGATATTATATAAATCATAATTTCTACCTTCAAGGAACTTACAATTTAATCAGGGGAATAAAATAATGGACACATAAAACAATTAGAGAACAAATGACATCTCTGAAGTTTTTTTCTGTTAGTGAAGAGAAAGTTTTGAGTCAAATCTGGAAAGAAATAGTTACCAAGGCAAAGCAGTAAGAAAATATCAGAAACAAGGCAGTATCTAAAGCATAATGGCAACAGAGACAGAAAGCACATTGATTTAAGTGGACCAGACAGAGTGACCATATTTGAAAGATGGAGAATTTCAATATAAGTCAATTTTCCAAATGGATGCTTGGAGAACAAAAAGGAAATGAGCCAAAAACTGATTACTTTTGAAGAATAAATATATGACATCAAGAAATATAGTGAAATGACTATTTACCTGTGAGTTCTCTTTTGATATTGGGAAGGTTGGCTGGACAGGAGTTGCTGATTGCCAGCCCTGGAGGTGGCAAGCCTTGGTTGCCATAAAGGTCAATCAAATTTCCGGAAACAGGTAACTGTGGGAGAAGGAGAAACAACCCCTAAATGATTAATTCTCAAGGAGATCTATACAAAAAGGGCAACTAACTCATGCAACATCAACTTAAGTATCATCGGTAAAACATCTGTGCTTTTGTAAAAAGTCTGAAATATTTATCCTTTCCTATATTCACATTGCCAAAAAAAAAGGAGGTATTATTCTTTCATCAGTTTTACAGGACCTCTTGGTTTGCAAGCTGAAGCTGCTTTGTGCTATATTAAGCAGACATGTCATAATGAAGATCAGAATCTGACCATTAGTCATCCATGTCAGGTTATTAATAGAAATGGAACTAAAGGCATTAGTTTGAAAGAAATTTACATAACATAATGAATACAGCTTCTTTGGAGTATGCTGCTTTTTTCTTTCAATACTTTTTTTTTTTTTTTCCCTCCAAAGCATCTTCTAACAGAAACAGAGTTAGTTTCTTTTCAGGCCACAAGAGGGAGCCCATTGACTCTTGTAAATGAATAAAAACTGGCTAGAAAGGAAGAGAGAGACAGACAGACAGACAGACAGAGAAGAAGAAAAAAGAAGGAAGGAAGGAGGAAAGGAGGGAAAGAAAAAAGAAAGAGAGAAAGAAAAGAGGATGGAGAAAGAGAAGGGAGGGAGAGAAAGAAGAAAGAAAGAAAAAGAGGGAGGAATAGAAGAAGGGAGAGAGGGGATGGAGGAAAAATAGAAGGAAGCAACAAAGAAAGAAGAACAAGAGGGAGAGAGGGAGGAAGGATGAGAAAGAAAAGAAAGAAGATGAAAGAAAGAGGAGGATAAGAGAAAGAGAGAAAGAAAGAAAAAGATGGAAGAAAGAAGAGAATGAAAGAGAGAAAAAGAAAGAAAGAAAGAGAGAGAGAGAAAGAGTGAGAGAAAGAAAGAAAGAAAGAAAGAAAGAAAGAAAGAAAGAAAGAAAGA
>JAJPUD010000540.1:424866-452934 GCA_023553655.1 Myrmecobius fasciatus
AGAAAGAAAGAAAGAAAGAAAGAAAGAAAGAAAGAAAGAAAGAAAGAGGAAGGAAGGAAGGAAGGAAGGAAGGAAGGAAGGAAGGAAGGAAGGAAGGAAGGAAGGAAGGAAGGGAGAGAGGGAGGAAGAAAAAAGGAAATTAAAACTCCCAAAATAAATAAAATAAAATTTTTTAATTTAAAATAAAATAAATTTAAATAAATTTAAAATAAAAAGTGGTTTGCAATTCAAACTGAATTTTGCATTTCTAGGAAAATGCTTCCCTTTTCTGTGCTGACAGATGTGATATTTTTAAAAATTATGTGTCTCTATAGAATTAATTCATTACAATGATTTTATTTTCTAATATTGCTTTTAATGATGAAAATAGCATAATACTAATTATTATTATCATGACAACATTATTATTATAGTACTGACATCATACAGTGGATCATCATCTTATAATTAGGAAGATCTGTATTTAAATCCTGCCCTTCCACATATCAGGTGTGTGAATTTGGGCAAACCCCTTAATCTCTTAATCCCCCAGGGAAACCTTTTGTGACTATAAATTGCAAAGCAGGCACAAATCTGCATGGAGGACAAACTGGGAACTCCCTATCCCCACTGAAATTACCCTGGGATATGCTTGAAAATGTTTAACACCTGGATCTCCAAAAAACAAAACAAAAAGTGTTCAGGATGTGTCTTTAAATTAATCTATATGACTATCATTTTCTCCATCACTTTAAGTCTAGAAAATAAGCCAACTACTCAAGTCCTAATTTGCTGCATCTATGATTTCCAAAGTGTAAATGCTCACACAGCAAACTGAGTCTGTTCAAGCTGGTTCTAGCTCATCCTTTTCTAGTACCAAACCAATGAATAACACCATACATTTATAAAGTATTTTAAGATTTGTAAGACACATCATCTCATTTGATACTCATAACAATCTTATATAGATGCTAATATTATTCTGATTTTACAGTTAAGAAAATAAGCTAACAAGTCCAGCATTCCATGATGCTGTGCTACTTTAGAAAGCCCTATGGTTCATGAAGTCTACACAGTCTCCAATCCTGTAATCAACAAAATTAAAGTTCTGAATAAATTCATACATAAAGAAAGTATTCCATATGCTCTATTTCAGCTACAGGTTGTTCATATTTTTTAACTTAACAGTTAATTTTGAAAACTCTCCTGATCAGGCCATAATGCTATGTCAAGGGGCATCTAATGTACTTTACCTTAGGCTGTGATAATTAATCAATTAAATTTATTAATTGCCTACTATTGCCAGGCATTGTGATAATAGCCAAGCTTCTGAGAAATGAGCTAGAATGAAAAGCACAATTGTTTTGTATTCTGAAGCTACCAACAAAATGGTGTCAGCACTCAATCCCATTCAGTAAAAGTATGACGAAGAAACTGTCAAGTGGAGCAAGGAGAAAAGGGGGCAAGCAAATAAAGATCAAGGTCTTTAGATTCCTGAAGGGTTTTCATATGAAAGATTTTGAATTGGACTCATTCTTTGCAAAGAATCCAAGTAGGATCGATGAGCTGAAATTTTAGGAAGGCAGTTCAGGGTTGAATATAAGGAAAAACTCCTCAACAATCAGAACAATCTGAAAATTGGACAAATTGCCCCAACAGGTAGGGAGGTACATTTAGCTAGATATCTTCAGGGAGATAGTAGAAACATAACTGCTCTAGATACAGAAGTATAGGATTCAGAAAACTATATCTCAGTTTGCACATTTGTAAAATGAGAGAATTTAATTTAATGACATCTAAGGTTCTTTCCCACTTGAGATCTGTTCTCCTGCAATCTCTGAAGTCCCTGCCAGCACTAGGCTTGCAAGATCACTTCAAAGTGTGTACACATGTCCACATGTGTATGTGGCAAATGGTTAAACTTAAGATTACTTTGTAATTTATATATAATCTATTTCTCATATTTTGAAACAGTTTAAAAAATGAAAATAAAATAAGACAACTCAAGATAAGCATTGTGGAAAGGGGGGAGGATGATTCTTACCAGGGAATTTGCACCATGATTTCCATATAAATACAAGAAGGAAGAATGGGAATGGAGGAAAAAATTATTGTATCAAATTTTTCAGATAAGAGTTTGGTATCACATATATATAAATGTTTAGTATATGTGTATGTATACATAAAATATAAGTATAAAATCCTAGTACATGTATATATTATATACACAAAATTTTTATATGTATACATATAATATATAGAATTTTATTATGTGTATAAGTAATATATATGTACAAAATTTTCAAGATATATATAAATGCATATCATAAAAATTTTGTACATAGATATTATAATGATAAAAATATATAAGATCAAAAGTCACTCTCCAATAGATAAATGGTCAAAAGGCACAAATGAGCAGTTCTCAAAAAAAGAGTTACAAACCACAATCCATATGAATGAATGTTCCAAGTCACTAAAAAAGAGAAATGCAAATCAAGACAACCCTGAAGTTTCACCTCATATCCTCCAAACTGGCAAAGATGACAAAAGACAGGAATGGCCAATGCTGGAGAGGTGTTTAGAAAATGGACACAATAATGCATTATTGGTGGAAGAGGGAATTAGAACAACCATTCATTGTATTTGGCTGTATCTAATTCTTCAATGACCCCATTTGGGATTTTCTTGACAAAGATACTGGAGTAATTTACCATTTTCTTCTCCAGGTCATTTTACAGACAAGGAAACTGAGGCAGACAGGGCTAAGTGATTTGCCCAGGGTCACACAGCTAGTAAGTGAATGAGGTTCCTGAGTTCTATCTGCTGAACCATCTAATGCCCTGCATTTGAATTACGCAAATAAAAAGACTAAAATGTCCATATCCTTTGGTCCAGAAATTCCACTGCTAAACATATACACAAAGAAGGTCACTGATAAGAAGTGTACAAAGAACCCAAAAGAAAGCCTCACTTACTGGCCCTTAAGAACAGGGACAAAATTAAATATTCATCTAGTGGAAAAATGATAAAACACAGTGGAATATGAATGTGACAAAGTATTGCTGTGCTATAAAAAGTAATGACTATGATGAACATAGAGAGACACATATAAATGAACTGATGCAAAGGGGAATACACAGAGCCAGGAAAAAATTAAACACAATGAAAGCAACAAGAGGAACTGGAAAGAAGTTCCACAATCCAAGTGAAAATGAATTTGCAAAATTACACAAAGCATCAGCCCCAAAAAGAAATATGAAAAAACATTTCCACATATGCCTTTGCAGAGGTAGGAGGTCCATGAGTGTGGAATAAAACTTGCAGATTTTTTTTTTAATGAATTGATAAGTTTTTTCTTGAAAATGTTTTCATTTCTTTTTTTATTTGTTTGTTATACGGGATGGTTCTTCAGGAATCATAGAGAAGCAAGATGGGGGAAACTTTAAGAAAATAAAAGAAATTTAGTCAAAGGATAAAAATAAAAATGATTTTTAAAAAAAACATTTAATATACTAACTCACATAGTATAAAGTATACTAAAGAAAGAACATACATGGAATGCCATGTTCTCCTAATATCTAGAGAAAAAAAGACTCTGACCTATTCAGACTTATTCCTTACACAGGGAACGACTGATCTTCTTTTACAATGTTTCTCATATCCTGCTTTAATTTTTTTGATCTTTTTATTATACTATGTTATAGAAATGCTTATTTTATTCCATAAATGAAAAAATGAAGTTAGGAAGTAAAAAAAATCTTCACCAAGATATGTATCACTATCCCCCCACCACATGCACATACACACACACTCCTATCCACATTTTTTAAATATACCTGCCCCATTTAGTGTACTTTGGCTAATAGATTAGAATAAAATTAAGAAAATAAATAAACAAAAATTTATCACCACTTTTTTCCTTTGCTGCCATCTTGTCATTAAATGATGCTTATTTCACACAAAATAATTTCAACCTTGACCTTCATAATTCAATCATGACCTTGCTTTATTAGTTTTGCCCTCTTTGTTACAATTTGTAAATAAATTTGAATTTTTAAATGCATATATCCACAAGAATGTCATTTGAAAACCAGCAACATCTGGCATCATTTCCCCCCCCCAATTTCCAAAACTTCCTTTTCTCTTTGCCAAAAGGAAGTTCCAATGAGGGTCAGCTGGACCAACAAGGAATAAAGGAAATTCTTGGGGCTAAGGCCTTTGATGGGCAAGCTGTGTTCAAGGAGATTGTTCCTATATTAGCACCCATGATATGCACTGAAGTTAAGTCACTGTGGCAAGACAAGTTGCTTTATACTTTATGGAAGCTAGCCAGTTCTTTCATGAGTACTCCCTATGGCTACTTCTACTAAATTCTGACAGGGTGTCATCTACTTACATGGCAATAAATTGCTCAAGCAAAGAGCTAATCCAACATCCTGCATCAAAGGCAGCTAAGGAAGAGGTGGCTTGTATTCAGGAAGATTTGAGTTCAAATGTGACCTCAGATACTTACAAAGTGTGACCCTAGGCAATCTCTCAAGGCCTACAAGAAACTTTGGAAGCTTGTAAATCACAGATGAGGCTTTGATAAACACCAGTGCAGGGAATTTTTTACCATGATGAAAGCCAAGAATTCAATGACCAAAATAAGAAGGAAGAGGAAGAAGAGGAGACTGAAAAAGAGGAGAAGGAGGAAGAGGAGGAGAAGAAAAAAGGAGGAGAAGAGAAGAAAGAGGAGGAAATGGATACCAATGTCTTTGGATTTCATTTTGTATAACTGTTGTATGATGATGATGATGTTCAGAAAGTCTGCCTTCAGGAGGCCAATTTCTTTACCTGTAATTCAGTCTTATTTGCAAGAACAAAGAGAAAGAGAGTAGCTAAAGTGGAATTTAAGGTTCTAAGGGGCTAATGATATCCGTGGATATCCTTGTACCATTTGATCATGACCAACTTTATACAGGTCTACTAAAAATGAGAAATTGGGTAGGATAATCTTGCTGTCAAATTAAAAATTCAACAATTTCCCCAAATATTCCCATTTATGACAAAGTGTAAACCAGCATTTGCATCATTCCAGGTTACAATTTTATCCTCAAATTAACTTAGGTGACTAATCTAGGTTTTGTAGAACAAATAACAAAACATTTTCTGCTCCTGGAGAGACTAGGAACCATATAATTTTTGTCTATGCTGACAATGTCTAGGGAAGTGTCTGGCACTGAGGAGATGTTAAATAAATGCTTACTGACTGAATGATTTTTAGAGGTGGGGGACTGATGGTATAAAATGTTGCATGTTCTGTCAAATATGTTTGCTCTATTGGGTAACTCTGCATAATCATGCTGTTTTAAGCAAGCAAGGAGGATAGATGGGAGAAACAACTATGGCATAATAAATAAAAGGTCCATAAAATCCTCCCCCCCAAAAAAAAATCAAATGAAATATTGCTTACTGGCTTGAACTGCTAATAAGAACTGATTTTTATGTCTGCCTGTTTGGTACAGATGGGAATGGAGGAGGAAGGAAATCCTACTGAAGCCAGGTAGCACAAATGAGTAAAGAGAGAGAGCCAGGAAGACCTGGATTTGAATACTGCCTGGGACTTTCATTGTCTGTTTCTCTGGGCATCTCCCTCAACCTTTCTTAGCCTCAGTTTTCTCATCTGTAAAGTGGGGATAATATTGTGAAGATCACATTAAATACATAAAGCACTTGTCAAACCTTAATGTGTTATATAAATGTTAGCAATTGTCATAATTCTCCTTTGTGAATGTAGATATTTTGTTCTTGTGCCAGCCTTTCTACTATATTATGCAAACTATGAATCATGCCTCTGATTCTATCAAATCCCATCAGCATAGTAGGATTATGAAGACAATAGTCCAAAAGGGCACAGAGCAAGGAAAGAGCCTCCTTTATCTACTTCCCCAGCTTGATTTGAATTGAGGTCTTCAGAGGGCCTGCTGCACCAGAATGAATATTTTTTCAAGTAAGTGATCACTGCTAAATGTTAGCCTTTGCTTTCTATGGAGATCTCCTTCTTGGGATATCAATCGGGCACTGTGGCAAAAAGTAAACTGGGACTTTTATGCTTTGTTTGCAAAAGCACAACAGTGGCCTCTCTGTGCTCTCAGATGCTTATTTCTAGACTGTAACTCCCTAAGGACAATTTCCTCTCTCAGTGTTTCTTGTACCTTCTATTGAAAAAAAAAGAAAGAAAGAAAAGGGGGAAGAGGAGGGTGAGACAGAGACAGAAACAGAAAGAAACAGAGACAGAGAGAGAAATAAAGGGATAGAAAAAAGGAAAGAGATGGGGGAAAGAAAGGAGAATAAGGGAGAGGAATAGACAGTCAGAGAGATGGAAAAAGACACAGACAGAGACAGAAAGGGAAAGGGATGGGAGGGGGAAGGCAGGGGCAGAGAGAATGGAATACAGAGATAGGGGAAAGAGGGAGATGGGAGTAGAGAGACAGAGAGAGAAGCAGAGATAGACAGAAAGGAGGCAGAGAAAGAGACTTAAATCAAAAGCAATTAAATAAGCAAAGAGAAATTAAAAGTCCCAACCTAAGCCAAAGTTTTCATTTAGGAAAAGAAACAGAAAGATCTAATGGTTCACAGGCCCATAGATTTTGAGGTGAAAGGGAACTTAGAGTGCCAGACTCCATCCTACTTTAGAATTGAGAAGCTGGAGTCCATAGTGCTTAAAGGATGTAGCTTAAAGGAAGTGGTAAGTGGTAATACCAAGATCTGAACCTGAGACCCAAACTTTCTGACTAAATTCATTGTTGGAGATTTAAAGGGGTAAGGAGGATAGAAGGGGCCAACAATCCAATGTTGAAAGAGTGCAGCCTTTGGAGGCAAAGGAAATGGCTTTGAATCGGACTCAGCTTTCATTCCTACATGAGAGGGAACAGTTCTGTGGGTGAAGAAGCTTTTCAGCTCCATTTAATCAATATTACCTCTTTTTCTCTTTTATAACTGCCTCTCTCAAATGTATTATAAAGAATACAT
This sequence comes from Myrmecobius fasciatus, assembly GCA_023553655.1. NCBI lineage: Eukaryota > Metazoa > Chordata > Mammalia > Dasyuromorphia > Myrmecobiidae > Myrmecobius > Myrmecobius fasciatus. The sequence continues at coordinate 431,863 of JAJPUD010000540.1, forward strand.
CTCCTCCCCCTACCTGTCAAAGACACATGAACTGCTTCTCTTCTAACTTTTTTAATGGAATGATCTTTAATATGAAGGGTATTAAAATGAAAAGCAATTCCTAATGGAAAGTCAGTACTAAGACTACCAAAGAATAAGAAAAGAAATGTTTGAATGGGGATGGGGGGAAGAGGGGAGGGATATCTTTGTATCAAATTTCTCAGATAATGGTTTGATAATATCTAAAATGTAGAAATAATGAACAGATAATGAGCCATTCCCCAATAGATAAGCAGTCAAAGGATATGAACAACTAGTTTTCAAAAGAATTGCCCAATATTCACAAGCACATGAAAGAACTCTCCAGATCATTCATTACAAGAGAAATGCAAATCAAAAGAACTCTGAGATCTCACCTCACAGTCTGCAAATTGGCAAAGATGACAGAGGATGAGAACACTCAGTGTTGGTGAAGTTGTAGGAAGATAGGCACATAAAAGCATTGTGCATGAAGCTGAGAGTCAAGAATTAAACACATAAAGTGACTAAAATGTTCATAATCTTTGATTCAGTGTCAACAACAATAATATACTCCAAGGAAGTCACTGATAAGAAAATTCCCATATTATTCCGAAAGATTTAAAGCAGCTCTTTTTTGTGCTAGCAAGGAACTTGAAACAGTTAATTGCTATCAATTGAAGAATCAATCCTGCGAAATGAAGGTACAGAGGATATTACTCCCCCTTTAAGAAGAGATGAATAAGGTGAAAATAGAGAAGCATAGAAAGACTTATACGATTTGATATTGAGTGAATGCAGGGCCAAGAAAGTAAAATGCTGGATCACTATAACAATGTAAACAGAAAAAAACAATTGCAAAATAGTAAAAAGTGAATGTCACAGAAGGATCAAAAATAAGGTCATCTCCTAAAAAGAGATATTCCAATTGCCTTGCTTGGCAGAGGTTAGAAGTCCATGAGTATGGATACATTGCATATCTTTTTAGATTTTTAATGTACTGACCAGTTTTTATGCTTTCCTTTTTCTTTTTTTCCCTAGAAAATATATATTATTAGAAAATATTATTTGTTATATAAGAAGGCTTTCTGAAAGTGGTAAGAAGGAGGGAAACTGGGAGAAATTCTGGTTATGTGGGAGGGAAATGATATCAGTAAAGAGCTATACTCCAAAAAATAAATAAATAAATACATATATATGGTTTGGCCCCATACCCAAGATCATAAAGGGAGTAAATCACTTAATCTTTTGGGCTTTAGGGATAGATTAAATGATGTGGATTAAATTTAGACTTAGTTTTTTTTAGTGGTGACCAATGTTCTCATCTATTAGCTAAGAAGACAATTAAGGATACTAATTTTCATCATGGACGGACACAGATGGAAAATCAATGGGTTTTTCCAAATCAAAGAGGGCACAGTTGCTCTTTTTAGGATGGTACTGTTAGAAATCATCTCAACACCCAAACCTATGGATGGTGGCAATTGAGAAATTCCCAGGGATAGCCACTTATCCAGCAAGTATTCCACTGCAGAAATTCTGAGCTTGCTGCTATTATTGAAAACTGAGAAAGAAATCTTTGAATGTAATAATTCTGCTGAGTAGGTAAAAACAAACAGCCACTTGTTCAAGGTAGTAGACTGACTATAAATTGTGGGGTATTCAGGATATTACTATTAGGATCTACTAAGAACCCTCAGATTCTCAAGTTAGAGGAAATTATAAGATGTGCCTTTAAAGGTTATTCTAAATCTTTAGGCTGAGAAATAAAATGTCCCTATTGTAGCATTTCCTATGGATTATTACCTTAATATCCTCCCTACAGCTTTGATGCTACCCTACTAAAAGTTATCAAGGACATGTAGAAATCAAGGACATGTACAAAAGCAAGCTGAGTATTCAAAGGGCTGGGGGGAAAAAGCATGTTTAAGATGAGAATATATTTATTATTTCTTAAAAATTCATTTGGGGGAGAGATGGTTAAAAGAACACACTCATAAAATACATGAAAGTGATCAAATATTAAAGGATTGTAGGTAATGGACAAAATGAAGACCTTAGAGAAGCATGGGAAAACTCATTTGAACTGATGAAGAAGGAAGTAAGCAGAGGAAAGAAACAATGTACATCATTATGACAATGACATAAACAGAAAAAACAACTACTTAATGTACAATTGCCCAAGTCCTCCTGCTTCCTCTTTTTACACAGGTGAGGTGTGATTGACATGGAAGATTGCCTAATGTTGTCCTCTAACACTGCCTTCCATATATATGGTGTCTATTTTGCATTCAAATAGTCTCTGCCATTAGAAAGTGAGTTCCAAGGAGTGTTTTTGCTTTTCTTTGCATCCTTACGACCTTCAACATCTGTCTAGTAAATAACATACACTTAAAGAATGTTGTTGACTGCTTGATAAACATATAGTAAGAGGAATAATTTTGATGCCTTGGTTAGTTTTGTTGAATATTTTTTTTCTCTATTAAAAATTTAAAAAAAATCTTTGTTATAAGGAATCGCCCTTTGGTCAGTGAAGAGCAAATACGAAAACAAAAGAAATCAATAAAACTAAAATTTTAAAAAGAACACAACCGAAGTTTCAACTTGGATGAATTGTGGCCTTGAATAAAGTAAAGAATAAAGAATAACAAAAGTACTTGACAAGCTGGGTCATAAGCACAGAGGACCAGGATGGGCTGAGAAAGGAGAGTATCTCATTATATTATATTGTGAAATCACTATATTGTAGAAGTGAGTAAAAATTCTGTCTAGCACACCAAGGGAATTTATTTTTGGAACTACCTATTTTTAAATACAATACATTCTCATGGCACAGCCATTAAAGAAAACTGGATAATGAAATTCTTGTATAACTTTTAAAGTGATAGGCTAACCCATAGGAATCTGAGAATCACAGCATATCATTGCTGAAAGGATCTCAGGTGCCATCTAGTATAATGAAAATGAATCCCCCATCTCTGCTTCCACCCAAAAAAACCCACTGAATAAGTGCTTGTTCAATCTTCATTCGCAGCTCTCTAATCAGATGGAACCAAGCCTGTGCTAATCATCATATAACAGATAGCTCTTTGAAAACACAAGATATACTTTAAATTGCATTTTTTTCCCACAATCACTTGCTTAAGTCTCAATCAACAAATCAATAAATCAAGTCCTGGTTTGCAACATTTGTCCATTTCCAAAAGGTAAATGCTAACAGTGAAAATTAAATAAACAGCTCTCTTAAACTGGCACGAGTTAGTCCCAGTACATCTCTGGGTGAACCCCTCTATGAACTGAAGGAGCTCATCCTGCTTTTTGATAATTCTATTAATAGTTTTTCCTTATCTCAAATATACATTTGTCTTTTTGCTTAGCCTACTCATAGTTCCTAAATACAACCAAACATATGGCATCTGAATAGCAATTAAGATTTTAAATTGCTGAAAAATAATTCTCTTAGGTATATGAAATGTGGACCACAACGTAATATTTTCATGCTCTCTATTGATGTTTGCTTGCATTGTGTTTCCTTTCTCTGATTTTCTTTTTTTTTTCTTGTAGGTAGGATTTTTCTTGCACAACTTGTCAAGTATTTTAACATTATTAACATGTAGTGGACTTCCTGCCATCTAGGAGAAGGAAGGGAACTGGGGTAAAACTTGTAACGGAAAGCTTTGTAAAGATCAATACTGAGGAACCACCCATACATATGTTATACAAATAAAAAGGTTTAATAAAAAAATAATAATAATAATAATTCTCTTCTCCTTCACCTTTAGATCACTTCTAGATAGTAAATTAGAGTCCTAAGGAAGTATGTTACATGCTATTTTGAACATTAATATCTCACGCATCTTCTGATGTTGCTGCTACAACAAAAATAAATGATTATCAAGTGGCTGAAGAGGTTGGACACATCTAAGAGACCATCATGCATCTAATAAATGGACTTGGGCCAGACAGACAACAAAGTCCATTATGACCTTCGTTTTTGCATCCTTCTTGTCCAGGAAATTCATGGTGCCAAAGTCAAAAGTCAACTACTAAGTGATCACAGGACAGCAGCCTATTTTGTTAATCACATGATTTCTAAGACAAGAATTCCCATGCACATTCAAAAAGTAAGAGGAAAGGATGTGGCTGTTGGTAGCAACCCATAATTCTTTACAAAGTAACATAGATTAATACCGTATTGGCCATTTGCAATGCTGGATCCATCAAGCCTAGAATTTCTTCATTATAGCTTGATTCAAGGCTAATTATGTCATCAATTACATCATCCATCTGTTGGGAAAGAGTAATAAAAGATATAAATAAACAAAAAAAATGAGCAAACTATCACAGATTTTTTCAAAACCTCTAACAAATCTTTCATAAATTTTGGTTAATTTTGAAAAAAAAATTTCTTTTCCCCTTGAAAAAAAAGTAAAGTGAGAGATATTTTCTTTTCTTCTTATGGGAGAGGAGGGGAAAGCAAGTATAGTTTGGAGTTTTTTAGCCATGAAGATCATATGAAACAATATAAATAGGGATCTTTTGAAACTTTAAAATATTAGATATAGCTATAATGATTATTATCATCATTATTACTCCTTTTTTAAATGCAGATTGGCCAGTCATCTTGTAACTTAAGTCTTGGAAAGTTTCTAGGATTACCAAGAGATAAAGCGATGGCCCAGAGTTACCCAGGGAGAATGCAGCAGAGGCAAGATTAGAATCTGGGTCCTCCTGCCAACCCATTCTATCATACTACCTCTCATTAACACTAGGAAATCCTCTTGAATGATGTCTGCCACTTCCTTTTTCTCCCCAGTGACTAAGCACTATAGCATCCTCTCTCCTCCTGGGAACAGGAAAAATGAAGATAGCATCCATCCTTAGCCTCCTCAGGGACAGCCCGGCCCACTACTGCCTTGTATGCCAAGAAGTAGCCCCAAAAACTTTTCCATCATTGAGCTTGAGGAAGGGTTCTCCTAGTGACTTGTAAAATAACAATTTATTCTTGCACAGCTGCCAAAAGTTCTTTGTATTCCCAGGGGATTACATCAGGACGAGGTTATCATTACGGTTGGAGAGCTGACATTCCCACTAGATCAATTTTATTCCTGAAGTACCAAAACATCAGTTATGATGATAATAAACAACAGTGATTACATGGGCATTGCAGCAGTCACAAATACAAGTCTGTGCAAACATTTCTCAGTAAACATCCAGTGAATAGAAAGTGGCCTTCTCCATGAGTGTGCATATATGCATGTGTGTGTGTGTGTGTGTGTGTGTGTGTGTGTGTGTTAAAAACTCCCAGTTATGTTATATTGAAATCAGGGGATTTCTCCTGACTTTCTCCTCTTTTCCTCTCACTTTTACTTGATTTTCTCTATTTCTATTTATCTAATCTTGCTCTTTCTGCCCATGACAAAGATTTAGTTCATTTTTATTCCACTGAGACCAACAATTTATATGTTAGTTTCGAATGATATAGCACAGGTAATGTAAACTCCAATGTGCCATAGAGATGCTAGCTATGGTGGTTGTTACAGTTGGGTTGGTCATGTTTGCCATTGTTCTGGGATGAGAGACAGTATGGCATAAAGGATAAAAAGTGAGTACGGAATGAAGAAGACCCAAGTTCAAGTTTTGCCTCTGATATATATTATCTATGTGATTCTAAGCAAGTCACTTAACTTTTCAATGTTCTAAGCAACGCTCTTAGGTGTCAACTTGCATTGGTTGATAAAGGGATTTTCCTCATTCAGGAACTCTCAGGAACACAATGAAATCCTAAATTCAATCCCTATCCCTAACATTATTTCCCTTCCTAGACTACATTTGCTGTAGGGCTTTCAAAATGATGTTCTTTTTTCACAGCAATAGACAAGAAATATGTTGTCAGAACTGGTGTATGATTCTCCAGTTTTATCCTATCTTAAAAGTGTAGCATAAGAAATTCAGATAAGACCCATGCTTCTTACTTTAACAACCATCTCAAGAAATAGCAACTCAATAAATTTCCATGCCAGGTACTCAACAGTTTCTGAAAGCGGTACTATATTTTCATTTCATTAAAATATGGCTCCTAGGCTGATTAGAATTATTTTAAACAACTAAAGCAAACAAAAAAGGGCTCCCATTTCATTTCTTTATCATGTAATGATGAAGGAAGCTACAGAGAAAGTTAAAAAGTTCCTATCGCTCACTTTAAAAAAAAAAATCAATGGGGAAAAAAACCCTTAAGTCACCAAGAAGGTGTGATCAGCAACAAATATAGATCCTCATTACAGAGTGTTACATCCTCCGGCTGCTAGTCATTCAGTACCTGCATGCAGGATGCTCGAGAATGCGCATTCATATTTGGGCACTCACTCTCCGCCCTGTTCTGCTCTTCAAACTTATAAAACCCCTGTAAAGACATAAAAACAAAACAGAGATTTGCCAATTCTTTTCTCAATGTCACACACAAATACACGTGAGAGGCGGGAAACACTGCAATGGGTTGAACTAAGTTTCATGTAAACCAGACATTTGGCAGCCTCAAGATGAAGGGCCGACTACATTTTATTCACTAGCCTAAGAAGAGAGGAAATGAATTGAGAGGCTTTTGTAAACAATAGCTGAAGGAGTATATCAAAAAGAAGTGGAAGGATGAAGGCAAACTGGGATCCTTAGAAAAGTAAAAAATTAACCAAACTCCTGGAGGGGGGGGGGGGAATGGAAATTATATATGGATTTTGAAAAAAAAATAAAGTAGATTCCCATTCTTATAATATGCATAACTCATTACAATAAACATAGGTCAAATCACAATCTCCCCTGACAACCACCCTGGCAAAGCTCTCTTCCCATACACATAGAGAAACTAGATTTAGGAGATTAAAAAAGTCTAATGTAGCAATGAAATGAAAGGATAAGTCTGTTTTTTATTCAATTCAGGCCATACCTTAGAGAATTAAGTAGTATACCTTAATAGAAAACTATGAATGTGGAAATTATAATAAACTCAGTACTAGGGGGGAAAAAACTTTACAAAATTAAAAATATCCCAAAAGGGAATGGGATGTCTCAGGAGGTATTCGGTATCTGAGCAAAATGGGACAACATCTTCAAACAATAGTTCGCTGTCCACTTGCCAGTCGGCCTAATTTACAGAGAGAATTCTTGTCTCAATAGTTATGGAGACCTCTTCCAATTCCAAAATTCCTATAATTTTATGGAATCAATTATACCTAGCATTTTTCTTTAAAAATTCCTATCACTGATATTGTTTGAATCCTCTCAAATGCCACGTTCTTGAAAAGTAAAAATAATATTGCAGACGTTCACAAAAAGTGAAATTTCTCACCGCCTGCCCCACACCTTTTTTTGATTTGCTTTTTTATCTCCACCTTCCCTTTTTCTCTCTCTTTCTCAATCATTTTCACTGCTCTAGATACTGAAAGGCTTAAATTGGTATATTGAGAAAAACAGAGCATAAATCAGAAGTGCAAACAATCTGAGAGAGGACATTCGAGTGCCACATTCTACTTAGAATAAGGTTATATTTTGTTTAATATTTTCTAGGTCAATGATCTTAGCCTTTTGTGGGCTGCCGACCCCTTTGGAAGAATAGTGATGCTTATGGATCCCTTCTCGGGATCATGCTTTGAAATACCCAAAATATATAGGTGGCAAAGAAAATGAATCAAATTGAAATAGTTATTAAAATTAAAAAAAAAAAAAAACAGTTCCTTGGACACTAGGCTAAAAATCTAAGGTAAGCACCACTTCATGTCGCATTCAAGAAAGATGTCAGGAATAATAATAATAATAATAACAATAACTTCCAATTACAAAGAATTTTGAAGTTTGCAAATGACTTGGAATCAATGAATCAACAAGCATTTATTAAGTAGTACATAGTACCTAGATTACGTTGCGTGATCATCACAATTGTCTTTCTGAGTTGATGTTATTTTTTTTTCTCTTTTACAGGTTATTTTACAGATCTTTTATATATATATATGAGAAAGTGAAGCTCCAAGATTGACATGATTATCTGTGGTCACATAGCTACAAAGTCTCTCTGCCGGCATCAGAATTTGCTAAGTAGTATAATAAGGGAGTTTAGCATTCAATGGATTGAGAAGATGTTACATAGAATCATGTTGTCTTAAAAAATAGGAGAGGAGAGGAGATGTGATTTACCTCTTTTTCACAGTTGGAGTTAAGAGTAAGCATAGCCATGGGGCTGTTGGGTGCGCTGCTCCCAGGTCCAGGTGGCATGACATGGTCCCCAGGCTGGTTTGGACAAGGCAAGCTCAGGGCTTGGTTGGCATGTTTATTGGCTAAAGTGGTAGAAAGGTACTGCTTTACCTGCTGCCTTTGGGCTTGCTGAATGTGGTACTTGGTGGGGTTTTCTAGATGGGTCTGAACCTGAATACAGACACAGAAGGAGAAGACAAAAACAAAATGTCATTATTCATGAATGACTGGGGGCTCTTCTCATCCCCCCATTTTTTTACATTAGTGAAGCAGCAGAATTGCTTTAAAATCAAATGTATTTTTTACATTGCATCTTGTTTTAAAAAATGATAAGCCCTGCTCATTTATAGAATATGCTATTTGCTTCTTTCAGAGCAGATATTACTTTTTGGAGACATAACAAATGATGGCAATACTGAAATTTAAAGTCTTTGACAATACCATGCCCTGTTGCAAGTATACCTTTCTTGAGATATCTTCACCTCTTTTCAGATTTTACAAATCACTAATTGTAACTTAAACAGGGAAGGGTGGGGGTTTCCCGATCCAAAGAGTGATTTCTTTTAGTTTTTGTATTGATTCGTGTTTTCCTTTTTAAAGATTTTAATTTAAAAGAGAAAATATGAATCAATTTCATTCTACTTTTCTCACAGAATGGTTTCCAAATTCCAAGAAGTGTCTGTTTAAAAACCAAGAGTGAGGCAGTCCTCACAAACAAACAGAAACATTCCCTTGATTAAATCAACCGGGGCAAATTACTTCTTCCACTTTCAAATGAACATGATTACTCAACATTTTAATTAAGACAGAACTTAACTGAAAAGGTAGTCCCAACATCTAAGCAGGTTCTTTAAAATGAAAACCGTTTCCCTGGAAGCTTTCTAAGTGCTCTGGTTACCAAACAAGAAATATAACGGTGTCTGGTCTGAGATGGGTTGTTTTTTTTGTTTGTTTTTTTCCCCCTTGCCTTTTTAAACATTAACAAGATGCTAGAAACTGCTTTAAAATCAAAGATGTCTTTTAAGTCACTTCTTTTTTTCCCTTTACAAATGCTGCTCATCCATTGAAACTAACAGAGATACTGATATAAAGAACTGAGCATTATCACAGGAAAAACAGTTTTAATTTACAGATTTAAATTCGCACAGACCACTTGTTATCGCACTAAACAATTAATAGCATTAAAATGCTCAAAGAGCCCCAATTATTGAGAATATTGCAGCTACTTCATAGAAAGAAAGAATATTTCTGGTCCCCACAATGTATATCATATTCTAAAGATGAATGGTGACAGAGAGTTTTTAAAAGGCTCACCTGGTAATGGTTATATTCTAGCATTTCCAGCATAACAACGTATTCTATGGTCCCAATCCAAGGAGAGAAACAGAATGAAAATAAATACCCCACTTTCGGTAATTCCAAGCTGAAGGCTGGTATAAGGAAGACACTATAAACAAGGTACCCTGAGACACTCCACAGGAAACTTCATTGCAGAGGCTCAGCTTATAATAACCTAAGCTAATTAGTTATGCGTGTAAAGAAACTGTTCACACAAGGGGCTTTTTTTGGGAAGCACTGCAGTTTAGTACTAAATATTGATATTAATTTTTTTCCTCCAGCTTGACGTCATGTTTCTTCGTTAATATAAAAGAACCTTTTAAGTGATGGGCTATCAAAGTCAGACAGTCAGATCAAGGCCAATTCACTATTCATCTTTAGTTCCAGTAGTATTAATAGACAATGGTATTTCTCTTTCAGCAATAAGGTTAAGAGCTGTATGCTCACTTTGGAAAACAGACAGTGCCTAAAAGCTGTAATCTATGAGGATCTCCATCCATCTGTCCATGGCTCAAACACGTAGATCCTATATGGTTCCCTTAGGAACGTCTACATTCTAGTAATACATCCCAGCTTCAGCCTGTACATATCTTTATAGCTACAGAAGGGGGATATACATCCAGCTGGGCACTCACTGCTTTGAATTTACAGAAAGAAAAGGAGGAAAGTACCCTAATGGAATCAAAGAGAACATGGGAAAGCTTTGTAAATATTAAATTCAATTGGAAATCTTTTTTTTAAATTTCATTTCTTTAGATACTAAAATACCAATATTTGCAAAATTCAAGTGAACTGTCATTTCTAACCCCTTATTTCACCAAAAGTAGCCATTACAGCACAGCTTTGATTTAGTCCCAAATCAGGAAGTCTTAGAAACCACCAGAATCCTTTCTTCTAGCATAGATTCCAGAACAAGACCAACTATATCGGATATACACCACCTACGCTTAGCTGGAACTAATTCATTTTAAGTCACAGTATTTATTTCCTAAGCGCTAACTAAATTGAATACAGTAAAATTCCCAAATGCCTAGTGCTCGTTGTTAAAATAGAGGAAAAAATCTTTTAACTGTAAAATCTTAAGCTCTGCTCATTTCTTATGGTGGTCATCTTCACATAACATAAGCCAAAAAGAGATATACCTGCAGAATGGAGTTCTTGGGGGCTGGGGTCCATATTATCAAAATATTCCTATGAGTGGACTGGTCTGCATGCAGAGCTTCACAGAAATATTTTAAGTTTATAAAGGGTCCAGACATGCTAATGATGAGGACAACAGACATATCTAAAATAAACATAAAATTAGGGCAATGCTTGTAATGTGCTTATTATACTATTGCACTAAAAAAAAAAATCCAAGTTACACATTTAAAAATAAACATTAATTCACTGGCAGATCCTTATTCTTTAATGAATCAGAATTTTGCATTTTCACAAGTCAAAGAACAGCTTCTTCACAATCTGGGACAGTAGGTGAGGTCTTCACTACACTGAGGGAGGGTAGTAGCTTTTGAGGGCAATGACTCCATTTCTGGGATGATCATCAGATAACACTCCTTTTCACAATAATCTTTTTGGGGAGACTGACTGGACCCCAGCAGGCTTCTCTCTTGTGTGTAAAAAGTTTAAGGTATGAGGCAGAAAATTGAAGTCATTCCTCACATCGGATGCCTTTGTAATTGACATTTTTTGTTCATTCATCTCCTTGGCCTTAAATAAAGTTTCTTTTTAAGATCAAAAGTCTCCATCTGACTTTGAAGGGTCTTACATACAGAAATTTGGAAGTGGAAGGAACCTTCAAGATCATGGAGTCCTCATTTACAGATAAGGCCCAAAGAGATTAAATGAATTGCCCAGGGTTAAAGAAGCGTCTAAGTATCTGAGGTGGATTTGAATCCACTTCTTCCTGTTCCAAGTTAAGCCAAGCATTCTGTCCATTATGTCATGTTTGATGTGGTCAAGTGGTTCTCCGGGGGACAGTATGGTACAGTGGCAAGAACAGGACCTTCCTTCCTCCTCTCCCCATTCCCCATTCTTGGATAAAAATCACAGCCAGTGGATCCAGACATTGTATACAATTTTTATAGCCAACACCGGGTGGGTATAACCCTTATGATCAAGATAAATGTTGGGTTCCTCTGACTTCTCTCAAATGAGATATTATTTGTAAAAGGTTTAGTCCAATTTCTGGTCCACACCAGGTACTTGATAAATGCGTATTCTATTCCTCCCCACCCCCAACCTTTTCTCTGCTTTGTTGTCCCCAGCCAGGGTAACAATGGGAACTTTAGTAGCTTGCACCAGTTAGAAGTTCCCCTTAAAGGTCCTAGGACTCACAAAGCATTCAATTATAGAATAGTTTTTATAAAGTGAAGAGCAAAAAAAGGACTCACAGCTGAGAACACAGAGAGCCAGAGCACCCTATCTCCACTGGACCACCCTCCTCTGGGTCTTCCCTCTCTGACTAATTCTTTTGGGAAGGCAAACTAGACCATCTTTTCTCTCAACTCTCACTTAACCTTTAATCACTAAATAGGCAGTGTCTTGGACAATCTGGGAAAGAACTTATCTTAACAAGGTCAAGGTCTGACCCATGGCCAGTCATGCTAGCCTATGTCTTCATCAGAGTGAAAATGATGGCGTTGCACAGCTCTGCCTCATTTAAATCCAATTCACTTGCAAGTCAACACATCACATTCCTGATATCATTGGTCCTCTTTGAGAACAAAGGATGAACAACAGACACCTTCATGTCCTATCTCTAATGCACTAGGTGGAGCCCCAGAAAGTGGAAAGATCAGACTTCTACCCCAAATCAGGGCTCCATGAACAGTTGGCACCAATCCCCCGGTCATTTACATCATTGTAGACACTCACCACTTCTGCTATCATTGTTCTCTGTGCTCAGCAGGAGTTAGGGATCTCCCAGAAGCTGTCACCTTCCTACACTCTTCCCAAATGGGATGAGTCCTCTCACCACAGATGGCCCTCAGCTTTGGCTTCAACAATCCACAGTGGTTCTTCTCTAGTAGATACCTCATCCCAAGCTATCCTAGTTCATGCAAAGCTCACACTGGAGCCTCAACTAAGAGGGTTATAGCTCTCTCATGCATCAAGGACCAGATTATCTTCAGTCTACTTGAGCTAAAAACCTTCCCTTCCCTACAAAGAGGTCCCTTCAGCTGGCCTTAGGAATGACTCTTTCTAGATTCACTCAAATGGAGCTGTTTCTCCCTCCAGGTCAACTCAGTATGTGCAAAGGCTATTTCCTCTCTGAGCACATGGCCAGTGGGCCTTCAAGTCATCTCAATATCTCCCAATGAGTCTCTCAAGATTCAGAGAGGTAATCCCACTCTTCCTATTTACTTTACTTCCTTTTCCTGGGTCAGCTAGACCAGGTAAAGCAAATTTATCCCAGCTGCTTCTCAAAAACCTACCAAATGGAAATGGGAAAGACAGGCCTGGCAGTCTATGAAGCAGATGAAAATGGGCAATCCCCTTTGTGAAGCCGGACAAGTCACTTCACTTTATCTGAGGGATTTACACATAGAATTCAACATCACTGCACTGTCCTGCCTCCCTCAAAAGGTTCCCTTTTTTTGCAGCTTCCATCCAATTCTTTCTTCTGGTCTAAATAAAATAAACTTTTCCTCTGCAGATGATCCTTTGTATACTTGAAAACAGCCATTATAGCTTCCCTACCACTTAACATCCCAAGTTATATTACATGATATAGTTTAAGTCCCATCAGCAGCCAGGTCACTCTCTTCTGGATATGTGATAGTGTTATTATTCCAGTGATATTAAAATAAGGTACCCAGATTTCAACATAAACACAACACTGCTGCTGAATCTTGACAAGGACAAAGTACAGCAGATGATCATTTCCCTAGATTTGGACATCTACACATCTTTTACTGCTTCCATTAAAGAGGCAATGTGATATGCCAGGGAGATGTCCTTGCAGTCAGAAATAGAATCACAGAATTTGGGAACTGGAAGAGACCTCAGTGGTCCAGTCCAACCCATGCACAGGAGGAATCCACACTGTAACATACCTGACAAGAGGTAATCCAGCCTCTGACTGGCAATTGCTGAGGAGGCAGAACCCACCATTTCCCAAGGTTGCTCATTCTGCTTTTGGACAGCTCTAATTATTAGGAAGGTTTTCCTGACATGGCCTTTATTTGCCATTTCCCTCTAAATGAAATAGAACAAGTCTAGCCCTTTTCTCCTGCCCTTTGAATATTTGAAGATAGCTATCATATACCTCCTGAATCTTCTTTTCTTCAGAATAAATATACCACATTCTTACAACCAATACTAAGGCCTTCACCATCCTGGCTCCCTCCTCTGGACATCCCTGTTTACCAATGTCCTTCTTAAAACATGTTTCTTATTATTTTTATCGAATAGTTTCAGTTGTGTCCTACTCTTCATCATCCCATTTGGGCTTTTGCTTGTTTGTTTGTTTGTTTTTTAGTTTTTTTTGTTATTGTTTTGTCGTTGTTTTGGGGGGGGGGGGGGTTTGCTACATATATAGAGTAGATTGCTCTTTTCCTTCTCCAGAGGAAGAATCTACACAAACAGGGTTAAATGACTTGCACAGGGTTACACAGCTAGTAAGTGTCTCAGGCTGGATTTGATCTCACAAAGATGAGTCTTCTTGACTCCAAGCCCTATCCACTGTGCCACCTAGCTGCCCATATACTATGATACACAAAATTAAATAAAAACTCCAGATGAGATCTGATGAGGGCAAAGTATAATGGAATTACCTGTCCCCTCCCATTCTTAGACGCATTTCCCTTCTGAATGGAGTCACATTAGTTTTTTCTGGTTACTGTATCACACTGAGAACTCATACGGATAATATAGTGCACTAAAACCCCCAGATCTCTTTGTGTGTATGTGTGTATATGTTCACCTTGACTTGAATCTATTTGACACCTATTAACTATGACCGTGTTCAACTTTTCCTTTTTAAAAAAAATTTATTTTTCATTTGTGGAATAAAACAATCATTTCCATAATAAAAAAAGATGATTGTAAAGGAAACTGCAAATTTACTATGTAAAACTTGCTGTTCCTTTCAAATGTTCAACAAAATTATCATATACATTTCTTTTTCTTTTTCTTTCCCTCTCTCCACCCTCGAGAAGGCTACCATTAGACATAAATATACATGTGTTTATATGTATATATGTGTGTATATAAAATTATTCTATGCATACTTCTATTTATCATCTCTTCTTTTGGATACAGATAGTATGTTCATATGTCCTTTCTAATTTGAGCCTTTGTAATAAATAAAATCACATATTTACTTTTGGAGAGCAATATGGAATTATACCCAAAGAATTATTAAAACTACCATACCCTTTGACCCATCAATACTACTCTTTGGTCCTTTTACAGAGGTGATTAGGGAAAAAGAAAAAGAATCTATATGTTCTAAAATGTTTATAGTAACTCATTTTTTGGTTGCAAAGAACTGGAAATTGCAGGGATACTTATCAATTGGGGACTAGCTGAACATGTTGTTGTATATGATTGTGATTCTCTTATAAGAAATGATGAGCTCAATGATTTCAGAAAAACATGGACATCTTTTAAATGTCTACCTCAATTCTCTACAATTTTAAGTTATAGATGAGTGGCTAATATAGATAGACGGAAAGCTTTCAATACCAGAAATCTCCCCTTACTTTTCTGGAAGAAACATCATTCAGATTGAGTTTGTACTATAAAAAACTCTAGGGTCTTTTCACAAGCTTTATTGAAAATTCATGTCTTCTCTCTCTTCTACTCATATAGTTGACATTTTTGAACCAAAATTCAGAAATTGATGTATATTTACTATCTTATTTAAACCTAGCCCATTGTATAAGTTTGCTTAGATCCTTTTATGTCCTTATTCTATCATCCAATTTCTTAACTATCCTTCTTACATTCATGGAATTCATAAATTGGATAGATATGTATCTAAATGCAAGCCATTGATTTAAAAAAAAAAAAACACCAAAGAAATAAGGTCAAGAACAGAGCTCTGTAGTATATTATTAAATCCCTCTTCAAGATTGTTATTGATCCCCATCCTTTAGCTCTAGTTTTGTTTTGAACCCACCTAATTAGATGTGGTATTGGCCAATGCCATACCAATTGTCTTATTGAAATCCATATATGACATTATATCAATGACTCTACCAGCCTAACAAGCTGTCCCCCACAAAAAAAGAAAGAGAAATAATCTGGAATGATAATATTTGTGAAAGGCCTAGTCCAGTCAACTGGCAATACTGATAGAATGATGGATAGGACACTGGAAGTGGAGTGAAGAGGAAATAGGTTCAAAATCCTATCTCCAATACCTACTAGCCATGTAACTTTGGGCAAATTACTTAAACTCTTACCTTAGACTAAATCTATAGTCTGTGAGCCTATGAATTAAAAAGAAATCTTTAAGTAATTCTTTCTAGAATTTTAGATGGAATTAAGTCAATCTTTCTCCCCTCCATTTTTTTTTTTTTTTAATTAGAACAACATTTTTCCATGCCTCATTCTTTGGTACTTAACCCATTCTTGGTGACTTTTTAAGCATTAATGACAAGAAAAAGCTCATAAATCATAGTCCAATGGGAAGAATATTGTCTCTGGGATCAAGAAACAGATTTAAATTCTGCATCTAACACTACCTATATGATTTGGGCAAGTTGTTTAACTCCACTGGACCTTGATTTACTCATTAATTTAAAAAAGGGAGGGGATGGAAAAGTAAATGACTTTAAACTGCCTTCTTACTATACAAATATTATCCTGCACTTCTGCATCTTGGGATGGAATTCTTCCATGCTAAGTGTCTCCAGTTGAAGGAAGCTATATGTGTTCATACTATTTTTTCATTTACCCTGGATTTTAATTCTCTCTACTCTTCCCAGTTTAAAGTTGATTTTACTTGGTAAGAGAAAACACAAAGCAAAATAGGGACTGGAGAAGTTCTACCATTTCACCATTTCCCCAGTATCCAGGATCACTGCTTTATGCATCCAGAAAGTATATATATATATATATATATATATATATATATATATATGTGTGTGTGTGTGTGTGTGTGTGTGTGTGTGTATGTATGTGTACATATATATATGTATATATATGTGTGTGTATATATATATGTGTGTATATATATGTATATATATGTGTGTTTGTGTGTATATATACACATACATATATGTATATATGCCAGTAAAACAAGGAATAACTACTTGATCCAATTTAATTCAATATTTACTAAATGTTTACTTTAGACTTGTTTTGTTCAAATTTTTTTTTCAAAGATTTGGATCAAGGTTTAGATGCCATATAAATTATTGTGCTAGCTTCTAGGGATATAAAAAGGAAAAAAGGGGGGGGGAGCAATCCAAATTCTGGAAAAGATTACAATTATATTGGGGATATATAATCTATATATAAGTAAATAATAACAAGTAATTTCAGAAGGAAGTGGGGACTGGGAAAGAGAAGAGAATAACCATTTATATAATATTTACTATGTGGTAGGCCTGGCTAAATTATTCACAAATATCTCAACTGAGAAAGAAAGTCAGATTTGGGGAAGGAAAAGAAATCAAAAAAGCCTTAATATGGCAAGCAATGTCTACACTGTGCTAAAAAAAAAAAAAAAAAAAAAAAGTTTTTTTTAGTCAGCCAGCCAACAAACATTTATTTATTAAGTATTAACTATGTGCCAGGTTTCCATGAAGCAAAGATCACGAAGAAGTTCAATCTGTGTATTTCACTGCTACCAATGGCAATATAAAGGTAATAAGCCTCCAGCGAATCAGATGGATTCCTTATGGTAGTTTTATGGAAGAGCATGGACAAAAATGACCCAGGACACGTAAAAATAGGTTTGGCATCCTCATCATGGGAAGGACCAATCCTGTACTTTCTCTAGTCTTCTTGATCCCAAAAGAAGTTAAAATTTGTTATTGTCTAATTATTATTGTAGCTTTTAACAGTCAAACATTAATTACAAGCTTCAGATTCTTCATGAATTTTTTATTCTTCTTACTTCTATTTTGTGCACTTTTTTTAAAAATCTCAGTTGAAGAGTTACCTACACAGTCACTTTAGACAGTCTCCTCTCATTTTCTCAAAGGCAAAATTCTTGAATTGTATTCTGAACAGAAAAGATAAATTTGTCTATTGATTTACAGCTGACATAGCAAACCACAAAATTAACAGTTATCACATTGGCTACAGATTTCTTAATTTAAAAAAAAAAAAACGGAGGCTAGGTCTTTATGAAATGGCTGCGTCTCCTGTGGTTCTCTGTCTCTCTCTCTGTCTCTCTCTCTGTCTCTGTCTGTCTGTCTGTCTGTCTCTCTCTCTCTCTCTTGCTTCCTCCCCCAATTCCTCCCTCTTTATCGTCTCTCCCTCCATTTGTCTTTCCAAATTCATACCTGGAATGGATCCTGTTATCATTGCAGCACTTTAAAACTTGCCCAGGAGCACTGTTAGATCAATTTCAAGTTTATTTCATTCCAAGATCTCAAAGTACATTTCATTAAAAAAAAAAAAAAAAAAAAGACTACAGAGATTGTCATCTTGCCTGTCACCAAATAGTCATGGAAAAGTCTTTCTTCTGATGCTATTGTTGTTGTTGTTTTGTTTTGTTTTGTTTTGTTTGGGGGGGGCAGTGGGGATAGAGGAATTATATCTCTGGTAGATTAAAGCTATAAACTAAAAAAGAGTGGGAGAAGCTAGGTGGCGCGATGGAAAGAGCACAAGCTCTGAAGTCAGGAGGACCTGAGTTCAAATCTGGCCTCAGACACTTAATATCATGTTCTAGCTGTATGGCCTTGGGCAAGTAACCCCAATTGCCTCAGGAAAGAAAGAAAGAAAGAGAGAAAGAAAGAAAATAAAATAAAATAGTTTTCACTTGATAAAGTTGCTTTGTCTTCAGACTGTACTTTTGTGGGGGACTTTGCCTAGGGTCACCCAACTAAGAAGAGCCTGAGAAAGGGTATGAAGCCAGTTCCTCTTCACTCCAAACCCAATGTCCTTTCCATCAGGTAATGTCCCTGCTTCCTTAATTATTTCAACCAATTAATTATTTATGAAAGTCTCTATATCCCCCCCCCCAACATTTTAGGCTAGGCTACCATTGGTATTTGTTTTTCATTCTAAAAACTCCCTAGTTCTGCAGCATCCACCCATTACATGATGCAGCACTGCCTGAATAATGGACCATTGTAAGAAATGAGCAATTGTTGTTTTCAGTCCAGCTAGGAGTTAGGAGAGCAGCATTCCACGTGCCCTAGTTTAGTACAGGCTCAGGACTGCAGAGTCTCTTTTTTTCATTGCTGCTATTCTTCTCCCACTTTTCCCCCTCCTCCCAAAAAATGATTGAACCTCTCCCGGCCTGGATGTTCTCACCTATAAAATAAGGGGATGGGCTTGAGGACCCCCTGTCCTGACAATGAAAGGCCTACTACTGCAGTGTACTAAGACACCCAGTGTTTGCATTGGAGGTTCTAATAATACCTCCCC
This sequence comes from Myrmecobius fasciatus, assembly GCA_023553655.1. Taxonomy (NCBI): domain Eukaryota; kingdom Metazoa; phylum Chordata; class Mammalia; order Dasyuromorphia; family Myrmecobiidae; genus Myrmecobius; species Myrmecobius fasciatus. The sequence goes on from JAJPUD010000540.1 coordinate 450,994, forward strand.
CAATCTCAAGGATTCTGAGAATAAAACTAGCTACTTTGCACATTCCTACAGAAGGTTAGGATTTGGGATGAATTTTGAAAAAGCCAGGGAATCTAGGAGGTGGAGATGAGAAAGAAAGGCCATGTCAGGCATGGGGGGCAGCCAGTGGGGGGGGGGGGGGAAGGCCAGTGGAAAAAAAATCCAGGAAATGAAGTGTCTTATGGGAGGAACAGTTAAAAGCTCAGTGTCATTAAATTCAGAGTATATATGTAGAAAGAAGTAATGTTTGAGAAGATCAGAAAGACACGAATGACTATGTCACTCTTCTGTTTCATAAACCCCAGTGGTTTATCAAAGATCAAATATAAAATCTTCTGTTTCCCTTTGAAAATCCTTCACAATTTCTTGGCCATTCCTGTGAGCCTGGGTGACTGGAAGGATGGGGATACTTCTGACAATAATAGGGAAATCTGAAAGAGGAAAGGGTTGAGGAGTGATGAGGGGAGGGGTGTAAGGATACTAAGCTTATCTTTAGATATGTTAGATTTAAGATGTCTACAAGAGAGCTTTTTGAAATGTCTATTAGGCAAGTGGAATTTTGAGACTAGAAGTCAGGAGAAAAGTTAGGGCTGAATAAATCAGTCTGGGAATGATCTTCATAGCTGAATCTATAAGAGCTGAATAAGATCACCAAGCATATATTATAGAATCCCCTAGCCACAGTCCCACACTGCCTCTCAAAAAAAATTGATGATAATGATGATGATGATGATAACTACCACTTTACATAGGGCTTTTAAATACACAGTGCATTTGAGCCTCATTATAACTTATGAGCTTGGTACCACAAATGTTAATATCTTTTTTTTTTTTTTTTACTGGTGAGGAAACTGAGGAACAGAGATGTTAAGTGTCTTGCCCACAGTCATAAAAATAATACACATCAGAGTATCCTCACTCCAAGTCCAGTACTCTAATTCAGTTTCTTGTTCTTTCTTAGAATCTCTTTCCATGCTTCCAATGGCCAGAGCCACTCACTGCAGAAGTCAGTCTAAGCTGACCTTCCCTTATTGTGCCCCAAGCTCCAAAATTATTTCTGGCTCCTTGTGTTGCAAAGCCTTCCCACCCCAATGAAAACCATAATTCCCATCAAAGCATGGATTAGTTTAAGCAGTTTATTTTTCTAAACTAGTTAAGTAACTAAGAGTCCCCTTAATCATCTCTGGACTGTTTGCTTATTAGACTCAATGCATCTCTAATTGATGGAATTTAAGACAATGAATGGTGGAAGGGAATAGGGCAGAACCATATGGGAACCACAGGGGCTTCCCTTAAAAATAATAATATTCTACCTGAGTTCAAATCTGGCTTCGGACACTGGACACTTACTAAATGTATGACCCTGAGCAAATCTCTTAACCCTCCAAAATCATTAAATTCTCAGCTTTTTCATTTAATTATTTATCTTAAATTTCCTCTTCTTCTACAAACTTCCTATAATATTAAAGATGATTTTTACATGAATTTTTTGCTATATATATTCCTAATTAGTATGTAACCCCTCAAGTATGTTTATCAATTATAATGATAATGCTGCCATTTATATTGCACTTAAGGTTATAATCTTTATCTCATTTTACCCTGCCAGGAATTCTGTGATGGAGATATAAATACTAAATTCACAGAATTTCATAACTTAAATGGGATCACAGCATCTATCTAATCTAGCCTTAGAAAGAAAGAAAGAAAGAAAGAAAGAAAGAAAGAAAGAAAGAAAGAAAGAAAGAAAGAAAGAAAGAAAGAAAGAAAGGAAGGAAGGAAGGAAGGAAGGAAGGAAGGAAGGAAGGAAGGAAAGAAGGAAGGAAGGAAGGAAGGAAGGAAGGAAGGAAGGAAGGAAGGAAGGAAGGAAGGAAGAAAGGAAGAAAGAGAAGAAGGAAGGAAGGAAGGAAGGAAGGAAGGAAG
>JAJPUD010000540.1:453334-464459 GCA_023553655.1 Myrmecobius fasciatus
GGAAGGAAGGAAGGAAGGAAGGAAGGAAGGAAGGAAGGAAGGAAGGAAGGAAGGAAGCCATTCTACTCCAAGATAATGTAGTCATCCAGTGTTTCCTTGAAGTAATGGGGAAGAAACAACCGCAAAGGCAGTCCCTTCAACTTCTGGACAGCAATCAGAAATGTGCCTCTTTGGAAAGTCCCAACCAAGCTTCTATATACTCTAACATGCAGTCTTTTCAGAATTAATGTATCTGGAGCAGATAGGTGGTATAGCGGATAGAGCACTGGCTTTGAAATCAGGAGGACATGAGTTCAAATTCAGCCTTAATCACTATTTACTAATTGTGTGACCCTAGGCAAGTCACTTCACCCCAATTGCCTTCTCTCTCTCTCTCTCTCTCTCTCTCTCTCTCACACACACACACACACACACACACACACACACACACACACACACATAATGTACCCAATTGATGTTGCTCTAGCTTTATCTGATTTTGTTCTATTTACATGTGTCATGTGTTCATAGTTTCACACTAATGCAATAGGACTGTCTGCTTATACTGCATTCATTTAATAAACATTTATCAAGTATCTACTAAATGCAGGCATTGGAGATAAAAGCAAGCAAAAAATAAATAAATAAAAAAATAAAAAATCCCTGCCTGCCTTTTGAAAAGGAGGAAGATATAACTTACAAATAAATCAATGGACAGTATGGACAAAATAAATGCAGTGACTTGGGGTTATGGGGAGAACAGCAAATACTTAGTAGATCAGAAAAGGCCTTCAATTGAAGTACATATGCTTCAATTAAGAAGGCCTCCCAGGAGAAGGTAGGATTTTAACAGGGACTTGAACCAAGCCAAGGAAAGCCAGGAGGGCGAGACAAGGAAGAATAGGAGGGGTGACAATGACTCCTGAGGCTGGAGATGGAGTATTTTTTTCAAGGAACAATAAGGAAGTCACTGATGCAGAGGAAGTGGGGGGGAGGGAGAGAGAGAGAGAGAAAGAGAGAGACAGAGACAGAGACAGAGAGACAGAGACAGAAAGACAGAGACAGAGACAAAGACAGAGACAGACAGAGACAGACAGAGACAAAGAAAGAGAGAGACAGAGAGAGAAGGGAAGAGGGGAGAAAGGATGAAGAGGAAAAAAGGATGGGGTAGAAAGCTCATTTGACCAAAGTTTTGCCCATCATAGGCAAAATTAATGGAGGAAAGATATTATTTACTTTTACTGGACCACAGACCAAAGGACAAATGTCATTTTAATAGAAGCAAATAAATTGTTTTATCTAACACTAAACTCCAAATTTTTCCTGATACTTTGCTTGATGAAGACAAAGGAATCTTAAGATTTAGAGCTGGAAAGGACTAAGAGATTGATGACCCAGTACAGGAGTTTTTCACCATTTTTGTGTCATTTACCCTTGTGGCAGTCTCAGAAAGCCTATGAACCCCTTCTGAAAGTTTTATGCATGTTAATGCATAAAATAAATGTATAGATAGTACTGAAGCCAATTAGACTGAAATATGGTCATCAGAATACTTTTATAGGTGTGTGTATATATGTATATATACACATTTGAGATATAGATGTATATACATACACATATGGATATATAGATGCATGTGTACATGCAGATATATGTATATATAGATGTATGTATGTATGTATATATATATATATACATACAGATATATAAATTCACATGCAGAGGTTGGCTTAGACATGTACATACCCATGTGTGCATGTATGTATATATATACACGTTTATTTATTTATTTATATGTGTGCAAGCATGTGCAAGCACTACGCTATATAAATTTGTGTGCATCCACAAACATGTGCGTGCATGTATGTTCCTCTGTGTATGTATGTGCATTGTGTGTATATGTGTATGTGCATATTTGCACATGTCGATATCTATTCAGATAAAGATCAGGAACCTCAGGCTAAGACTCTCTGGTCTAGTCCAGCCCTTTCCTTGTACAGAGAAGCAAATGGAAAGCCAAGGAGATTGAGTGCATCGCCACGGCTCAAAAAGGAGCAGATCCAGAGGCCAGACTTCATGCTGGCCTTTTTCCATCTCTCCTAGAGCCGCCAGCTACATCTACATCCCTTTAAATGGAGGAGAAGAAGGGAGAAGGATGAGGAAACAGCAAACCCATTCCCCAAATTTTTGGTCTGCAAGTAGAATTCAGGCTTCCTCAATGTTCCTGGTGATCTCACTCCATTCAAGGAATCTGGGGTTTTCTAGTCTGCTCCAACATGTACATCAGCAGAGAGAAACATCTTTTTCCTGCAAAAATGATTATTTTTTCCAGAGTGGAATTTGAAGACAGACAAAATGTCTTTTAGATGATGACGTGCACAGAAGCAAGGGCCGCTTTGTCTGCAGGTGAGGCAGAAGGGAGGCTCTCCACCAGGGAGGACATCAGAGGGAACATTCCACTGGGGGCACACATACTGCCCTAGGACTTTTACTTAGCAATTTAAGGGTTTTTTGTTTTGTTTTTAAGAGGAGGGGAGTTGGAGGAGGAAAAGGGGGAGAAGTGGAGAATATTCCAAGCTCAATAGAACTTTTTGTTGATCAGAAGCATCTAAATGTCATGAGATTTTCTAAAGGTTAAAAGATTTTATGATTTAGCAATTTATTTTAAGCCAAACAGAAGCCATCTGCTTAAAAGACAATAAAGGCCACTGAATAATTCTTTTAAAATAAGATTTATGATATTCCAAATCTTGAACTGTATTGAAAGAAATTCATATCAAAAGAGGTTGTTTGATAATTTTGTTGTTAGGAGGGTCACTAAAGCAAAAGAAATGGCCTTTGCTAGGGACAGGGATCTAGCTTTAAGCACCTCTGCTTTCGAGTGTGGGGATGTCGGATTGAAATTATGTGTTGGGAGTCTGAAGAGTCCATGGGGAGAGGGAGTTTGTGTGGACAAGGAAAAGCACATGTTGGAGGGAGAGAAAGGATAAATGCATGGTGGGAGCAGGGGGGGAGGATGGTGGATGGTCTGGGAAGGTACTAAAGGCCAAAGTAAGTACAGGTACTTTACCTGACCTCAAAGATTTTGCATTCTAGCTAAGAAAACAGAATGTACTTAAAAAGCAGTCAATTAACATTTATTAGAGAGCATCAAGTCAACAAGAGAAATTAATATTGGAAAACTGTGTACCATAAAGGAAGAGAATCAGCATGATTCAGTGGATAGGGGAAGGTTGCAGGCAAGAAAACCTGAGTTCAAATACTGCCTCAGTTACTAGTTGGGCAAGTTGCTTAACCTCTCTAAATCTCAATTTCCCCAAATGTAAAATGGAGATAATATTAGTGCTTACAGCCCAAAAGTGTTGTGAAGATCAAATGAAATATTGCGAAGTAATAAATAAACAGATAGATAGATAAAAGAAATATTGTAAAGTACTTTGAAAACCTCAAAGCATAACTATTAGAAACACAAGTATCAATATTATATAAATATTTATGTTTATATAATTATTCAGGTATCTAAAAGATAGAGGATATCAAAATATTTTGAGCTCTATTTCTGGCAAACTAAGAAAAATTAAATAGATGTCCAACAGTGAATTAATTGATGAAGCTTAATGCTAAGTGCGAAATGTGTTACACATTGTTTCTGTATTCAAGAGAGATTGCTTTTCAGAATAGGGCTTAAAGCCGCCACCTCTCTTTTGCTAAAGAAAATCCTATTGGTCCCATAAATAAGGCCATGGGCACGACACTATAAAAGATTCTATCAAGATCCTGGAGTTCCTTGTCCTGCACACAGTAACAGGTTTTCCATCATCTGCTCTGCAATCCTGACCATTTGCAAAATCTGGAGGATGAGACAACTTTAAAAGAAAATCAAATTCCTAGAGACAATGATTTTAAAGTGGGATGGTACAAAGGGGAAGGTGCGTTTCCTTTTACAGCAATGATTCTTCTTCCATTCAGGGAGTCCAGGTTACAACTTTCTTTGCTTCAGGAAATGATTTCAATCCACAGGAATGGCCCATCTATTTGTTAAAAGCAACTGATGTATTATTTTTTTCCTCCTGTGTATGTCAGCTCCAAAAGTTCATTAACATTTACATTCACATGTTGCTTTGACATGAAAGAGAGGATATTATTGATGGTGAGTGGAGAAATGTCACAATAGTCTCAAATGATGTAATTGAAAAGTGAAGACACAATCCCATCTCAAGTTAGAGACTTTCTGCTACCAGCATTAGGAAAGATCAAATATTCCAGTTAATGAGAGTAAACATATTCATCAGGCATAGATTATCAATCACAAATAATTAGAATAAATAAAATATGCTTATTACTGGAATTAGATTGAATATAATTTAGCCTTTCTATAGATTCAGAAAACACTTCTGACTTGTTTTAGCTCAAGGTCATCATGATGAACATCAAATATCTTTGTACTGGCTGCATAAAAAACTTCCAGTTGGTGGCAAAATGGCAGATATTCAGTTTTCATTGTTCTGGACTGAAAGGACAGAATTAACTTTTAAAGTTCTTTTTAGTTTCCTGGAATTATCTTTCTCAATGTTATGCCTCACTCCTATAAATCTGAATTATCTTTTCACCAGTACCAGAAAAGAAACTTTCTTTCCTGATAAATTTTTAGTTTTTGGTGAATGTTTTGTTTTCCAGATTATGCATACATATAAATTTTATTGCTATTTTAAAATTATTTACATATACATATATTGATTAATTTCTCTCACTTATTACTCTGGGGCAATTATTAACAGTATCATTCTTTATGCTACAGATTCTTTTTGGAGAGCCATCGATCAATGCTCACTAAAAGTTAACAAAGAATCATATCCTTGAATAGATCATAAGTTCATGGAAGGCTAGGGTTTCTAAGTTTTTGTTTTTGTCCCCCTAGTGCCTAACATATTGCAGTATGTAAGAAAAGCTTTCTCTCCAAAGATTAACATGGCAGAATAACATTTATAATTTCAAAAACTTGGAAACAACTGAAATATCAAACACTTGGAGGATAGTTAAATAAGCTGTGGTTCATCCTCAAAAGAATGTAAACTTTCATAAGGTTCAAATCCATAGTGCCCAGCACTTACTTAGTAGGAACTTAATCAATGATCACTGAATGAACCAATTAATGAAGACTGACAAGTATGAAGAATATAGAGAAAGCTGGGAGAAACTTTAGAAATTGTACCATCACCCCCCTCCACCCCCCAAAATAATAAATAAAATCGGAATAGCTATAAATCACCTATGACTGTCAGAAGAAAAGTGAATGAGAAAGAATAGACAAATAAAAAACTCCAATGGAGATGAAGAGACAGTGACTAAAATGTTATTCTGATCCTTTACACATTGAAATTAAATGCAAATGGTCAAAAAAAAAGTTTTCTTGGATTTATTATGTTCAATCACTGGATAGAGATAGGGACTTAATGTGTGGTTTTATTGGCATGGTGTTACATAGGAAAATCCTCTTGTAACCCAAATTAAGCACCTTCTCAACAAAGTGTCTTAGAGAGTTTCCAAGTGACTAAGTGACCTATCCAAAATCACAATGGTGAACTTAGAACTTAGCCCACCTGGCTTTTAAGGCAAGCCCTTTATTCATTATGTCTCCCAGTCCTTTGTTTCACAGAAAATTTTCTAAAATAATGTAATTTTTCAAAAATAAAATGCTATTCTGATTATCTCCATAGCAAACTTGCCTATTCCTTTTGTTGCCTCCTCTCTGTTTTCCCTATAAACCAACTCAGAAGAGCAAGACCAAAGTCCCAAAGGCAGCAGCGCCTTTGGTGACAACTTGCTTCTCCTATGATATCTCTGACAAATAAGCCCAGATCCAAGCAAGTCCAATGGAGTTAGAAGTTTGGGGAAACAACAGCCAGCCGAAGCGGCCCTGTGGCTCTCTGCAAGAGCTGTGTTCTGTACTCGAAATCCAAACTGCTCTGCAAAAATGCTTACATAGGACTCTGCTCCCTCCTGTTATGCCCTTAGAATAAAGAATGCTGTGCTCATCTTTGTGTCACCCCCGAAACTGCTGGAAAAGTCGGTATCTGATGTCAAATCGTACTTTGCAAATAATTACAAAAGCCTTTCTTGAAATAGCAATAAAGGTGGCACCAAAAAAAGCCTTCAATGACATGGAAGGCTAAACCTGCTTGTGTTTGGGTTTCCCAACTGTAAAGACTGTTCTGATTTTTAAACAGGTCACATTCATTGATACAGAACAGACCTTACATGCCTTTCGGGAGGGGATTCAGCTCGATTTTCAGGGTTTACTGTCCAATGTATAGACATAAAGAAGCGAATTAGAACTGAAAAGTACAAATAAAAAGATTAGAATTTAACTTGAGCCAGATCCAATAGCAGACCTGCATTTATTTTGGCTCTCAAATTAAATCGCAGATAAAAATATCAAAGATGATGGATTTACTTTAAAAACTTTTTTGCTTGTGAACTTAATTATTGAATACAACTCTAATAATTTCAATAATAAAAACCCTTGATGATACAAAAAGCAAGAAAGAAGATTAGATAAGAAATTGCAAGCCAAATGCATTGCGTTTAAACACATATTTTATACACACACACATACACATTTAATATGTGTATATACAGGGTACCCCAAAAGTCTGAATTCAGTTTTATTTTTAAGCTGAAATCTGATTTAAGGCTTTGGGAACATTGTATGTATATATTATACACTTCTATAGATATATATATGCATAAGTATATGCAACAATAATGTAAGAAAATACATCTAATTTTACAAAATAATAATAGAATTGTTTTATTTGAGATTCTTAGCCTCTTTTGGGACACGGACCTCCTTGGCAGTCTGCTGAACCCTAATCAAGTTCCCAGAACCCATCTTAAGAAGTCCTTTTTTTTCTTTGGGTGCCCTTCTGCATTTGAGCATTTTGTTCTGGGCATGTAAAATATTTTACTGCTGTTCTTTTTGGCATAGCTATCATGATAGCTAGAAAATTAACCTTAAAATTCATCTAGGTGACCTCCTCCCTCTTGCTCCAGTTTCTAAATCTTTCTTTTTAAATTGCCTTACATTTATTGTATATATATGAGATAGGTACATGTAGGATGTATGTATGTAAATATATATATACGTATATATGCATTTGTGTGTATATAGATAAAGATATATCTCTATGTTTATATGTGTTTGACCCATTAGTATGTAAGCCCCTTAAGGTCAGGAATTGTTCCTTTCTGCCTTTGTATTCCCAGCCCAAGCACAGTTCCTTCAACTTCGTAGGCACTCTGTAAACATTTGTTAATTAAAAATCCTAATCCTATTCTCTTATTTTTTTTTTCAGATGAGAAAGCTGTATCTCAGAGTGAGTTTCCTAAGATCACACAAACATTAAAATAGAGCTATATTTGAAACAGGTCCCAAAAATCAAGGCTCAGCAGATGTAACATGTTTCCTTTAATATAAAATACCACATCAGGAAAGAACTCCATCATTCAAAACTTTACTAAACTTTTAATATTTACCACTGGATAACTAAAAACCAAAGTAAACAAAACAGAGTTTAAAATCTCATCCTGAGCAACTTGAAGGAGAAGAGCTTCATTTTTTCTTTCTTTTTAAGGCATCAGATAAATCCCTTTCATTCCCAGCTGAGGATAATCTCCCAAGGGAGTGAATCTAAAATAAAAACATGATGTCCCTCCTCCTCCTCCTCACCCCCCCCCATAGGAGTTCATATGAGAAATATAACTAATTTAAACCCTTGGCCTGAGGATCGAGTTCAGGCAGTGATCTTTGCAGAGAGTTATTGCTCCTAAGTGTGCAGGGCACAGCAACCCTCCTCAGGGCATTACAACTGCAAATGCATCTTCTGCCAGAATATTAAGGAAGTAGGCATGTATCTCAGACAGGGGAGAATAGGAGAAGCATCACTAGTGAGGCTCCATGTTGTTTTCAATTTGTCACTATTGCACTCTATTGCATAATAACAGACTGGAAGCTCCTCAGGGGCAGGACATGGAGCATTTTTCATCTCTGTTAACAACAAAAGAGGTAGCTAGGTAGGCAAAGTCACACCTTTCTGGGCCTTAGTTTCCACATTTGTAAAATTGTGGAGTTGAGCTAGATGAGGTCCCTTCTGCATGTAAATCGATGAACCTCATCCGTAAAATGGGGATAAAATCTACATCCCAGGATTATTGTGAGGATCAAATAGATAATATTTATAAAGCATTTAACATAGTACCTGGCACACAAAAGGCACTTAATAAATGCTTATTTCCTTCCACTGCCCCTACAAGGAGCAAGAACCAAGTTTCTTTCTAGGCTCATCCTACATTTCATCTCATAATATTCTGTCTAAAGTTTTAGTCTGCTGACTTTTATTTGGTACTTCTTCTAAATGTATGTCACCTACCAGTTGGTCACTATGCCATCCCTCTATGGCTCTATCCAGGTCACTGATAGAAGTCTTAAACATCACAAGGGCAGCCACACTCAGGGTCTTGCCAGGGAATGGGTCTGTCATGTTACTCCTGGCTTGAACGTTTTCATGATCTCTGAGCCAATTGGAACAATGGCTATTAGGAAGTCAGGCTAGTACCTTAATAACAATGAAAAACATCACAAAACTAGTGTCTAGAGCCACATTTGAACTCAGGTCCTCAAGACATGTATGAAGAAATTATTCAGTGAATCATCGAGCTGCACCTTCAGTCTAAGGAAAAGCATATGTTTGTAAAAAAGGAAAATGCTTTAATAAGAATTATCTCATTAAAAAGAAATAGATGGGAAAAGTCTTCTGGACCAATTTCTCACATGCAAATGTGACCTCTGGCGCTGGGGACAAGGTCAGACACTGGAAGATCTGCTGAGTGTATTCTAAAGTTTGAAGCTGCCTTTTGGCAAAAACACATAGTAAAGTAGTTACCTCGATTTTAAAAACATGTTCATAGAGTGTATGGACAATGTGTTGGGCACAGAATTGAGACAGGGACTATCAGGCTGCATTTCCATCAGGAAATCAGATGGGTTTTTTTTGTTTTGTTTTGTTTTTGATGACTCCCAGCTTCTTCTCAAAACAAAGACCCAACTTTTTATGTTAATATTCTTGCTCCAAGGCTGTGAGTCATGGAATACTCGGGTCTCCAAAGAATTAACACTGTGGGTTTCCTAAAGCTCTGGAGAGGTACATGGTAGACTGTAACATGCTACCCCCTGGAAAACTGCAAGAAGAGCAGAATCCAGGATGACCTCCAAGAGGTATAAGACAGAGAAAAAAAAAGAAAGGTTCCTTACGTAGAGAAAGTGATGGGTAAGTGATGGAGTAGCTTGCCACTTCAGTGGTAGCCACACAATGGCAAAAGACCTAGAGCAGAAGCCTCAGAAGGTTCAATGGACCACAAGTGTTGGAGGATTCACTACAGAACATGGATGAGAGCCTCATAGGCTCAGAGGGTGTGAATGGGTTGCAGGTGGCCCTTTGGGAGGAAATCCCCACATCAATACTGAGATCACTGAATCTAAGCATCAAAGTATGTATGTTCAGGGCTGAGTGTCATGTTTCACTGGACTCATGGATTTCTTTCCTTTCCTTTTTTTTTCTTACTGTCACATTTCAGAATTATCCATGAACTACACCCAGATACAACCTGCTTTGATATTACAAAGACATAGATTTTAACAGTACTATCCTTTAAATTCAAATGATTCCTTCTCTATTTTTATTTTTTAATCCTGTTTGACTCTTCCTGACCCCATTTGGGGTTTTCTTGGCAGAAACACTAGACTGGTTTGTGATTTCCTTCTCCAGCTCATTTTACAGATGAGGAAACTGAGGCAAGCTGGGTGAAGTGACTTATTCAGGGTCACACAGGGAGTATCTGAGGCTGGTTTTGAACTCAAGAAGATGGGTTTTCCTGATTCCTGACCTGGTGCTCTGTGCACTATGATGCCCTCTAGCTGCCTATTCTCTGTTACAAAATAAATACTTCTTTTAGTTTAAAAAGGATCTCCAACACAGATACTTACTGAATATCCATGGCATAATAAAGAGTTGGTTTCAGTCACAAATAACAATAATAATAGCAATAGCTAGCATTTTTATAGTGCTTTGTTTTGTAAAGCATTTTTAGCACATATCATCTCATTTCATTCTTCTAATAACTCTGCAAGTATTTCCTTGATGAGACTCTCCAGCTGGTAAGTGTATAAGGCTGGACTTCAACTAGGATCTTCCTAATTCTCTACCCACTGGACCACCAACTGCCTCATGCATTTTTTGAAAAATTGGTTCTGTGATATCATCAATCTATGGGCACTCCCAGTGAGGAACTTTTTCTATCAAAGCATTTGAGCACTATTTATGTAAACTTCTGGTCTCAGGGAGTTGTTTGGGGTGGATCATAGTAACCTACCCAGAATCCCACAGCCAGAGGGAGATTTTGAACTCACATCTTGACAGTAATGTGGTACAGAGGGCCAACCCTGAAGTCATGACCCAAGTTCAAATTCTACCCCAAACACTTAATGTGTGATCCTCAGCAAGTCACTTAATCTGTTTCCTCATCTATAAAATGAGGATAATAACTATACCTTCATTTCTGTATCTGTAAAATGGGGATAATCATAGTACTTACTTTCCAAGGTTGTTATGAGGATCAAATGAGATAACATACATAAAGTATTTTGCAAACCTTAGCATTTAAATAAATGCTAGCTCTTACTATCTTATTATTATCAACTGCTCTGAGGAATTGACTGAGAAGGGGAAAGGTTAGAAATGGAGGAATGTTAGGCTGTAAAGGGCAAAGGGTGAGCATGAATGTGTTAGAGACAAATCCCATGATTAGCCAGAGCAAGAACACTGGGATGCAACTCATCTTTCTTACTTATGATTGGTTGATTATTTAGCCTTGGAGTGATGCTAAGAGCTCCACATCAAAGATCATAAGTGCAAAGATTCAAAGAAAAAACAAATAAACAAAAACAAAAGATTAAATCTCAAATACCTTTGGTGGGTGAAGGGATTAGAGGAGGGGATACAGAGGTGAACAGAGGAAGGTTACTTCTGCTATGGTCTCTCTCTCTCTCTCTCTCTCTCTCTCTCTCTCTCTCTCTCTCTCTCTCTCTCTC
>JAJPUD010000540.1:464469-489301 GCA_023553655.1 Myrmecobius fasciatus
CCCTCTCCCTCCCTTCTCTCTCCCTCTCTCTAGTCTGTCTGTCTCTGTCTCTGTCTCTCAACTCTTTGATAAGATCACACTTTAACATGAATTTTACAAGAACTGGCAGCTATTTACAATAAAAGACCATTCTATCCTCTTACAAATTTTTAGAGGTAGCCAGATGGCACAGTGAAGGGGACTGGGCACAGAGTCTAAAAGACTTGGCTTCAAATCCAGTCCAAGAAACTAGCCATGTAGCCATTTTAAAGGATCATTGCATGATTTATTTCCATTAAGCTCCAAAAAACATATTCTGACGTTTCTTTCAGCAAAGCAAGGTTATTCCACGTCCATATGAAAGAAAAACATTCTAGTTTTTAATTTACAATTCTTCACTTTGATGAATAATTGATATGGGTATCTAAAATTCCCCTACATAATTATAAGCAAGAAACAGATCAATTACCATTTATTTGTAAAGTTGATTAAAAACAAAAACAAAAACAAAAACGTCTTTCACCTAGAGTGTAAACTTCTTGAGGGCAAGAATTATTTTTTAAACATGTTCCTTAGTGCCCAACACAATGCATGGCACACAATCATCTCAATAAGGGCTTGCTAGAATGAGGAGGACATTGTACATAGTAACAGCAATATTGTATGATGATGTGCTATGAAAAACTTAGCTATTCTCAGCCATACTATGATCCAAGACATTTCTGTAGGACTTTTGATGAAAGGTGCCATTAATCTAAAGAGAAAGAATGCAAATCAAAAATACCTTTTCTTTATTTTTTTTGGAGTGTTTTTTTGTCTGTGACTTACATGGAAATATATTTTGCATGGCTACACAAGTAACTTACATCAAATTGCTTGCCATCTCAATGGGGGAGACAGGGAAGTAGGAAAATAATTTGGAACTCAAGATTGGGGGGGGGAGTTAAAATTGCTTTTCTATGTAATTGGGGGAAATAAAATATTAAATAAGATTTTAAAAAGAGCTTGCTAAAATGAATTTAATTCCAGAATATCTAAGTAATTTTGAATTCAAGAATCATAATGCTTCCATAATAGTCAGAGAATAAAATCAGCCCTAATAAATAGGCAAACAAATAAATATTTAGACAAAGTGGCACTTGTTTATGCCTAAACAGGCAGTGGCAAAGATAAATTGAAATCTAGAATGACCTCTGATGCAACCTTTAGTGAGTTCATTACAATAACTTTTCTTTAAATATATGCTATATATAATGTCCCATTTTGCAAGCTGTCTAAAGATACTGACCAAAAGAATCACTTGACATTCAACACCTGCCCAGCATCATAGATCCTTATGATATGTCCTCAAGGTACACAAGATAATTTGGGAGGACTGAAGACTAGTGACTGAGGCACCATGAGCATGGATTTCAGATAGGATCTAGTTAACATTCAAGCTAATCTTTGAAAACTATTAGTCCTCAGAAATAGAAGTAGGAAGGAGACAGGTATAGCCTCAGTCTTTGCCACATTCCAGGAGTAGAAGAGCAACACCCATTACAATCATCTCAGAAATGGATTGAGCCAATTGTGGAAATATGTTTAGAAGAACTGTACATGTTTAATATTTATTGGATTACTTGCTATTTAGGGAAGAAGGTGGGGGAAGGAAGGGACAAACAAAGTTTTGCAAGGGTGAATGCTGACCAGTACCTTTGCCTATATTTTGAAAATATAAAGTTATTGTTTAAAAAAAAGAAAAGAAATGGATCTTTCCACTTGTGGCCAGATAGAGAAGTATAGTGAGCTTATCTAGAGATCTTATTAAAGTTTGCAAAGCATCTTGTAAGTTAGCTCATTTGATCCTCAAAAGAAAACAAACAAAAAATACTTTACCAATTGATGCATTTCATGGAACCCCAGTCCTGGAATTAGGAAGATCTGAGTTCAAATATGGCCTCAGGCATTTACTGGCTGTGTGGCCCTCTGTAAATCACTTAATCCTGATTTGTTTGAAAAAACAAACAAACAAAAAACACCTGGAAGGTAGATGCTAATATGATGACTTTACAGAAAAGGAAACTGCACCTGAGAAAAGCTAAGAATGTTAGCCAGGGTCACACATATTAAGGCAGAATTTGAATTCAGGACTTCCTGATGGCAGTTCCAATATTCTAACCACTAGCACCTAAATAAAGGCAGAAAAGAACATGAGGCATATTGAAAGCTTCCGAAGAACATGCCAGGCTCAGAGCCCAGCACTGGAATATACATGGGCTGTTTAAAGTGAAAGGGAAACATGTCTGTGAGTGGATCATTGGAAAGGGGGAGAATTATAAGGGGAGAGAGCAGAGAAAGAGGGATAATGGGAATACAAAAAAATCTAAGGATCTCCAAAACAAACTTGACTGAGAAAGCTCATTTTGCTAATTCAAATTCAAAGGGGACAGGCTTTTTTTTTCCTTTTTGGTTCTCCCCCTCATTTAAGTGCCCATAAGCCATTAGGTGTCACAGCTAATAAAAAGAGTAATATGAAATCTATACTGCGTCGTCGCCTACAGCCTGTTATGGCTTTTATGTCATCCTGAATCTGGAAAGGTTGAGTAAGCACCACCACAAAAACAATTTAAAGGCATTCATTTTATCACGCTATTAACACGTTCATTAGAAATATCCTAAAATCACTGACTTAGTTTACATGACGAAGATCCAGGTTCACTTGCTGCCAAGGCGCCTGGTTTTATCCCCTGCTCAATGAGCGATGAGGTTATTTATGGCCAGATAGAAGCCAGTGCTTTATAATAAAAGGAAGAAGCTACATCACTGAACATGATGATTGGGCATCCTAGGGAGATGATGGTATGAGTCACCTTCATGCAAACTCAACTATCTACTCTCTGAGCTGCTCCATTAATATTGCTGGGGGGCTCCCCCCTCCCCTTTTGGTACCTCAAAAATTTTACACTGCAAAAAAAAAGGGGGGGAGGGGATAAACTACCATGGACAAAATGAATCTCCTATTTTAAAGGTACTGTAAAGGATCATAAACAATATATGGTATTCTTAGTGGCTATTTCTTTGTAGTAATGAACATTCAAAGTAAAATGTGCTTACTTTGGTTCAACAAAACAAATTCATCTGAGAACAATGGTTTTGCTAATTCAAATCCAAAGTGAAAAATTAAACCATGAATTAAAGCTCAGGCAATACAGCCAATGGTAAGTAAGTAGTCTTCAAGGTTATAAATGGTGACTGCTATGTGGACTTGCTGTTTGTCTGCAGAACATTATACAAAATGTGAAAAAAATAAAAGAATGAATTTTATATTTAGTTAGAGGAATCCTATTGTTTTCTGGTCAATTCTTGCTAGGGAAATTCCAGAAGAATGGCAGATGTGGTTTCCTTCCCTTGTGGGTATGACATAAAGTCTAATAGAAGAGATTTGGCCAACCCAACCAGCGGTAAGTGGTAAATATTTCACTACTGATGCTTTACACATACTTTTTTTATTTTTCTCTGTATTATTAATAATTCATTCATAAATTTATTTAAATCTAGACAATTAACAAAACAATTAACCTGATACGTAGCATTTGCTGGTTTCTAAGATATAAATGCTCATAATTTAACAATGGATAAGCTCCTCCCCTCCCTTGTTGACCCTTCCACTGACTGGCCATGGTCTCTCAGAAGCTCCATTTTAAGGATGGACCTCCAGGCCATTCTTCATCCTCTCTGGAGCACTCCAGCCTATCTTGACTTCTTACTCAACACTGCTTGACCTTCCCCCACTGTGCCTCCCTCCAGCCCCATTCTACTTCCTTCTACATGTATTTTTCCATTAGAATTTAAACTCCTCCTTGGCAAGGTCCATCTCTCTTTTTGCTTTTATATGCCAGCACTGGCATCTGCAGTTAGTATTTAATAAATGCTTACTGACTTATGAGAATGCCTTGATAGTCTCCTCAATGGAAACTTTGCCATAACAAAGCTCTGTTCTTTTCAGGGCTCCACGGTTATCTTCTTTTTTCCTACTTACCTTTCAGACTCATCAATTCAGAGCTCAAAGGCACCTGAGAGATCATATGGTCCAACTCCTCTACTATCCCCAGGAAAATGGGCCATAATAAACGAAGGTTTCAGGGAATGATTCTCAATTCTCACTTTGTTCCTTCCCACCAACACTGATACATAGACACTTAAGTCCCTAAGTAACATTGTTCCACATTAATGGTAAAAGATAATCAGGAGACAAAACCAGATTTTTTTGTAAAACCAGCAATCTGAGGTAAAAATACTCCCTGTTAGGTGGCTCAATGGTTAGAACACTGAACATGAAATTAGGAAGAACTAAATTCAAATCTAGCCTCACTTACTAGCTATTGTGACCTCTGACAAGGTAAGTCACTTTATTCCTCCACTACAAAATGGGGATCATAAAACCTACCCCCCAAGATGTTTGTGAGTATGAAGGATGATGAGATTTGTGAAATGCTTAGCACAGTGCCTGGTACATAATGGGAACCTAACACTTATTTCCTTCCTAAGAGAAAACTAATCCAAAAAAATTCAGTTCAACAAATTCAAATACCTATTGTGTGAAAAGCACTGAGTTACACCTGGGAATAAATGGACAAAATGAAGACAAAAACACACCGGGGTGACAGCTTATAAAGGAAATACAGCATGGAAGCAATCAGCTATTGTCTTAGAGAACTTGGATTCAAATCCTACCTCTGATACTTATCATCTGCTCTGACCTAGAAGTCACTTCTGTTCCCTCAGTTACAGAGACAGAACTGATAAAAAGAAGCATGTGGAGATTTTACACATATACACACACACAAATGTCTAATATAACTATCTCTAGAGTGGCGGGAGAGAGAATAGGAAGAAAAAGATTACATGATGACTTTATTATCTCTTTAAAAGAAATAGCAAGTTGTACATAACGGTTTGCAGTTTCATGTAGTTATCTTTGTTATCTATTCTCTGTTATGGAAATGCATGTTTTTATTTCTTAAATTCAGAATAAAGTAAATAAATACATCAAGATGAGGAGGTGAGTCCAGATAGGTTCCCATCTGCACACAGTCCCCACTTGTAACCTCCACTTCTTTACCATCCTCTCAATCCTGAAGGAAAGGGTTCACCATTCTACTGAAATCACTCTCTCAAATATCACCAGTGTCCTTTTAAACTAAATCCTCTGGTCTCCTCTCAGTCTTCACCTCCTTTGACCTCTCCACCACATATAAAAACTGCTGAGCACACTTTCTTCCTCTTGACTGGTTTTTTCTCCCTTCACTTCTGAGATATTGCTGTCTTCTGCTCTGTTGAGCTCTTTTCCTCAAGTCCTCCATAGTTAATCTTTTTCCAACCTTCTCCCCACCAAATGTGGTTTCTAAGTCCTAGATCCTGTTTTCTTCTCACTTGACACTGTCTCCTTTACTGACTGGTTGCCTTGGTTTTAGTTTTCTGTATGTGGATGTCTGTTAAACCCATAATAAAGCCAGCCCCATCTTTTTCCTGATGTGCATCCTTCTCCTATATCTCTTGCTTCCCACTGGACACCTCCTCTTGGATAAATGTCCATCGAGTTCCCTCCTAAACTTTCTCACCAGCCTAGTATGCTCATATCATTTCATGCTACTGCCAGCTATCAGGCAGCCCAATTGGAAATCTTAGAGTCTTCTTGAAGTTTTTGCTCTCTTTCATTCAGCCCCAATATCCAATTCTGTTAAGTCCAATCAGTTCTAAATCTAAATCTAAGCCATCAGTTTCCTTCTCTTAATAGCATTTACATAACACTATGTGCTTGGCACTATGCAAAGTATTTTACAAATATTGTCTTATTTGGTGCTCAAAACAACCTACAGGAGATAAAAGCTACTATCTCCATTTTTATGGATAAGGAAAATGAGACAGAAGTGAATAACTGCTGACCACCCCTTCTTCCTCTTCACTGGTCTTTTCTTCCTTCACTTCTGGGACATTGAGAGACTGCTGTCTTCTGCTCTGTTGAGCACACACAGCTAGTAACTGCCTCTTTTCATTCACAAAGTCAGTTTTTCTAGGAATATTCCCAGAAAAACTGACATAGCCTCTCCCATCTCAAATCTAACCTTCATCCTGTTATCCTTGCAATATCACTAGCCATCATACCATTCCCCTACTCTAAGATGCTCTGTTGCTCCATACTGCATAGAGAATCAAATACTTATTTAGCCTGGCATTTAAAGCCCCAGACAATCAAGCTCCAATGTCCTGTTTTAGTCCAATTTCACATCATTCCCCTTCATGAATTTTGCATTCCGGTTAAAGCACACATGCTCATTCAGCTTCAGCTTGCTCTCTTTCCCATTTGTGCATAAGTAAAGACCACCTCCTATGTATTTCTAGACTCTGCTTCCCTTTCTTATAGGAGTTTCACCAGGTCCCACTTCTTCTTCAGAAGGTTCAGAATAACAAAAGGTTATTCCTAAATGTAAGAGAGGCTCTTACATTGCTCAGATTTTGCTGGAGCTTTTAATCTGGATCTCTTCTTTGTTCTATCTCTCATTTGTAGACTATTTTTGGGTCCATATAATCCCCTCCCCCACCCCCGTTCCCCATAGACACACACCTAGGAGACTATAAACTCTCAAGGGTAGAGGTTGTGAGATTTTGCATCTATTTCTAGAGCCTAGAAGAGTATCTTGTATAGTATAATAAATATGGTTATTTTTATGTTATGTAATATGTTCACTTAATTAAATTTAAAACTGGTGTGTTCTTACATGAAATAGTTTTTATTTGATTGAATGAATCAATAAGTATTTAAGAAGCACCTACTGTGTGCCAGTCATTGTATCAGGAGTTAGAAATACAAAGACTGAAGGTGAAACTGTAACTATTTGCAAGTAGTCTGTATTCTAATGAGGGTAAAGAGGCTACGAGAGAGAGAGACTCATATGGTACAATGGGAAAGGACCAGAATCAAATCCAGCTTCAGATGCTGCCTACCTGTTTGATCCTGAGCAACACATCTATAAAATGGGGATATAGAATTGACCTACATGGCCTCTGAGGTTTCTTCTAGTTCTAATTCAATGAAATTCTAGAATGTTGTTTGATCAAGTCAAAATAAAATAAAACAGAAGAGGTTAAAAGAAGGATCTGGTTGTTTGAGTTTTAAAACACATATTGTCTTTCTCACATACAGTCAGACATTTTTACAGTTCCTTCTCAGAATTTAGAGGAGCAAAAATATACATCTAGGAAGCAATACAGTGGGCTCATCTCAACCACTATTCCCTCCCAGTTCTTATTAATATTTCCTAGAGGGTAGAAAAAATTAATTTATTTTATTTTTTTTAAATATTCATTTGCAAAATTTGGAAAACAAGGTTTTGCAAGGGTGAATATTGAAAACTATGCATGTGTTTTGAAAATAAAAGCTTTTTTAAAAATCAAAAAATAAGATTTATGTTATCCCCCTGAAGTAAAGAAAATCCAACTTAGTTCATTCTAGGAAATTTTAAACTCAAGTATCACAAACTACTGATAACTCGGGAAAAAAAAAAGGCAAATTCACAGAGGACAAAGAATTGAGTGTCTGATAGCCTTAGTCTTCCAGGGGTTATGAATTCAAGCTCCAGTAGTTAAAAGTAGTATTTTTTTTGTCAAAAGATCAAACCAGGATCATAAAAAAACAAGGCCTCCAGGCTAGGTCTCAAAAGATTCTATTTTAAACTCTGGTAATACCAAGTCCTAGCTGTTTAACTCTTCCCTTGAATGAATGAAAATGAGCTATCTGTAGAAAATACACAGGACAACCATTTATAAATCTTAAAAAGCATGAGAAGGGACAGGGGCAGAATCAAGTTTATTGAGATTTAAATTCAAATCATTTGGTCAAAGTCTAAATTTAGCTGAGTCTCAAGTCTCCTAAATTTAAGATTGGAGAAATGAGATAGGAGGGAGGCAGGAAGTGATCGCCATTGTCTCCTGCTCTAGAAAACTGAGTTCAGGTCTGTCCCCCATATTTTAAAAGTGTCATTGTCTAGATGAAGAATAAATCAAGAATGGCAATAAGGAAGGATAAGGGCCTTCACTTCATGTCATAGGAGTATCAATTGAAGGAAGTAGGCTATTTAGCCTGAAGAAGAGATGACTTGAGGAGCTAGGGTAAGTAGAGTCAGACCTAATGTCCGTCTTCAAGTCCTTGAAGGGCATTCACATAAGAGGGATTAGATGTAGTCTCTTTGTTCCAGCAAAACTAGGATCAATGAGTAGGATTTACAAAATCAGATCTTGAGTTTAGACATTCAGAAAAACTTCTTAACAATTGAGCCATCCAACAGAAGAGGCTCTTTCCAGATGCAACGGTTTCTTCGTCATCAGCCATCTGGAATATGGCTTGTCAGGTAGGTTGTATGGGGGATTCATGTCCATACTGGATTGAACCAGATGTCTACTAAGATCCCCTCCAGTACAGAGATTTGTGGTTCTATGAATACACTTAAAGTAACAAGACAGTCTTAGTTTGGATTTTTGTAGTAGATTATGAGCATCAAGAAGACATAGATTCATATGTCTCTGCCATACCTTAGGCAAATCACTTAGTATTTTAGGACCCCTCTTAAGATTTTTAGTTGCAGATGAGATTGAACTGCATCAGAGAAGAGATTTTCCCAAGCAGAGAGTGCTAGATGCTGATGGAAATCTTAGGACTGAAATAATAATAATAGCTAGCATTTATATTGCACTTTAAGGTTTACAAAATGCTTTACATATGTGTACCATTTCATTTGATCTGTAACAATCCTAAGAGCTATTATTATCTCCACTTTACAGTTGAGGAAACTGAGGGAAGGGTAAAATAACTTGCCCAGGGTCAGAAATCTCAGGCAGGATTTGAATTCAGGTTTTTCTGGCTGCAGGACCAGGGCTCTACTCATTGCACCACCTACCTGCCAAAACAATAATATCATAATAGTGATGGAGATGGGAATAGGAAGCTTTTCATTTTCAAAACTGAAGGTTTCACTGAGAGTTACAAAGTGTTAAAAAAGGAGGAGGAAGAAAGTCTCCAGTGCACAGAAAAGACCTTGGCTGAAACACCTCCAGAAAGATGGGCATGGTCCCCACCTGAGTGGCAGATGGAAATGCCCTTTGAACCACACCCCATAAAGGGAGTTTGCAGACTGACAAGAGAGAGAAGGAAATAAGCACTTATTAAGTATCTACTGTTTTCTAGGGACTATGCTAAATGCTTTACAAATATTATCTTATTTGATCTCAGATTCACTCTAGCATTCACCTAAGCTGAAGAGAGAGGAAACCATCTCTGAATGAGGACACCAAAAATAATGGGAAAATAGACAAAGAAACTGAGGCAGAATTTATCGAACTGAAATTCACTGATAAGATGACTACTAGGTCTATCTAATAAAGGACATTATACCAGTTACAGTATTTAAAACAAAATTCTGCTGAAGAAACTTTCAAAAAATTCAACATATTTCACATACAACTTGCTTGATCGTCATATCATTAACAGAAGTAGTAGTTATCATTATTGTTATATTTATTTGATATATAATTATATAGATAATTATATTATATATAATTATGTATTAATTATAGAATTAAAATAATATTAAGACTTTCTGGAGCAATATAAAATGAGTCACAATTTTTAAAATTATTACTCTTAATAGATATGTATATAATATATATTATTTATAATATATTTATTATGTTATTATTATGTGTATAATAATAGATATCATATTTTGGCAGTTCAGTGGTACAGTAGATAGAGTACTGGGCTGGAATCAGGAAGATTCACCTTCATAGCTGTGTGACCCTAAACAACTCACTTCACCTTCAGTTTTCTCATCTGTAAAATGGATTTGAGAAGCAAATGGCCAACCACTCCATTATCTCTTCTAAGAAAACCCCAAATGAGGTCACAGCTCAGGCATAATTGAAACAACTGACCAACAATATAGTTTTTATGATTTATAAGTAATAGGAGCTAATATTTGTTTTTAATTCTTCATGGCTTTCAAAGCCATACATATATTTTTACCTATTTTATCTCATAACCCTGTGAAGTAGGTGATAGTACCCATCTATTATCACCACTTTATAAATGAGAAAACCAAGGATGAAAAAGATGAAATTATTTGCCTCGGGTTCCACAGAGGAGTGAGAATGGAGGGAGGATTAAAATTCAGATTATCCTGATCCTAATCGTATTATCCTGACACCATGCTATGTCGTTGCCCTTTCTATACCATCTGATTTGAATCTCACAAAAATACCTGTGAG
The DNA here is from genome assembly GCA_023553655.1 of Myrmecobius fasciatus. Classification (NCBI taxonomy): domain Eukaryota; kingdom Metazoa; phylum Chordata; class Mammalia; order Dasyuromorphia; family Myrmecobiidae; genus Myrmecobius; species Myrmecobius fasciatus. Next base: position 474,751 of record JAJPUD010000540.1, read on the forward strand.
TTCAACATTACCAATACTATCATTCCTATTATATAATGGAGCAAACCAAGGTACAGAGCATTAAGAACTATGACCCGACAGCATTTAAGGATCAGAAGCAGAATTCAAATTTAAGTCCCTCTTGCTGAGCACTTAGCCAAGTAGCTAGCAAAAAAAAAAAAAAAAAAAAAAAAAAGTCATTTAAATCTTTATTGACTCAATTGACTCTAGGTCTAATCTTTGATCCATTCTCCCTCCTCTATAAACTTCCACCTAAGTATGATCTTTCTACTGAAAGTTTATTAATTTTAACATATCTCGCTTTTTAAGGAAAAACTATATCTAAGCAAATTACTCTCCCACTAACTCATTCTTCACTATATATTTTATATTTTCATTCTAACTCCCTTTTCCTTTTTCTATTTACCACAGGTAAAAAATATTCACCCAAAGAATAATTTCATATTTCTTATTCCCCACAGTCTAATAACTTGTCTAAAACTGTAGCTCAAGAACTCAGTAACTAGAAAGGTGACAGCCCTCTTCTCTCTCAGTCTTGTCAGCTCTGGTTTGAAAAGAAGGTCACTGGCTTTTTATGTGTCAACCACTGGCACTTCATGAATCAGACATGATGATTTCACAGTGATGAAACTGCGAAGCCGCTGGAGAGAAAGGAAAGATGGGAAAGCTGAGGAAGGAAGAGGACTGTTTGGAAGATAATTGGACTTCACCACTGAGGTAGATTTGGACTTTTGATTAAGAAAGCACTGAAAAGAAAAGACAGAGAGAAAGGAGAGCAGTGAGCCTGAGGAGGAAACATGGAGGGATCATTTCCCTCTTTGATTTCATAGGCAATAATTTCCATTTATTGAAAGATGGCCATCTGTTCTCAAAGTGGGGGACTAGGGATGGATGCAACATCAGACACAACTGGTTTTGTTGAAATGTTTTTTCCTCTACTCCCTTTTTAAAATCTTTGTTACAAGAGATGGTTGTCTGAGGCACTGAGGAGGGATGAATTGAAAAGTAAGAGTAATGTAAAAACAAAAAGTATTTTGAAATAAGATTTTAAAAGAAAGTATGTATAATATGACAGTGGTGTCATGAGCCATGCCAGTCTTAATATGTAGGCCTAATAAGTATATGTTTGTATTTCTATATCATAACAGTACTTTGTATATAATAGAGGCAGCTGGAGGGAGCAGCCTGGAGTCAGGAAAAACCTAAATTCAAGTCCAGCCTCAGATATTTACTAACTGTGTGACTTAGAGAAATTACTTAACCACTGTGGGACTCAGTTTCCCCATTTGTAAGTAAGTATAATATTAGCACCTACCTCCCCATATTGCTATGAGGGTTAAAATGAGATCATATCTGTAAAGAGATTCATAAACTTTAAAGTGATACATGAATACTAGCCATCAACACCATCATCAGTTACTGTACATGCAGTGGAAAGACTGCTCAATTTGGAGTCAAAGCATTTAGGTTAAAATGCTGCACTTAACACCCATCTGTGTTACTTCTCACAGCTCCCCTGACCTCTCTGTCTGCTCCGAGGTGAAAGGAGGGAGTTAAATGCAATGGTCTTTTGAGTCCTCTCTATTTCTCAAGCTCTCATTCAAAGATTAAGTGCATTTTGCTTTGGATCTGATAAACGCTAGGAAAATACATATCACTAATAGCATCACTGGTTTCCAGGTGGAGAGGGATCATGGAGGCTGTCTTAACCCCTTGACTTAGAGAGAAAGCATCTACAACACCCAAGATTTGATAAGATTCAAATCCAGGTCCTTTACCTACAAATGCACTATACAAAGCCACCTCTCTGTGGCCTTCTTGTTGGGGAAAGAGAAGAGAATTGGACTTGTGGTTTATCAGGTAAAGAAATGGGCAGAACCAGGAGATCATTTTACACTACAACATCAATATTATACGACGATCAATTCTGATGAACATGACTCTTTCCAACTATGAGATGATTGACTTCAGTTCTGATGATGTTGTGATGAAGAGAGTCATCTACACCCAGAGAAAAGACGGTAGGAACTGATTGTGAACCACAACATAATATTCTCGCTCTTTTTGTTGTTGTTCATTTGCATTTTGTTTTCTTAGTTACTTTCCTTTTTGATCTGTTTTCTCTTGTGCAGCAAGAGAATTATATAAATATGTTTATACATATTGGATTTAACATACATTTTAACATGTATAACATATATTGGATTGCTTACCATCTAGGAGAGGGGAGAAGGAGGAGAAAATCTAAAACATAAGGCTATGCAAGAGTCAATATTGTCAAATTATCCATGTATATGTTCTGAAAATAAAAACTTGAAAAATTAAAAAAAAAAAAAAAAAAAAAAAAAAAGAATGGGGGGGGGGGGAGATTCCTATCAATGCAGGGCATGGTTGTCTCCACAGTTTTTGAGAACTGTCCAGGGTACTTAGGGGTCAAGGGACACAGCCAGAATCCCATAGTTAGTATGTTTCAGAGACATGATTTGAATCCAGGTCTTTCTGACTCCAGGACAGCTCTCCCCCTCCATTACTATGTATCTGAAATTCCACTATTCCAATTGGAAGTCACCAAGTGACTTCTCTGGTACTAAGTAATGCAATTTTAAAAATCAAAACATGCTGGTTGTAGGACCAAGAGCATGGTAATCATGTGACCTTGGAGAAGTCACTTAATCTTGTATTGCCCCAGGAAGCAGTCTAAGACTATATAGACAAAGAACAGATGGTAATATGTGTTGGTAGAGGGAGTTTCCTCATTAGGATATACCCAATTAAATGCGCAGGTTAGATCTAAAATATAAAATGAAATGAAAACTTTCTAGGAGGGGTATTATAATCATAAATTATTTCATACTAGAATGTTAATGACTTAGCTGATCCACTGTGGAGAAAGGGGCAATGTGAAAGACAAGTTAGTGATAAATTTCAAAAAGGTTCCAGACAAATGTCCTTAAGAGAAACATATGGGATACCAAAGACCAGGAATTTCATATTTTTATCCCATGTTTGCCTAGACATGAGCAAATCCACAGAGGTCCACAAAACCTAAATCATTGCATTGGATATAGTGAGATGCATAACAAATGGCAAGTCGACAAATTTGTTTGGGTCATGGAATACAAAAAGGGGATAGGTTCAAGAGACAGATCTAGGATAAAGATTTCATGAATGAATGAATTTTATCAACTACATGGGCATTTTCTCAGACTCCGAATTAAGACCTTGGTTTGAATCTGACACTTAAGCTCCCATGACTATATCCAAGTGACTTAACCTCTCTGAATTCAAGTTTCTTCATCTGTAAAACAAGATAGTAAGGACTATAGTACTTAACTGACAGGATTGTTATGAGACTCAGTATACCTTAGGTGCTTTATTAATGTTTGATGTAGAAAAAATTCATATGCAGCATTATGACACTCTTTTACCACAAAATTACATGTCAGTCAAATTTAAACATCAATATTCCTCATAACAATAATAATTATTAATAAAAATAAAAATAATAGTTAGCACTGATATAGTTCTTGAGGGGAAGGTGGGGAAGGGACGATTAGAGTTAAGTAACTTGTCCAGGGTCACACAACTAGTAGATTTCCAAGCCTAATTTGAACTCAGGTACTCCTGTTCCAGAGCCAGTACTCTATTGTGCCACGCACTTGCCCCTATCTATATAGTATTTTTAAGGTTTTCAAAGCATTTTATAAAAACCATTTCATTTTATTCTCACAGCAACCCAAAAGGTATGTGCTAGTATTATCCCAGGTTTTGTAGAGAGAAAAACTGAGGCAGAGAAGGTAACCTGTAGAGGGCCATAAAGCTAGTAAGTACCTGAGGCTGGATTTAAACTCTGTTCTTCCATATTCCAAGTATAACATTCTATCCATAAACACATAAGACATAAACATGTAAGCAAATTTCCAAAAACTTCCTAAAGTCTCCAATTTTCCCAAAGGAAATACATTTGAAGAAATGATTTGAAAAGCACAATCAGCTGAGCTTCCCATCATTCAAACCTTACTTTTCTCATTCCCACATTCTTTAAGGTCTTCTGGCTGACTTTCAACATCTCTCCAATGAGGCTCTGAAGCCTGTTAGCTTTTTGATTAACAAAGGGATAAACACATAAAAGATATGAACTCTTTGTGTGAGAAGGGCATTTCAATATATAGTTCTCATGTAAATCTGTGCCCAATAAAGCTCAAAATTAAACACTGCACATTCATTTTTTTAAAACTTGCTTTTAAAAAAATCAATCAACTCTATGCATGTTGTCATTTGGTAGATCAACCAGGGCACACTACTATATACCCATTCCTTGGCAGTCTTACGTGCAAATTCCCATAAGAAAATAAATGGTTCATTTCCTAAGAAATAAAGGAAGGCTCTTCTCCTAAGAAAAGATTGGTTCCAAGCAGATACTCATGGTTTTCAACCAAAATTATAATAATAACAGTACTGTATTAAGGTAATGTCACTGTCACAGCCTCAGTTCTCATTATCACCTCAATTACACAAAAGATCCCTAATTGGGCTCTCTTCTTCTAAACTCTACCTGCTTTTCTACACTATACCCAGATTAAGCTTTCTGAGATCTATCTCTAATCTGGACACTATCTTGCTCAGCAATTTTTGATAGCTCCTAAAACTTTTTCTTTTGAATTACGTCTAAACTCCCAACCCAGGAATCCAAAGCCCTCCATTAATATGATTATCAACCAATTTTCCCTTCCTGTTCTTTCATTTTCTCCTCTCAAATATAGCCCTATATTAATGGCAAATAGGAATTCCCCAAACATGCACCACATTTCCCCAACTAAGCATCTGTACCCAAGTTTTTGGTGGTTGTTTTCCCCTTTCTTTGCCCAGCCTGCTTTACCCATCATCTCTACAGTTTATAAACTATATCTTCTTAAAGATCCATCTCAAGTTCAGTCAGCTTTTTTTTTTTCCTGTTGTATCTGACTCTTCATGACCCAATTTGGAATTTTCTTGACAAAGATATTGGAATGGTTTGTCATTTCCTTCTCCAGCTCGTTTGACAGATGAGGAAACTGAGGTAAACAGGGTTAAATGATTTGCCTAGAATCACCTAGCTGAGGCCAGATTTGAACTCAGGGAGATTAGTTTTCATGACTCCAAGCTCAACACTCTATCCACTATGGCACCACCTAGCTGCCATCTCAAGCATCTCAACCTTAAAGAAGGTTGTCTCTCCCAATCTAGTGTGTATCTCTTTCTCCTTTGAAGTTTATTCATACTCCCTTCGTATTCACCCTAGTCTGCTTTGCACTTATACTCTGGCAATGTATCAATTTGTCTTTTCTTATCCACCAAATTATTCATTCAATAACCATTTATTAAGTGTTTACTATGTACCAGGCTCTACAATAGATACTAAGGATACAAAGGTAAAAACAAACAAACCAACAAATCTTATTCTCAAGGAGTTTACATTCTATTTGGGGGAAATATGGACACAAAGTCAAACATAAAATGGAAAAAAAAATAAGGTCCCTGAAGGTAAGAATTATAGTATATTCATCTATCTATTCTCAACTACCTAGATAGCTGAGTTGTATACATAGGGTGCAAATACCAAAAGAAAATTTATTTCAATTTTTGAATGACTACAGTCAAAAAAAAGTTAATACTACCAAGTGCCAAAACTCTTTTAGTGCTGCCCATAGTAGTATTATGATAATAACCAAACACCAACAGTGATTGATCCATGGGTGATAAAAAGAACAGATGGTAGGAGAACAATAGATCATGTCTGAAAAGGATTGGTTGGGGAACATTGTGAGACTGGCGTTAAATACCACATTAACTACAAAGAACTTATGAAAGAAGACTGTCCGCATCCAGAGAAAGAACTGATAAATATAAGTATATATTGATTAATTTTAAATATGTGTAATTTTAAATATATTGAATAATTTTAAATTAATTTAAAAATTTTAAATGTATTTAAATAAAAAACTTCAGGTAAATTTAAAATAAATAAATATATACACATACACAGATAAATAGACATATTTGCATTTAATAGTAGCCATCACTGGGGGCTGGGAGCTGGAGAGGGGGGAGAAAAAAGGAAAAGAAAGTTACATGATAACTTTATTAACTTATTATAACTTTATTATCTATTTAAAAAGAATAGCATACATAGAAGATTTACAGTTTCATTATACTCATTTTTTTATCTAGTCTACTGTTACAGAAATGCATAATTTATTCCTAAAGCTCAGAATAAAATGCAATTATTTTTTTTTAAAAAGATAGTGATGAAAAGAAAATTATTTTCCAGGGATGGCTAGGATTAGATAGGCTTTAAGATCCCTTCTAACCCTGAGATTCTCTGATGTCTAATTTCACAGTTCTAGGTACTCCCAAAAACAGAAATCACAACCTCTTTTCTACTAAGCAAATGACACTTTGAGAATCACTAGAAGAAAAAAATTCATGACCCTGAAGTCAATTGCTGGTAAAGGAAGCCCTCTAAACTTGAATGATATTTTGGACAATGGACAGACATGCAGTCCTCTATTGGGACAATGTTGATTGACTATTCATTGAGAAAGCATGATGTGGTTGACAAAGACCTGATCTCCAGGCTAACTAGAAAGACTTGGGTTCAAAATCCCATTTCTTGACACATACTGGCTATGGGACCCTAGACTAAGCACTTACCCTCCTGCAGTTACAAGCAATTCTCTGAGTCTCTAAGATACAGAGGAGGTGTCAACAGCCAATGGCAGAAGGAGTTTCCTATATCAATGAAATCAATCTATCTTGATCCACTGAACATCTAAAATCACAATTTTATTTATTCCTTTAGTTTAAAAACTTTTATCTAAGCACTCAAGATTTTCTTGATCTCTGTGTAGCTGTCCATTGGGAAACTTATAATGCTTACTTTGTTTTTATTTGGGGGCAGAAGTGATAACCTAAAAGTGATTTAAGAAAAAGAAAACTAATGGCATAGAATGAAATGAAAGGGCCATGGTTATATCTCAAGTTGTAGTTTATCACTGATATAAAATAAATTGGTTACAGTAAGAAAAAAAAAAAGGTAGAGAGAATCTAAGGCTTAGTAAATTGGCTGTATTATTCTGAAGGTGACAGTAGATAAAGGTGGCAACAGATAACAAATAGAAAGGGAAGATTTATGTGTTAAATTAGTTACTGAAGAAGTATAGGATAAATCTGACAAAAGGAAGAATATGTCCAGGGATGAAAAAGTCAGATAAACGGAAAGAGCCAAAAACTAGATATTCAAATGACTGTTCAGGTGAATGGATTTGGCAGAAATGAGAGTAAGGAAAAGGTCTGGCAACACAGAAGATAGTTTTCATTACAGGATAGTTAAGTTGGTTATTATTATGATTATTTAAGGAGTTAATTTTTTTTTCCTCACTAGCCTGAAAGGAACTGTTTATTGAAAGGAGTAGATGGAGAGAAAAATGATTTTAAATTTTAACATAATCATCTGTTTAAGTAATATTTTCCTACAGCTGATAAACTAAGTAATTCTGTTAAAAAGGAAAGAAATTCATTTTCAGAATGGGCCATGCATCCTATGAAGCAAATACTGATTTTCTTGTGAAAACCCATTAGAGCAGGAAGGAAATGATCAACTGGTAACATCTGGCCCCAGTCTTTCTTATTTAGCATATACAACATTCAATGAATGAGAAAGAATTTAACAGTCATAGATTTTATTGTCATGAATTATAGATTATTTCTAAAAAAATTCAATGAAACATTTAATTTGGGGAAATTTTAAATGGATTGTTGTTGACATATTTTTGTATCACCTCTATTTCCCCTGTCTCTTTCTCCTTACAAAAAGTCTTCCTTTAAAATAAATCATTTTTTGAAAAAAATGGACAAGAGGGAGGAAATTTTCAACTAAACCAATCAATTTATTAAAAAAAATCTGACATTTTATGCAAAGTGCCATACATATGGATACCATCCTGTCTACTTTTGCAAATGAGCAATAGAGGGTATTTTCTCACATCTCTTCTTTGGGGCAATGCTTAGTCTTTGTAATTTTGCAACATTCAAATCTGATTGTTTCTTAGTTACTGTCCTTTCCTCATGCATATTATTTTCCAGGTTCTGTTCACTTCACTTTCTATCAGTTCATACAAGTCTTCTGAAAAGCAAATAATCTCTTCAGGTCTAGTTTTCTTTCTAAAAATGTTCCAAATATATCTTTGTTATTGAAGGTTCAGTTTTTGGTTTGTTTTTTTTTTCATTTATTATATTTTTCATTTACTATTAAGCTTTGCAGAGTCATCCTGGTCTGCATCCTGGACTGCATCCTGAGCTCCACTGCTCTTCAGAACACATTATTTCATTCTCTCCTATGTTTTCTCATGGGTATAGAAGAGTCTTGCATTATTCATATCTCCTTTCCTTTGTATTTGAAGGTCTTTCTCCTGATTACTTGTAGAACTTATTGTTTTTGAATTGATTTATTAAATTTAACTGCTATGTGTCTTGGAGTTTGCAGCCTTGGGTTTTTTCTAGAGGTGATCTGTGAATTCTTACAATTGTTATTTCATTTTCTATGTTCAGAAATTCTGGGAAGTTTTCTTCTATTTTTTTCCTGAATTTTGGGCTTAAGGTTTTTTGTCCTGTCATATTCTTGTGGGACACCTATGATTCTTTTTTTGTTGCTGACTAATCATTTCAGTCATGTCTAACTCTTTGTGGCCCCATATGAAGTTTTCTTGGCAAAGAAACTGGAATGGCTTGGCATTTCCTTCTCCAGCTCATTTTATGGATAAGGAAGTGAGGGAAACAGAGAAAAGTGACTTGCTCAGGAGCATATGGCTAATAAGTGTCTGAAGCTGGATTTGAACTCAGGAAGATGAGTCTTGCTGACTTCAAGTCTGATACTCTATCCACTGTACCACCTAGCTGATCCTTAGTTGTCTCCATGAGCTCTGTCTTCAAGATTAATCTGCTTTGGTTGCACAGTGGACATATTTTCTTCCAGTTATTATTATTATTCTCATTATTATTTGCTTCTCTTCTTTTATACTGTCCTTTGCTTTTGCATAATTGCATTTCTAGTCTATTGTCCTCTCTTTTATTTGATAAGACTTGCCATAGCAAATTCCATTTTTTTAAAAATTCTACCTATTTTATTTGCTGTGGAAGCCATATTCACATAATTCTCATTTGTCTTTCAAACCACTCAGGAATACCATGTAGTAGCTCCATGTCCTCCTCAAATTCTACAGGATCCTCTGCCTCATCACATGTTGAATTATTTTTCCTTTATTTGATAGTACTGATTCATAGATAATTGAACTTGCTTACTAGATCTGGAGGGCATATTTCCTTCTGTTGTTAACGTTTTCCTTGTTTATTTATCTGCTTTTGTTCAAGTTCCTTGAATTTTCTTCTTCTGGAGATCTCTGGCTAATTTTTTTTCCCTCCTGATTGTCTTCATTTCACTTTCTGACCCTATTTCCTCTGATGGCGGTTTTCTTGGGGGACTGGGATCTCAGAGCATCTCAACCTCCTCTCATGAGGCAATTTATGGTTCACCAGCCTTGGTCTCTGCCCCAAGAGAATTTTGTGTAGTCAGCATTGACACCATCTGGATGCTGTGCTCTTTTCCTCAGGCTTGTAGAGTTCTGCACAGCTTCCCCCCCCCCCATCCCTTCCTCCACCTTCACCACAGACAAGGTGTATTGTCCTACTCCCTCTGTCCCTTAGGCCTTGGTCTAGTACTGGCAGTTCAGAGAGGGGCCATGGTAAGCCATCACACTGTCTGCCCTGGAATCAACAGTCAATAAGAGTTAATAAATATTTAATAATTGTTATGTACCAGGCACATAAATATTAAAAAAAAAAGTACAAGGAACATAAATATAAAAAAAAAAAGAAAGAAAAAAAGAAAGGCATCCTCTGCCTTCAAAGAGCCTCTAATCCAATGAGGAAAGCCAATACAAAAAAAAAAAAAAAAAAAAGGTAGAGTAGAGGGAAGGTACCTGATGCAGGCGTGGTGAAATCAGAGAAAGTCCATAGAAGGAAAGAAAAGGGGAGATTCAGAATTTTACAGTGCTGGTGTTATAGGATTGTAGACTGCCAAATTTTTGCTTCTGATCCTGGATCCAAGGTCCCCATGGCACTGGAGAGGGACACAGGGGTAAAAGGTGGACTTTGTTGTAAGCTTATGATAGATTCTCAGGCCTGCTAGTGCAGTCTCACTGTTAATAATGGAGTAGGGATACTGAGGGAACTCTGGGTCAATGAGCACCAATGCACTGATTTTTTCCCCTTTTTTTGGATTCTGGGTGACCTACACATCATGGAGATACCTGAAATTTCTTTAGTTTTGGTGCATAATTTCTGTTTTGGAGAAGTCAAAGAGGTCATAGTGATCAGAGAAAATGTCCAGTCTCCCATCTTGTTTACTTACATGACCTGGAAATCTCATGTAAGTCTAATGCTTTTTTATATTCATCATTTTCTCAATTAAATATTATGGTATAGTAATATTCTTTTACATTAAGGCTTTTTAAAAATGATACACTGGGGACAGCAAGGTGGTACAATGAATAGAGCACCAGCCCTGAAATCAGGAAGACCTGAGTTCAAATCTGACCTCAGATACTTAACACTTGCTAGCTGTTTGACTCTGGGCAAGTCACTTAACTCCAATTGCCTCAGGGGAAAAAAAAGCTACAAAGGCCAAGAGTAAAAGTCAAGATAAACACAAATATCCTAAATAGTATTTTTCCCCTTTTCTAGACTTTAAAAACTAGTGACTCCAACATAAAGGTTGTTCCAAATGTCTTAGTGTATTTTTAAGTTATTAAAGCAGAAAACTGTACTAAGAGTTTTGGGACACCCTATATGTCTCAATAGTTATGGAATAATACCATCGATAAATACCATTCATCTTAACCTCAATAGAGGTAAAGTAAACTTTGGTAAAAATTATATAAAAACCTTCCTTTATTTCTAAAAAATCAATGTATCTGTTTAAAGGCTGAATAGAAGAATTTTTTTCCCCCATAAGAGCCAAATGAGTCCATTTTGCAGGTGTAATAATAAAATAAAATATCACACACATACAATGAGTAAGACAGAGTATAGAGGATAAGTTACTGGAAAGATAACAATTAAGATATGTCAAAAATATATCAATATTCACCAAAGAAGACAGTATGAAAGCAAAAGATGGTATACACGTGGGTAACTGTCTAAAGCAAAAGACAGGTGTATGGGTTAATCAAACAAAGAAATACAACTAGGAGTTCAACTCTAAATATAGAGGCAATGGATAAAAAATCACGGTCAGAATATGACAAATCAATCAATTAGCAAGCATTTATCAATCACTATATGCCAGGGGCAAGGAATAGCAGGATAAATATTACATAATAGTCCCTGCACTCAAGGAACTTACATTCTAACAAAGGAGACAACATAAGTTGAGTACTCCTGGCACTGTCTCCTCCAGAAGTAACTAGAAGGTATGAGGTAAGTAAAAAATCTATTCAAAAAAGGACAAAAAGTGATGCCATATACATACTATGCTGCTCCCTCTTAAAAGTGGCCATCTATGACTGATCTAGAGACAGATAATGGTCTCATGTTCTTATGAACAGATTATCTTTTTAAAAGTCAAAGACCATTTCCATGTAGGAGCTCTTAAAACAGCTAATTGTTTTCCATTCCTCAACAGAAAAAGTTAGCCACATGGACTGAAGATATCGCCTTTGGGCAGAAAAGTTAGAGACTCTAAAAAAGATATAGTGGCTTGTTTCTGCTGATGTCAACATGCTCCTTTGAAAGGCATAGCACAGAAACAACCACGTCAATAAACAACTACTTTGATGTCAGAATCTAAGCCCCAAGGGCTGGCTCTTCTGAAAATATAAAAGGAAGGATGCCTCCAGTTCTAAGAAGAGTATTATATTTCCACCTCACTCAATGAAAATAAATAAGAATGGATTTCAAAAGCAAAAAATTAAATGAAACCCCAAACCAAAGAAATAATTTCCTCTAAATAATGTGCTGAAGTATCTCATGAGAATTAATTTTAATCCTACAAAATTTGGACTCCAAAAATTTGTTCATAATTTCCACCACCAACATAATTAAATGTGTTTGGTAGAAGTCATACACTACTCATTAGCTGAAGTTTTCTAAGCCTATTGGTAATTCAAATGGAATAGTTCTGCATTATGTTCAGTTATTTTTTTGAATAGCTAATTTATTTTTTTAATTAAAGAATGTTATTTTTCCAATTACTTGTAACAACAAATTTCAATTCATTTTGTATAGTTTTTGAGTACCAAATTGCCTCTCTTTCTCTCTTCCTCCTTTCTTAAGCAGGCAAGCACTTTGATGTAGATTAAATACATACAGCCATGTAAAACATGTTTTGATATTAGCCATGTTGCAAAAGAGAGCATAGGAAGTCAGTTTTTTTTTGTTTTTTTGTTTTTTAAGTGTTGGTCTGAAAAAAACAGATTTTTGGAAAATCACATCTCATATAGTCCAAGTGATGAAATACTGTGGTCAATCTACTTAATCCTCAGCATGTTAGTAAGCCCTGGTGATCATATTAATTCCATCTGTACCACCCTACTCAGAATCTACAATGTTTGTGTCAATAATAGAAATGAGAGAATGCCATGGGGACTTGATTTTATATAAGAAAGAAAGTCATAGAGTTGCTTCATTTGCTATGTAGTGTATTGTTGTTTAATCATTTCATTTGGGATTTTCTTAGCAAAGATACTAGAGTAGTTTTCCATTTCTTCATTTTACAGAACAGTTGAGGCAAATAAGGTGGAGTGACTTGCTAGTAAATCACAGCTTGTAAATATTTGAAGCTGGATTTGAATTCAAGTCTTTTTGATTTCCGACCCAGAGTTCTATCCACTGCATCATTTAGCTGCCCATAATTTGTTTTTAGGATCTTCTTATTTAATACAACCCCAAAGCATTTGCAGTTTGCAAGAAGGCAACAAATAGCCACAAAATGGAACAGATGCAGTCAGGTTTTATCTCTATCAGCAATGATCAAGCAAATAGCACATTTGAGCCCTACCACCTCCATTTCTAAAATACCAAATAAGAGAGTGCCAACAACACTTTAGAAAATGAAGTCTGGAAAAACAGCTCTCCCTGACAGATACTGAAGAAATTGTAAAAAAAAAAAAAAAATGCAGGAGGGGCCACAGTTGTAAAGGCATTCAAAGGCTGGTTTTCAATGTGCTATAAAGATTACAGATTTTCAGATGGGGTAAGGAGGGGCACATTCCAAAGGCCATCTTTTTTCAAATGGTGTCAAAACCAGAATCATCCCACGATGTCCCTAAAAACTATCCAAACCTCATTTGTTAAAACTGATAACCTTCCAAAAGGATATTTCAAAAGTTAAAAAAAAAAAATTAGAACTCATCAAATAAAGCCAAGATAACTGAGATGTCAAAAATTAATGACCTATCGATATATTCCTTCTTTCTTTGCATAGATTTAGACCTAGAAGCTACTACAGAGACTATCCAGTTTGTCCTCTTTTTATTTTACAAAGAAGGAAACTGAAGTCCAGAAAACTTAAGGGACTTATTTTGAGTTTGAGGTCACATACAGAAGTGGGATTTGAACCTGTGTTTTTCAATTTTAAATCCATTTCTTTTCATTTTTTTATTTTGAATTTATGGAATGAAACAATCGCTTCCATAATATCATATAATAAAAAATGAGGATTGCTCATGAAACTGTAAGTGATCCTATAAATTTCTTTCCTCCCCTTTTTTCATCCCCCATGTCCTTAGAGATGTCCTCTTCAAGCAGATCAGAGTAGTATTCTAATATAACCAGCCCTCTATCCCCATCTGCATCCTCTGTATTAGTTCTTCATTTTACATCTCATTTTTTAACATAATAGTTCATTTTTACCTTTTCCTCCTCAATTTGGAAAAAAATAACACCATCATATACAACTCAGCCCCAACCTTTCTATTTTAGTAATGATGAGTTTAATTTCTTCATCTCACCTATAAATTACAAAAATTCATATACCAATGAATGATGGATATTTAAAAACAAGACCTCATTCTAAGAGAAAATATAAACTTAAAAAAAATTAGTACTTGGCAGGGAGAATCGCTCTTGACTAAGTTTTGATTTTGTAAATGTGTGTATGTACATTGTGCCATTCCTCATCCTTCAGGTTAATCATTAGAGCATGAAATACCCGACTTACCAGAAAATTTCATACCTAAATCAGGCTATACCTGAATGAAAAGAATCCTAGCACAGTCTATGAAATGCTACTTAACTTTATAAAATCTTTAGGAGACTAACTGAAGAACTGACCAAGTGTATACTTGATGGAAACAAAGGAAGAGGAAAATTTCTGAAGACAATTTTTATAGCAGACCAAATGTTTATGGTCATATGATTAAAAGGGTAAAGAATGTAAAATTCTGCTATATCATCTTTTCCTCTCTTTTAAAAACATTTGGAATAAATGCAAGACTGAAAGTATTTTTCAATATGC
>JAJPUD010000540.1:489701-516048 GCA_023553655.1 Myrmecobius fasciatus
TGGTTGGTAGGTAAAAAATTATTCCCATTTTATAGATGAGGAAACTGAGGCAGACAGAAATTGTGACTTTCTCAGGATCATATAACTAATAACTCAGGCATTGCTGACCTTTGGTCCCACTCTTTATCCCCTGTGCCACTTAACTGGAAGGGGAGACAGCTGGAGAGAAAAACAGATACAGAGACACAGACAGACAGACTTGGAGAGAGACAGGGAAAGAGAGAGAATCAATGAAACATCTGGAAATATATACCAAAAAAACTAGAAGAAAATTTGGAAGGGGATATAGACCAGCTACTATTTATATGGTACTTTTAAATTTTGCAGAGTACTTTGGACACATTAGCTTATTGGATCTGCACTATAACTCTGTGATATAAGTGCTATTATTAGCCTCATTTTACAGATAAAGAAACTGAAACTGACAAAGGAGAAGTGGCTTGGCCAGGATAACATAGCTACCAAGTTTCTGAAGCCATTTTTCTGACCCTAAGTCTAATGCTTTAGCCACACTGACAGCAGTGCTGGTGCTATCCTATTAAATTTAGCATATACTTCAGAAATAATCATCTATACATAAAAAAGATTCATAGTTTCATAGAGGCTTTTTTCATTCTTCATATATGAAAAATGATGTTTGAAAGTCTCTCCTTTTTTGAAAAAGAATTTGGAAGAAAAAAAGTTTTGAATGGATGAAAAACACATTTGGCTCAGACTACAATGAGCTGAAATATGATGTTCCTTAGCTAGGTCCTACAGACGATCAATCCACTAAGTCCAGAGCTGAGAAAGAGTTGGAGGGATGGCTAGATCCCATCTGGTGAACATATCAATGATTTCAGTGACCTTATATGACAAAATGCTACAAAATATTCTCCAAGGGAAGCAAAGTGACTGTAAATCATAGAGTATCATGATTTTAAGAGAATCAACATCATGAGTAAACCAAAGGACAGTGGAAAGATACATAGTGGACACAAGGAAGTTATAGAATGTTACCAACAATGCTCTGGGGGCAAGAAGTGGCAAAAAATATATCCCTGGGGACTGAGAAGGGTTGGGGAGCTGGTGATGCTACAAAAATGAGAAATAAGAAAAAAGCCCAAATGACCCACGGATATCCCCAAGATATTAAAAGAAACAAAGAAATATCTCCAGTGTATTTTAGACATATAAGGAAAAACAGAGAAGTCCCCCTTGACTTCAGCCTGCACAAGGGGAGGAATGGATGAAATCACAGATCCATAAAGATATCAAAATAACCAGATGACCTCATGGCATGAATTGTAAAGATAATTTACCACTTCCTGAGGATTATCACAATCCCAAGGCTTAGAAGAAGGGGTTCTCAACTGACAGGACCTTTTTCACCTAAGTCACAGCTGTGCATACTCTTTGCCCACAGATAACCACCCTTAGACTCAGCCAAGTCTGTCACTTACTGATAGGTTGAGAAGGCTTGAAGTACATCCCCAATCTATTAAAGGACAGAACAGTGACACCATGAGAATATTACACTTATGAGAATCCTTGTGAAGTGGTCCTGGACAGTCTCATATAGGAGGAGAGACTAAATTGGGCTTCAGAGCCATAAGCCAGCAGGATTCTTATCTTTAAGATGCAATAGTTAGAGTCTTAGTCTACTGTAGAAAAGATCACTATTGGTCCCATGCAAAAATTAGCTCCTTAAGTGGAAAGGACACATCTGTCATCATCCCACATATATACAAGGTGAAAGTGGAGGGAAGCCAAGGTGGAAACCTGATAAAGGAAGGAAGTCTGTGGTCCAAGGGAAACTGGAGCATTCTACCCACCAATAGGTCAAGAAAGAAAGAAAGCCACATCAATGAGCTTTCATTTTCACTGCTAGGGATTGGCACAAGAGAGTCTCTCTTAATGAAGGCATTATGATGCAAGAAAGAATGAATGCATAAACAAATGAATGAATAAAAAAACTATTTTTTCAGGGTCTATGTACCAAATGCCATGTTTGGCATTAAATACAAACACAAAAGTAAGACAGTTCTTACTTTCAAGACACTCACATACTAAGAGAGATAAGAATTATAAGGGAAAGACATCCCTCTCCATCCTAGGGAGTGCTAGGTATGATGAGTAGTCAGTTTACTGTCCTGCCCTCCCAAGATCATTTTTCCCCAAAACAAATGAGATGGAAAGCAGCAGAGGGCGAGGAGTTACAAAATGATCCTGCATTCCCCCTTCTTAAAAGCTGTTCCCTCATTTGTAAAACACAATAATAGCATCTACCTTACAGAGTTGTTGTGAGCATCTAATGAGATACATACATTAGGTGAAGTGCTTTATAATCTTTAATACTCTATATAAATGCTGAATGTTATTGTTGTCACAAACTATTCTTTAACTCCAAATCATTATTATATGAAATTTGACTCTAATAGATGAACCAAAGAAAAGGACAAAAATCACAAGTTTGAAGTGCTTGAGATAGTCATTCAATCAGGCATTTCCTAAGAGCCTATTCTGGGGCAGGAGCTGTGGTTAGCATGAGATACAGTATCTATGAAGAAAATGAAGAATTGTTTCATTGGTCCTGAAAGGACACCACAAGCGCACAAAGAATAGCATTTCACAATTCATTCTCCTCCTCTTAAATGACTTCGAGTTGGCGTCCTGAATCTGCAAAGCCTAGTTACTGGCTAACACACCTTTATTTATATCGCGTAGTAGTAAATGTCCTGATCACCAGTGAGCAGCCCTCAGTCAATTTTCTCCAATCTCAGTTGCTTTATTTGCATGAGAGATGAGACAACATTGAGGGAAAGCTTTTTTGAATAAATGCACCTAAAGCATTTGGATTTCTCATCAGAGTACCAGCCAAGTGCTGTGTTCGTGTGAAATCTGCAGGCTTTAAATAGCATCCTTTTCAAGTAGGAGGACTAACAAGGGCACTGTAATCAGTGCCGCTACCACTCTCTGGGGTGAAGGAGGCAAAGTTAGAATCAAACAGCCCCAGCTCCCCTGCCATCAGGAGAGGATGGGGCTTCAGCCCACTCAAGAGATGCTGACTTGGAGAAGTAAAACGATCTGTTAGACAGGTAATACATTTCAACTAGATTATAGGAACGTCCAATCACAGGTCAATCATGGAAAATAAATGAGACCAAGCATCTCTGGGTAAAAAAGGGAATGAGAGCAAAGCTAGCATATGAACCAAGAACACATAAGGCTACATTAAAAAAAAAAATTGTTAGTTTCCTACTGTGAGCTAAAAGCCAAGGGAGGAAAGGTGGAAAACAAGAGTATTCATCCTCAATGAATCTATACTCATTGAGTGCATGAACATTGAGGAGGGATGTGGACACACAGGTCAAAGTCAAAATGTCATTAGGAAATATAAGAAGATAGAGATCACACTTAACTTAGGAAGCATGGGGAGAAATCAATTCAATTCTATCCAATAAGCATTTATTAAACACCAACGATGTGCCAGGCACTCCCCCTCAGTAGCAGAGGGAGCTACATGAAGAAAATGGAACAAGGACTAAAAAGTTTCAATAAATAAGAAAGCAGTACAACACAAAGGAAAGAATGTTGGAGTCAGAGTTTAGCAACAGAGGTCAAATCCCATCTTTGCTCCTTTCAGTGTGACTCCCTGCAAATTACCTTGCCTTAATGGGGTTCCATTTCTTCATCTGCAAGAGTGAGGGGATGATAGACTATATGACTTCTAAGATCCCTTTTCAGTTCTAGATCTAAGAGTCCATGGCCAGATTAGGAGGGCATTATAAGCACAGATAGATTGTCCAAGAGCATGGTGGTAGAAGAAGGCAGAGGGAGATCAGAGAACAGAAAATAATCAACCAGTCACTAAGTCCAGCACTTACTCTATGTCAAGAACTACACTGGATTGTGAACTCCTTGAGGACAGGGTCTGTTTTTTGCCTCTTTATATCTCCCAGTGCTTAGCACACTGCCCGGCACATAGTAGGCACTTAATAACTGTTTATTGATTGACTGCTTGGATATTAAGAAAAAATAATAATCTTTTTCCTCAAGGAACCACCATTCTAAGAAGATGGGGGACAGCATGCAAATAACCATGTGCATAAAAGACAGAGATAGACACATACATAGATACAAACATATATCTGTCATAAGTGGAAAGATATCTCTGAAGAAGGCACTACCAAGGGGAGGAATGAGCACCAAGGGCCAGTGGTCCAGTTTGGCTGGAATGTGGTGGGTAAGAAGCAGGGTGGAGAGAAATGAAGCCAGATGAAGAACTTATCTGGTGCAATTATGTGGAATTTTTTAAAAGGCAGGGATTTCTTTCCAAAAATGCACTAATACTTCTTTTCTTCATCCAGGAAAAGAGTTCTTAAGCTGAAATGATGATTGCCAATTTACAGTTCTTCTGTTCCAAGGAGCTGGGGATGAGGTGGAGGAGAGAACAGATTTGGCTAAAGGCATTTTTCAGAGCACCATGAGCCATGCCAACTGGCATCAGTGGAAATTTGGCATCTAAAGTAAACTTCAGTTTGGTGCTCAGATAGAAAGATCGCAACCTTAAAGGCATGGATGTCTCCCGGTTGGCTATTCAACACTTTAGGACTAACATGGCCATTATAAATATTCCCAAATGTTTAACGACGCAAAAGAATCAAGAGGCCATTACCCCCACCAGTCCAGTTACTATGCTAAGCATTCAAATTAAATTCCATCAAATCACCCTAAGCCAATACAGTTTGACAAGTACCTCAAATACAAAATCCTCAACGGGGTGGACTTTACTTTTCTCCCTCCTCCCTTTAACCAAGAAGACAAAAGCTAGTCCAATAAAAAGCACAATGGTGATAAAAGAAAATGCAGTAGGTCACGAAGTTAATGGGGAACCAGAGACTGTCCTTCACAATTTGTAAAAACACACAAACATCAGGGGCAAGCTACAATCACCACACAATATTGTTTTTGTTTAAGAGCCAAGTTACAGACTTGAAACCTGTTGCTAATGAACCAGCAGGCATTATTTTAAAACCAACTAGTTTCGTGAAATGAGCCAAGAGCTGAAAGAGGCAGGACTAATTACCAACATTCCTTGATGAATTACCTACCGGTGTGGGGTAAAGTCTATGTACGTCTACATCTTGATCCCCAAATTTATCCCTTACTTATTTCCCAGGAGGTAGGAGAACATGTGGCTAATTAAGGCCCCAATCAAGACAGACAAAATCACTCAAGGTAAGATTTCTTTTCTAAAAAGTAAAGGGTTCTCTGCCTGGTACTTATTAATCTAATTTTTACAACTGCACTAGGCAAACCAAAGCTAATCTTGTCACCATCAGACAGGTTGAACCTGCCAAGCAGCGCTTGGCAAAATGATACATATTTGTAATCTGGCCAAAAAAGACCGTACTTAAGCCTCTCCCGAATGGCAGGAATGTCTCTCTCTGGGTTGTTACTTCTGTTCCAGTCACTGTTACAAATATGGGTCCCAGCCCCAATTTCTAAATTAAGATGGTTTCAAAATGGCTAAACAAGAGAGAAGCAGACTCATATTACAGCTAAAGAGCAGAGCAGCATAGCATAAACTCTAAACTTTGTGTTTAAAGTTTTGGCCATTCGATGACTGTGAAATTAACAACAGTCTGGTGACTGCAAATACTTTTACGCCTTTTTAAATGTCAAGATCTTTAGCCCTACCATCTTGCCTCCGGTGAAAAGTATTAAGAATAATGTCCATTATACAGATGTGTCTTACTTGACACAAGAAATGCATTCTTGAAAAGTTGAGTGCAAATGAGGCTTCTGAAAATGTCATCTTATTTTAAACACACCAAGGGCACTATTAAAATGAAACCTGCAATGACCCTTTTGTAGAGTAAGAGATCATTTTGTAATGTGACTATCACATTGTTTAATTTGTTCCATTATTAACATTAGTTTATTTGTTTCATAACTCAGATTGGAGTTGAGGATTTTACTTGGGGTTTTTTTGTTTTGTTTTGTTTTGTTTTTTGTAAAGAGGAACGCTCCCAAAAGCTAATAAATATGATAAGCTACCATCTTCACAAGCAAGTTCTGAATTCTGCAGAAGTTCTGGGTTGTGGTCAAGGACTAAAACTTCCTCCAGATTCATAATGATATAACCAGAAGAGCACAAAGAGACACACATTCAAAGGCAAGATTCAAGATTCTTCCCATGACTTCATCAACTTGGGCAAAGCCACTTAATTGCTTTACAATTTTGTCAAAATGTAAACCATATCTCCTTAGTCTATTAAAATGATAGCCATATTAGTGGGGGGAAAAGGGGATATTGTTAATTTTTTATTTGTATACTTTATCTCCCTCTCTCACCCAGGCTGTAAGTGTAGAGACCCCTGGGGCTCAATGATAGTCTTCATGTTGTGAGCCATTTCACTTCCATTCGAGAAAGGTTTGCTTCTCCAGACAAACTGTCATCTACTCTTCCCTATCCCTTTCTACTCTGCTCTCGTGGGTTCACCATTTTGGTGCCAGATAGTGTAGATGTCCAATTAGTTTCAGACTTACTGCAGCTTAAGACTCCAAAGCTCAAGAGATCCACCACCCTCCTATTCTACCCTCACAGAAGAATTAGAGGTGTGCATGGCTACATCCCGCTTACTTTGGTTTTGTTTTTACATCAAGCCCAACAATGATGTTATCTCCAATCCTTCTCCTAGGAACAACATGAAGAGATGGAAAAAAACCTATGCACTTGTTAAACCTAAGTTCCTTTCCCCAACTTATTTATTGTATATCATGAGACCCTCATGAGTACAATGAGAGTTTCAGTGAACAACCTATAGAATGGGACCATCTGTACATATATCTTGGACAGCTAGCACAGATAAACAGAGGGCTAGTTCTATAATTGATTGTAGGGAAGAAAGTAAAGTCGATTGCCTTTGGAGTCCTATATGGTAACCTCCAAATTTCTTCTTGAAATTAAAGACCATCTTTCTAAGATCAATATCCTTTCTGTGTTGCTGCAAGTAAAAAGAAAAATCTTAATCTCTGAAGAGTTGATCAATTTGTAGTCGAAAAGTTCCTTCAAAGTCTTCAAGTCAAACTTTTTTGTTTTACAAATGAGAGAACTGAGGATTAGAGAAGTTCTCTCTAACTTAGTTAAGTGAGTAAGACTTAAGTGAGATCTGTCTTTCTAACTCCAAGTCTATTGTTCTAACCTTTACAGCACATTGCCTCTAAGGACACAAAAGGGGCAAAGGAAAGATGCATAGATGGCATAAACTTCCTGTAACTATCATCAATAAAGACTCTACAAGAGGAGCAGTAGAAAAAAAAAGTAAAATGTGGCAGGATCATTAAATATGACTGACGAAAGAGGGAAGATGGTTTCATAATGATAGTTATATAATGGAAAAACAACAGAGAGGCATGTGCTGCATTGATATTGACAAAAGGAGAATATAGAATATTCTAAAGAACATAGAGGAGAACCAGAGTGGAAGAGTTACTGGAAAACATGAGTAGGTATCTCATGTAGTTGAGAATGGGTGATAGACTTGAGGAAATATCTACACTGTTGAATTCCATCCAAATGATCAATGATGAAGACTCCTTGGTACCTCAATATAAAAGATACTATTGTGTACACTATATCTTAGTTATATGAACCAAAATATGAACCAGAAAGTGAAAACCATTAGTTATTTTTAAAATAGATTTTACATAGATGAAACCTTTTTAGTAATCATTTAAAATGATATAGAATTATACAGCTTATTTTTTCTTGAAAACTGGGATACATTACTGAACAATCAACCCTAAGGTATACCTTGAAGAAAGCGATCTTTCACAATATGGTTGGACAGTTAGGGGTAGGGGAAGAATGGAAGAGGGAAAAAGGAAGATATGTTTGGATTTCAAAACTGTTCAAAATAATTTCCATCATTATGAAACAATAACCAGATTAAAAAAAAAACAGTTTTCAATCATTTGAAGACGAAGATGGTTTGTTGCTGTTTTGAAGAACTCAGGAAGAGAAATTATTTCAGATAAATATGTTTTTGGAGAGATGCAAAAGGGAAGATTCCAAAGAGATTTTCATGGTAAAAGGCATTTGACCAGTAACAGCAAGTATTCTAAAACATTACAATTGCTAGCTTCTCAAAAGCTTTCCTACTAGCCAACAGTTTGATAGCACAGTTCTTTCAATCTGTTAAACCACATTCATTGTTTTTCATCTGACATTTCAGAGGGTCTTGCTGGAAGAGAGTCCGAAAAGGGGCTTGACGTGTTCAGATAAGGATGACAAATTGATTCAAATTCTCAAGATGTGTCAGTAAAGATAATAGTTTTCTTTCTCTTTTATTTCTGTCTCTCAAGTTTATTTGAAAACAACAACAAAAACCACTAAGAGTTTGTTTTCAGCTCCATTTATAAATTTTTAGACAAGGCCTGGTCCTCGGCCTTGCTTTCTTTGATAATATAACCACTACTGCCTTTTCTCATTATTCCCCTAGATTCTTTTGAATTCATGATCTCAGTACAATATAAGTACAAGTATAATAAAAGGGAGATCTGTTCCAGGGTGCAAGTGTTAGATATGTTATATGTGCTTCTATAGGGATAAATGCCTCAGCTATCACAGAGAGAAGCAGGAAATTTCAAAGGACAGCCATTTTTTCTGAGTGACTTTACTACCAAAAATTCAATAATTATAGCCAGGCTCTAGTCTTCTTCCACTTCACTCTAGCATGCTATCCCTTAAAAGAGGGATTTACAACCTGGGTTCTCTGACCTTGGTGTATATGCTTGTTTGTTTGCTTGTTTGTTTGTTTTTTCCCTGAGGCAATTGGGGTTAAGTGACTTGCCCAGGGTCACACAGCTAGGAGGTGATAAATGTCTGAGGCCACATTTGAACTCAAGTCTTCCAGACTTCAGGGCTGGTGCTCTATCCACTGCACCACGTAGCTGCCCCACTTGTGTGTTCTTAACGAACTGATTTCCTTTCTAATCTTGTGTATTTTATTTTATACATCTCAAAACTTTCTTCTGAGATAGAGCTTCAGGAGGCTGCCAAAGGGGTCTTTAATGCAAAGAATTTTAAGAGCCTTGAATTAAAGCCTACAATTCCATCCATCTCTGGTTGCCCCACTAAAGAGAAATGTTAAAATATTATAGAAATTGGGGTAAAACAGGCCTAGGAATATGGCCTTCTTCTGCAGTAACAAACAAGATTGGATGGGCTAGCTGAAGTTCCAAGAAGGCTAGCTAGAATTTCCTATAATTTTTTCCATTCACAACTCCTTTTTGCCCCCAAATTTTTATATAACATTTACTGATAAATCATAATTTCACAACCTCTACATTCAGTTACATGACCCCAGATAAGGTCGCAAGCCACAGTTTAAGAAGCTTTGGGCTAGACCAAATGCCTTTGACTCTGTGACTGAAGGAATTATGTCTGAAGGGACTTAGAAGTTCTTTCTTCCCACAACTATATGGCCCCACATTCCATATCACTTGATGACCAATCAAATTGAAACTGTGCAGAATCTAGGATCCATTCCGCTTCTGGCCAGAGGAGCTAAACATATAAAATATGCCTTTTGTTCATGTAAAACCAAGACTACTATTTTTACTTTGGTCTATTGTTTCTGAATAGTTTTAAAAAATAAACACAGGTACTCATTTATTATTTTCCTCCAAAATCTGAACTAGTTGGCTGTTTGAAAGCATTGAACAGATTTTTGAATTATTGTTTTTAAAAATATGTGCTTTTTAAAGGCAGACTGAAAAAATGAAAATAACATGTTTCAAGCAACTAAATAATTTTAAGTCCACACCAATATAGCATGTACCTCATATAGGGACATGTAACTAAATGTGCAGACTTACAGGAAACATAAAAATCAATCAATTATGTATTAAAAACTAACTATATTTTACCTAGCATTACAGTGAAAATTATATGGCATTAAGAAATATATTAGAAATATATAGAAATATTAAAAATGTGTTACGTAAGACATTAAGAAACACCAACTGTACTTATCTATCACTGTAGTATAAATTATATAAGACATTAAGAAATATTCCATGCCCCAAGTCTGGATTACAGTTATAAGCAGGAAAAAAAAAAAAAAACCAACCCTGGGATTTGGACACATACTCCATGAAAACAAAGTGCAGTACTATTCTATCTTGATTTAAATAAGCAGGCTCCCCAAAAAGTTCTATCTTCTCCTCTTCAATTATTAGCTCCTTGTGAGTAGGTATCATTTTGTCTTTTTGTTTTTTTATGCAGTACTTACATATAGTAAATAAAACAAAAGTTTGTTCACTCTATTTCTGTCTCTGTCTCCCTCTCTCTGTGTCTGTCTCTTTGTCTCTGACCCTCCCTGTCTCCATCTCTGTCTCTCTGTCTCTGTCTCTCTGTCTTTGTGTCTGTTTCTCTCTGTTTCCTCTTTCTGTTTAAGAATTTAATCCAAAAGCAATTCAAGCTTTAAAATTATCCACAAGAAACTCTCACTACTGAATGAAAAATAAGCCATTTGGATGCCCCTTTCCCACTCCCTGCCAAGTACAGTACATGTATAATAAGATCTTGAGAGAACAGAGGATGTTGGTGCTTCAAAAGAGTTTATTTTCCCCCAATTCCTCCCAAGTCACCTAAACTATGAGTCAAATTTTGCTACATTCATAAATCTCAAAAGAAATCTTTTTCTGCAGTGTTGCCAAGAACTATACAGATACATCTGCTTCCTTATTTTATGAATACTGAACAGCCCTATTATCATGACCAAGATTTTCTTTGTCTAGTTCTAGGATTAGCAGTAATGATTAAAAAAAAAATCCCCCCCAAAAAAACCATACACCATTTGCTTCCTTGAATCTATAACAAATAAAAATAACTTCTTTAAACTGATGCATAAAGTGCTGGTGATAGCAAAGAAACTCTAAAAAAAGGTATTATATTCTTGCTAGGCATGAAGTTGAAAGGAAAAGGCTGATTATCCAAGCTCATGAAGGAAGCAGATGCTTTCTGTGATCAATCCAAGTTGATAGAGATGGGGCAGAGGAAAGAAATGAAAGGTGGGTATGGGGAGGACAGTGAGTGAACTTCATTAAGAGATCCTTGCTACCCTGGAATCTAAGACCAGCAAATTAGTCCCTGAGTGATTTTGCATTCATCATTGTCTAAAAGAGGGTCTCTTTACTTTGCATGCATCATGAATCCTTTTTGTAATCTAGTGGAATCTATGGACCCCTTTTTAGAACATTATAAAATGTCTAAAATTAAATATGTAGAAAAACAGAGGAAAACAATTGTGTTGTGAAATTAAATGAATCAAAATTTAAAAAAAAAAAAAAAAAAAAACAGTTCAGGGACCTGAAGCTAAGAAGTTTTAAACTGAGGGACTATAAGATAATTTACTAAACCTGCAGGTGAATTTAAAGCCAAAGCGAAAGCAAAATTCCAGAGGAACTGAAAAACAAGCTTTGTGAAAAATCTTTTCCATTTAAAATGCATTCTGCAAATGCAAAAAAGAAGAAGAAAGAAGGAAGAAGAAGAGTATGAATTTACAAAGTATCCTGCCTAACTAACCAGAAAAGCTAATTTTTTACTAATGACAGCAGAAAAAATATCCTCAACAGAGTATTTGTCTGGATTAAACAATTCTAAAGAAATACTATTATTAAGGAAATTTGTAGTAATATCAGTTTCATCCAGCATGAAATTAAAGAGTCAATATAATCCATTATTAAATATCAATTAATAAATAGCATCAACAGAGGCTGTTAGAAATATTGTAACTTCAGAAGGCTAAACAAGGATAGAAATGTTCTCATTTCTGATCCATAGGTTCCAGACAGTAGGTCAAGGTTTTATATAATACTTAATAAAAAGATTTAAGAAGTCTCAAGAACATGCATGCATGCATACATGAACACATGCACATGTGTGCCCACGCACACATGCGCACACGCGCGCACGTACACACACACACACACACACAGTACTATCAAATTTCCAAAGTATTTTCCCCCAAAATGTTAAAAACCTATAAAGGACCTCAGAGTAATTTTAATCCAACCACATTTTGCAGATCAGGAAACTAAGCCCCAAATGTAATAGGACTAGCTGCAGGTTACACAACTAATTAGCAGAAGAACCTTTCTGAGAATCTAGATCCCCAAAGCTCTTTTCTCTATGATATAGGAGGATGGCTTGGTCTAGGGCTTCCTAAGATTGGAGTGTGAATGACCATTAGGAATTTTCTAACCCAGTGACTACTCATTTAAAGCAAAAATATTCAGTATCTATTATGTCTTCCCACAAGATTTGGACCTACCCATCTTTCTATTTTGTAGTAACAATTTGGAGATGAAGGATTCAACTTAGCTTCTATTACAGCTAAATATTCTTAGAAGTTTCTATTAAGGAGATATATTAAATTTTCAGCAGGAAGAAAAGTTAGTTGTCTTTTATAAAAACAAAAGAAACAATAAAGAGTTCTCTACATTTGAAAAACATCAGTATTTACAATACCACTTCATTGGCACAGATATGTTATTCATGCTCTCCTAAAAAAAATCCTACTAAAACATAAGAACCTGTAAAATCCCTGAGTGTAACTTGAAGAAAATTTCCATAAGAAACACTCCACTTTAAAATGTTAGCCTCCCAGGACAATAGCTAAAAAGTTTTTATATTTTTTCTGGTTAACTATTTAACTTATGGGTAATACATTCTGCCTTGATGAAACTAAAACTAGATTAAATAGTGTTGTGAAGCGTGGTTCATTGTCTTTCTAGCTTTATAAGTTATAAGTTTATAAGTTATATGGGGACTATAAGATAATTTATTAAACCTGGAGGTGAATTTAAAGCCAAAGCCAAATCAATATTCCAGAGGAACTGAAAAGTAAGCTTTGTAAAAAATCTTTTCCATTTAAAATGCATGCTGCAAGCGAAAAAAAGAAGAAAGAAGAAGAGTATGAATTTACAATTTTATAGATTATGATGTTTTAGTAGGATTTTTTTAGGGGAGCATGAATTACATATCTGTGCCAATGAAGTGGTATTGTAAATACTGATGTTTTTCAAATGTAGAGAACTCTTTATTGTTTCTTTTGTTTTTATAAAAGACAACTTACTTCTCTTCCTGCAGAAAATTTAATATGGCTCCTTAATAGTTGGTTCATTAGTTCTTATAACTGAAATATAAAATGCAAATTCTAGATATAAAGAATATCAAATACACAATGGACGGGACGCTTACTGAAAACTCACTTGGCTTTCAGATAATATGGTTGTATTTTATCTTCTGGTCTTTTGTCACAAAGGATCTACATTCTACATTAGAGCTAAAGGTAAAGATAAAGATAATAGCAAAAAACAATCGAGCACCAAGAAAAAAGCTGACGGCTATTTATTCAAATGAATAGATGATCAACATAGTCCTTCTCACAATGACATGTACTTATTTGCATGTACAATGTATGTGGTTGTAATGTGTTTTTCTAATTCTCCCACCACATACTCTTAAAAGTGATATTGATTTCAATCAGCATGCAATTAATACTGACATCAATTTCTATTGTTACTAAGAGTATGACATTACCAGTGTCCTACTGTAAATATCTTCTAAAATTCTGCATTGATGATCACTGAAGAAAAAGTCAGCAACCACAGCATGAATAAAATAAATTTACTTTTTCTACAACTTCAGTACAAGTCCTCAAAATGCAAATAATTTACATGGTAAGCAACATTAATATTTTTAGTATTTTAGTGAATAATGGAAAACAAATCAAACCAATAACTGGATTACTCATTTTTATTTAACCAAGATAGGATTCAATTTGTTCATCTAAATCATAACTAAGTAAAAAACAAACAAAAAACAATGAATTAATTAGCGGTAGTACATTAATTTTTTGAAAATGCTAAACCAAGATAAACTATTATTTAAAGGCACCATTTATTATAACTTTGGCATTATAAAGTTATTTCAGTTGATTCCTCTTTCACCAAGGCTGATTATTTTTAAAAACTAGATTCCTATATTGCAGCAAAAAAAACATTTTAAAAATGTACTAAATAACATTTTCACTATTCAATAGTAACATCCTCTCCCTTATCCTAAGTGGCAATCATTGATAGTAAGTTTCATAGTATAATGTTCAAGAAGTGGAACAACAACCCCAGCTCTCTCAGGGAAGCCATAATTTCTCCTTGTTACACTTACTTTAAGACAAAGATGCTACAAGGCCTAAGTGCCTTGTTCAGTGCCAACAATTAATAACCAATAAGGAAAGTGAATCTGTTTAGGGGATGGCAATATCTATGATCCACAAGGAATAAGAGAGTTTGACAAATGGGCTGAATCCAGTTGGGAGGCCAGTTTGGGTTTTGGTGGGGGAGTTTTTTGGCTTTTTCTTTTATATCACATTCCTTGTTCAAAGGACCACAAATGCACATCTTTTAACAAAGCGCATTTTTCTATGTAACTTTCTCTGGACTTCCCATGTGTGAACCAAAGTCTATTTTTAGACCTGCTACAATTTTCTCCAGTAATTAGGAAGCTCTATGTCCCCTGACAGAAAGATACCAGCAAGCCCCTGCAGCTTCTTGTCTAACAAGAAATCAAAAGCTACCAAAAGCAATCAACTCATTTGAGTAAAAGGATTATGATGGCTGGTTATACAAGAGTTTAAGAGAAAAAAAAAAATGCTGCCAGATTTAAGACTGAGAAGAATTTATAAAGAAGTTAGAATTATTTTTTTAAATAGGCATCAATTACTAATAATCATATGTAAGGAACAAAAGTGGTGAAGTTATTTTTAATATATCTTAAGAGAAATACTCTGGATACATTCCAGGTTTCAAAAATTCCCCAAAGTAAAAACATCATTTCAATAAACAGTAATTCCAATAAAAAAGAAATTCTAATTTCAATAAACAGTCATTCCTTCTCAACACTTAAAATTGAATATTGACAGTTCCTCTGGTATTTCCTATAACTGTTTACTATTCCTTAAGGAGTCCTTGCTGTGTTCTGTATGTGATGCATTTAGCTGCCCCAAATACAGCTAAAAATGAGAAAATGATAAATAAAATAGACTTAGCAAAATATAACATATGGGGGGAGGGAAGGAGTCAATAACATATAGAATTTTAAGCCCATGTTCAAAATACTTTCATTAAGCGGCAATCAAAAAGATGGCCAAATTTAGATCGCAGAATTGATGAGTACTAGTATAGCTACAGGTATGAGGAAAGATGACAACCCTAATATTAGCTGTACATCTATGACTATGGAAAGCAAAGTTCATAAGAGTTTTTGACAGCCCCTTCAAAGTAAAAGGAAGAAGCCAAACCAGAGAAGCAGGTTTAAAGGGGAGGTTGGGAGGGGAGTGACACTTAACGTACCTTAAGGACTTCCATTGGCACCTGGGTGGCAGGGGGAAGGCTAGTGGGGACACTGACGTTAATAGCTGGTGTCTGACTCACGGGGACTCTCTGTTGCATGAACTGAGCAGCTTGCTGTTTCTGTTGCTGCTCCCGGCGCTCTTGCTCCTGCATCTGCTCACGCATGAGTTGCTGGCGTAGCAAAATCCGTGATGTCATACTGGAGGAGCTTAGTGGAGGCTTGGAAGCCCCAGGATGCTCCGTGGAACTGCTGTGGGGGAGCCAAAGGAGAACACAGTGAATTCCCTAATGAAACACTTTTTTTACATTGGGGGGTGGAAGGGAGTGTTAGCTGAAATTATACTAAACTATGAAATTAACTTTTGCAAATATAATCAGTAACAAAATGGCACTCAACATAATTGGAATTCAAGAGCTGATCGGATTTTAGTCATTAGTAGTTGAATTAAAATAAGTTAACTTGATTACATCCAAGCATTTTTATTATGCAGCTTAAACGTGTGTAGTTTTTTAAAAATTTCATACCAAACATTAACAGTAAATATAATACTGCCATATGTAGTGACAGGAAATTGGGCTTTTTAAGGGATCATTTTTTTTCACACTTATATTTCTTTCACCCTTAAATACAGGCTGCTTGACTCTCTTGCTTTATAATTGAATCTCTACACCATGATTAAATCATTATCCAAATTCCATGAAGGTATCTATTAGGTAATAATGACAACTAATAGTTTGGGGAGAGGGAAGAATATAAAATTAATTTTCTGAAGTTTTCCTTAAGATGTCACAGTATTGCAAGAAAATGAATTTTTGAACACCCAGTTAATATCAATTAGTGAAAAGGTGTAATTCTGTATTGGGGAAATCAAAACCTTATTTAGCAAGGTCTAGTAGTGTAGAGCTGCCTTTAGGGTAGAAGACAAGAGGGAAGAATGTGAATCTAGTTGTTCTTTGCACACCTTTAGTTTTATTCTCTTATTTTGGAGGGACTCTTAGACATCATTTAGGAATGTCTTCAGCAGTGAGCGTTCTCCCTACACAGCTCACCACAACTCTTTGTTAGCCAGAGTTTCCTCCTGCAAATTATTCAAAGATCTAGAAACATAGAATCCAGCACTTACGGCAATTCCTGGTACATAATAGGTGCTTGATAAATGTTCACTGGATTAGATTATTGGGTCACAGATGGAGAGTTAGAAAAACTCTTAGAGATCATTTGATCCAAGTTTTTCAGTTTAATAAGAGCTAGCATTTATATGAGACTTCAAGGTTTGTAAATGCTATTTTACATAGCATTTCAATTGATAATTTGTCCCCATTTTAAAGATGAGGAATCTGAGGCAGAGTTTAAATGATTTGACACAACACACACACATACACACACACACACACACACACAGCATTTGAGACTAAATTTTAAATTGGATTATCCTGTCTCCAAGTCAAAGACACTATCCATTGCAACCATAGTGCTTCCCCATCTTGCAGATGGAGAAATAAGGGGCCCAAAAAAGATACCAGAGGTCACACAGGTAGAGAAGAGCAGAAGCAGGCTTTGAACATGGGTTTTTAGACTTGTAACCCACTGTTCTTTCCCATTGTACTATTCAGTCATCCCTGTTGCCTAATCTCTTCTCTGCAACCACAGATAAAGGAATGTCCCTAATTCTCTAGCATATAGCCATTTCTTATTTATTTTAGCTATCAAATATTAAAGTTCATGTATCTTTAGCAATAGATGAATGTACTATTTAACCCTTTCATTCTAAAGGCAGATGTAAATTGAACAGAAACAGCACTTGGCAGGGGGAAATTCTGAACTTGACAAAAATTGAATTCTTAAACAGTGCTAGGTGCAAGACTTGTCATCCACGTATTCCACAGGTGAATCACTAGAGTATTCAATTCCTGACATACTAGACACTTTGCATACCTAAATCAGGGCGCTCCTTAGAGATGACAAAATCCCGCACTGTTGACATAGGCTGCGTCAATGGGGTACATTTTAATCAGTTTAATAGCTTCCTTAATGGTAATGATGGTGTATGCTTGTGGGTTTTGGTGTGACGGCGGTGGGGCAGGTTTGAAGTCCGGATGCAAAGTGCTGTCTGTTCAAGCCCCACTGACTTTCTTACTGTTCCTTCCTGAAACTTGGCACTCCTGAGATGTGACATTCCCATACCCCCAATTAAAATGTAAAGTCCTTGGGGGGCAAGGACTTTTTCTGTTTATTTTTTTTCTTTGTACCTCCAAAGCTTAGAACAAGGACTAGAATAAACAATGTTTCTTTGATGTGACTGAATGTGGATCTGGTTCTATCTTGATCCATTTTTGATGAGCCAAAGAGATCATAAATTAGTTTGGTCAATAAAGTCCCTGTGGATCCTGGAAAATCTAGTAAATGCAGGACCTTGGACTTAACTGGAGTACAACACTCACATGGTGAGCTCAGTCAGCATGCTTGGAACAAGCAGCACAAATGGTAGGAGGATCACAGAATCACAGATTTAACAAGGCTGGAAGGAACCTTAAAAATCAAGTCTAATCTCATCAGTTTACAGATGAAGAGATTGAGGTCTAAAGAGGCTGAATTATTCAATATCACACATCTGGGATAAGACTTGAAGTATTCCTCTGTCTTCCCTCCAAGTTCAGCACTCCATCCTTTACACATGCTCCCCCTGAGACTTTATCTGGCTGCTCCATTTGAGGTCATGTAGAAAAAGAGCTGTCCAGCTCTTTTGTCCTTTGGAAATGCACACTGTGCAATGATTTTGCAAATTGGACTGCAAAAGCCCTTTTGAACAGGGAGGGACACACACAGAGTCACCCTTCGAGGGAAGAGTTCATAGTGATTAGCTCTAACTCTCCTCCCAATTTGAATGTCGTTAGGAAGAATGCAGAAAAGTTTCCAGCTTCCCTCTAGAGTAATCCTGTGTAATTGATAGCAAAAAAAAAAAAAAAAAAAAAAAAAGTTCAGTCTTTAAATCTTCCAAACCAAGAGTCATCTCCTTGAACTCTAAACATTTCACCCTGAAACCCCTGCACAGAAGGGACAAAGGAAGAGGTGAGGAAATCCCCCTATTCTACACCCATGCTCAGTCCTTGAGTACAGGATTTCTGATTTATTATATGTAAATGGTTTGATTTGTATACTTACTTGATGTGCCCACATAACATTAAAATTTCTCAGACAAAAAGGGGTCATGAGTGGAAAAAGTTTAAGATGCCTTGATCCAGTCCGATTCCCTCATTTTAAAGATTAGGAAACTAAGGCTAAGAGTGACTGAGTGATGTCAGAAAGGAAGGAATTGGCAAATTTCAGGGTCAAACCTAACTCATCAAATTCCAATTTTAATACCATCCTCACTGTTATTTTTTGCTTAGAATACAGGGAAGTATATTAAATAAGCAAGCTAAACTGTTGACCCTTTTAACATCACTTATTTTGATAACAGACATCTTGACATTGATCAAAAAAAAATGATCTCTTCAATATGGGACTTGAATTAAAGTTTCTTTACATAAGAGGATGGTTTCCTTTTTTTTTTTTTTTTTTTTGAGAACAATCAAGATTTTCTTAAGTACAAAATTTTCCTGAAAAATAAATAAAGAAGAGAAGAGGAAAAAAAATCATTTGACTATTCAAAGCCTGTCAGGTTGAAACATTCCCAGGGAGACTGATCCTTTTGATAAAACAAGAGAAAACCTCTGTGCTGTAACTAACGGGGCTGGGGAATAATCGCACTA
The DNA here is from genome assembly GCA_023553655.1 of Myrmecobius fasciatus. Taxonomy (NCBI): domain Eukaryota; kingdom Metazoa; phylum Chordata; class Mammalia; order Dasyuromorphia; family Myrmecobiidae; genus Myrmecobius; species Myrmecobius fasciatus. The sequence continues at coordinate 508,863 of JAJPUD010000540.1, forward strand.
ATTAGCTTCTCCAGGCAAGTCATTGACTGTGATACTTGGGGAGAAAATCCTTTCAATTAACAGTAAAGTATTCTTAAAGCATCTTACATCAAAATTGCTGCTCCCTGACATCAGAAAAGTTTGGGTGACAGGACATTTTATGAGGGCTTTAAAAAAACATATCATGACTGAAATACATGGATACACACATACAGAGAGAGAAATTGTAAATTAATGAAAACCCCTTCAGAAGACAGGGAGCAAAGCTTAGCTAACTGCTATTATTTTAATAAATCTCAAAAAAAAAAAAGTGTAAAGGACTCATTGCAGTTACTTCACTGAACACCCATCCCTCCAAGATGAAAACTATGCTGTGAAAGATGACTCCTATATTCACAGTTTGGTTCTCAGTCTTTTCAACATCCTTCCCTCCTGGGAATAATTGAATCTGAGATGATCACTCTATAAACAATTAAAAATGGAAATGTGTAGCTGCTTCAAGATGTCAAGTAGGATGAAAGAGCATAAATTATGGAACTGAAATGTGTTGGGGGTGGCGGGGATGAGAATACAAAGGACTTTGCCTAGATTTTAAGGAAAAAGGCAACATAAGTTTGGGAACTTACTCAATGAGGCACAAAGAGAGTTCTACAAATTGGCACAATTAAAGAGCCAAATGACCCCTTAACGGGGCACATAAAGCTCAAGCTTCATCTCCCCACCAAAGAATCCCAATTCCAAGAAACCGATTTACTCTAATCCATCTGTAAAACTGATGACACATTTAAAGTAGCCTGGCCTGAGATGCCAGTATGTTCACGAATCTATGTGGACAGCTCTTTGCTATTAAGTTCCAGGGAGAAGAAGACCCAAATGTATGGTTTTTAAAAGAAAGTTCAAAGCTCTTTCCAAACCCACAACAAGTTAGAATTTGACCAAAAACACTGAATACCAGAAAGAAACACATCATCTCCCCTCACAGCCCAGAGTCCAGAAGGAAAATCATGGCCGGTCAAGTTCATGCCTAGATCTTTTCAGGTAATTATATTTCTTCACCTACTCCCTAGATTTCCTATATTTAGTCATACTATGCTGAATTAACATCATGGAATCACTGCTTTTGGCCTAAGAAGATCATTTAGAATTTCCTCCCCTCATTTTTTTTAAGTCTCTGACCTTGTGATTTATTCAAGTTCATACTCCATGGTAAGTAGTAGAATCAAGATTTGAATCTAAATCTCAAATCCCCTGAGATTATCGGCAGAGTAAAAGGAACAAGTATTTATTAAGTGCCTACTATGTACCAGGTATTGTTAAATAACTCATTTGATCCCTTATAGATCATCTTAATTCATTTCCACATGAACTGACTGATGACCACAGAGCTTTGTCTTGGCCAAGGTCATTCACATAAGAAGTGGCAGAGCTAAGATTCAAACCCAGATCTCCTATGATCCTTCTACTCCACCCCACTGCCTCCCTGAAGGACCACAGAAGTCAGCTGATCACCAGAAAAGTTAAATCAAAGAATGTGCTGATTCACTCCCCAATTTGCTTTTTTTTTTTTTTTTTTTAAACACAAAAGCACAACACCTGTTATCATGGGACAGAGGGCTTCGGAGTCAGAGGACCTGGTTTCAAATCTTGCTTGTATCATGGTGGACAAATCACTTTATCCTCTCTGAAGCTTGGTTTTTCCATTTGGAAAATGACAGTTTTGGATTCAGTAATTTCTAAGATCTTTTTCAGCAATGAATCTATGATAGAAAGAATAACTGCTTTTATAAAAACACTTACATAGCAAACACTCTGAGCACCTAGAAAGAACCTTGTAAGTAAAGAATGTTCTACAAGTATAACTGTCCCCACTGTACAGATGAAGAAAATGAAATGATTTTTCTTATGATTTATAATGTCAAGTTATTCCTTTATTCCCAAAAAAAGATGCTCACAAATACTTCTAGCCTCCTTTGGGTCAGACAAATGGGAGACAATCCAATCAGAATTCAGTTCAATCATCCAATAGTGTGTGAGATCAAAAGTGGAAAGGGCATCAGAGGGTCAAGATATCTCAACAAGAGGAGCTCTGGGAACAGAAAGAACATTAGCCTCAAATCAGGAGTGCCTGAAGTTCGGATTGGACCACTGGCATTTGACCAGCTATGGGACCATACAGAAGAGTATCTCCAAGACCATTTCCTGACTTCCTTTGTAAAATGAATATGGCACTTGTAGTATTTCACAAAGTTGATGTGAAGACCAAATGAAATACTATCAGAATACTTTCTAAATCTTCATAATTGACAGTGACATAAAGCTTTATCATGCTCCTGACTTAGAGCATGATAATCACTAATGAGCTTAATGTCATTGCCCCAATCTGCACCTTGGTTTCCACAACTGTAAAACAAGAGTGGTCTATATGACTTTTAAGGTCCAAATGTCTAATATGGTCAACAAGGGAATAGCTTCTTTTTCCAGCTGCTTTAATACATATTTTCCTACTGGATTTGCCTAAAAAAACATCTGAGAAGCACAGTGAAGTTAAATGTATAGTATTTTAAAGTGTACATTTTTAAAATGTGCATAGTATTTTGCCCGTATTATCTCATTTGAGTCACAAAATAACCTTGTAAAGGAGGGAACACAGTAATTATTATCCCCATTTTACAGATGAGGAGACTGAGTGAGGTTCAACAAGTCTGTCACCATGGACAGAGCAACTATCAGAGCAGGGATTTGAATCTAGGTCTTTCTGCCCATCATATGTACCTTTCATATTTGTCTTTAATAAATCTTTCACAGAGGTCCAACTAATATTTAATTGTCCTTTTTTGAAACATTTAATTTTTTTTTCAGTTCATAGGAATTTTCCTCCCTCCCCCCACTTCTTTCCTCTAATGGGAAAAAAAAAAAAAAGACATGAAAAATCCTTGTGAAAATTTTACATAGTCAAGTAAAACAAACTCCTACACTGGCCATGTCAAAAAATGTACATCTCATATTGCATCATGTCTCTGCCAGGAGGTAGGCAGCAGGCTTCATCATCAGTTCTTTGTAATCACAATTGGCCATTGTGTTGATCACTATGCTTCAAAAGAAGCATAAAAAGCAAAAAAAGAATCAAAAGATTCTTCAAAGTATTTCAAAAAGGTATTTATCTTTACAATGTTGTTGCTATGCAGATTGTTTTCCTGGTTCTGCTCACTTCATTCTGCATCAGTTCATACAAATATTTCCAGGATTTTTTTAACCCATCCCTTTCAATATTTCTTATAACAGAATAGTATCCTATTAGATTCCTATACCATGATTTATTCAACCTTTCCCCAAAATAGCATCCCCTTTCTTGGTGTATAGTTCTCTGCTGCCACAAAAAGAGTTGCTATAAATATTTATAGTGTTGTCCTTTTTTTATAAATTTGAATCCATTCCATAAATATGTTAGAAATGAAATTCTTATCAGAAAAACTTACTATCAAAATTTTTTTTCTCTCCAGTTATCCATTTCCCATCATTTTAGCTGCATTTGTTTGTTTATACAAAGACTTTTTAATTTTATAAATCCAAACTATCCATTTTATTTTCTATGATTCTTTCCATCCTACACTTGGTCCTGAGCTGTTCCCCTATCCACAGATCTAAAAGGAAATTCTTCCCTTTCTCCTCTAATTTATTTATGCTGTGACCTTTAATTTCTAAATGATGTCAAGACAATAAGGTCTACTATGTGGCAGGGATGAGGATATAAAGAAAGGCATAAGTAATAAATATTCCCTAATCTCAAGAAGCTCACAATCTAATGGGGAGAGACAACATGCAAACAGGTGTACAAACAAGATATAGATTGGATAAGTTGGAGATAATATCAAAGGAAAAGCACTAATATTGAGACTAACATGAAAAGTCTGCTTGAAGGAGATGGGATTTAAACTGACACCTGAAGGAATCCAGGAAAGCCAGGAAGCAGAAATGAGGAGAAGGCAGAGAATTCTAGGAATGTATTCATTTTAAAGTTTATCATGGTCTACACCCATTTTCTCCCAGATTGCTTTCCAGTTTTCTGGTGTCCTTTCTTAAGTCCTTAAGATGTGGGCTCTTTGTACTACGTGTTTTTAATTATCTTGTCCAAAATTTCCAAACTTGTGAGCTATGGACCAATTCCCTCCCTGCCTCTCCTCCCCCCCTCCCCAAGGAAATAGGGTGGAAGAGCCAGCTTTCTTTTAAGGGATCTATAGATCCATAAATAAACTAAGAGAGAGAAAGACAGGTTGGCACAGAGGACAGAACAAGGGACTTGGGACCTAGCTTCAGTCTTGCCTCAGACACCTACTAGCTATGCAATACTGGGTGAATCTCTTAACTTTCTGGTAACTCAGTTTTCTAATTTGCAAAAGAGAAAACTGGTCACTTCCAGTTCTAGTTCTAAATCTACGATCCTAAGACCTTCTGTAGAAAACGTGTTTTTCAAATGTTCGTGGATGCAATTAATTCTAACTTGACTCTATAGGAACCATTGGGAAACTCTCAGAACTTAAATACTCCATTTTCCTTTAGATCCACCCCCCCCCCCCAAACAAAACAAACAAACAAACTAAAATTCACTTAAATTTATCATTGGATTTAGAGATTTTTTTGTTATCATATATTCTCAATCTACTACTAATAGCACAATTACTATGATGCAGAGGTACACTCTTTTTTTAAATATTAAAGGGAGATCCTTAATCTCAAAAAAGGTTGGAACTGTTAGATCTAGTCCCCTTCTCTCACTCTACAGTTGGGAAACAAAGGGCCAGAGAAGTAGTCACTTAGTCACATGACTGGCTAGTTCCAAAATACGTACTAGAACTTAAATCTTTTAATTCTTGATCTGGGGCTTCTTAAACTTTTCCTATTTATAATTCTTTTTCATCAAAAATTTTCTACATGACCCTGAGTATATAGATATAAAAAATAAATATACAAATCAAACATTTTCTGATAATAAACTATGATTTCATGATTTATCCATATTCATACCTTCATATAGGGTCATGACTCACAATTTAAGAAACTGGGCACTAGACCACAAGGCCATGTCAAATCTGATCATTCTGATCACATGTAACACTAACTATGACACCAAGGCCTCTTGCAAGGAAGTCAATAAACTAGAGAACATATGGTATGAAGGAGGTGCCTCAAACTCACCATGCTGGGCAGAACTAAGGACTGAAAGTTCCTGCTTAAGCATTTGCTTAATGCATCTGTTGGGAAAATAGCAAAACAGCCAAGTTTAAATACTTATATAATAATCAGTCAATAGATGAAATCCATGGAAGGTGCTCTTAACTCATTTTTTGTTTAATATTTTAAAAAAATCTTCAAGCCTTTTAAAATAGTTCTAAGTACATGAGTCATAAAGGACACAGATGATGAGTAGATTTTTTTTTTAAATTACAGTCTAGACACTTACCACTTCAAGTTGCCTAACACTTCCTACTCTGACTAAACTAATCCAGGAAGACTTGTCAGATCTATATGATGCAGAAAAACCACCCAAGAGAAAATGCTTCATGACCAGTGAGCTAAAAGTCTGCTCCATGAACACTTGAAGAGAAGTAGACCCTTGAGTTGCATGGTGAACATCCAATTCAAGAGCTCTAAATCTTCCTGTGTATTTGTAATAACAAACTTAAGAAAAAAAATCTCATTGAATAACAATGAATTCATCATTGAAAGCATCAGAGACCTTGTAACTTTCCATTCAAGAAGCTCCTATCCAAATCTCCAGGCTCCCTGTACATTATTGTCTTTCATACCAAATAAACAAGCATGTCTGCTGTTTCTCATATACAATGTTCCGTCCCCTTTTTTGTGCCTTTGCACTAACCATCTGTCATGCTTTAAATGCACTCCCTACTCACCTCCAACTCATGCAATCCCATCAAGATGCAGGAACCACCTCTTACAAACTACCTATCCTAATATTCCCAGTCTAAAACCTATTCCAAGAAATTGCTTTGATCATCTCTGCATACATCTTATACTTAATTTCCTTTATACACACTGTTTTTGCCCCACTACCCCAAAGCATTTAAGCTCTGTAAGGGAAGAGTCTTGCTTTTTATCTTAGTATCATCACTGCTCCATACATAGGAGGTGATTAATAATTGCTTGTTGAATAAATGAACTTGGTCTTGTGGAAATGATGATAATACTGTATTAACAGCAAACAAACTATTCTTCACATTTATATGATACTTTTAGGGTTTGGGAAGCACACTATAGTATCTTATTTGATCCTCACAATGATGGGAGGTAATTGCTAAGATAAGAAAATTGCAACTCAAAAAGGTTGCCCAGGATCACATGACTAGTAAGGGGGTGAGTTCTTGACTCCAAATCTGGAAATATATCAACTATATCACAATTGAAAGAATGCTGGATTTGGAGTCAAGTAGCTTCTGATTCTTCTGTCTCATCTGTATGTCAGTCTGTCAGTTAGTCAACAACCATTTTATTAAATGCATATTATGTGATAGGTACTATTCTAAACATTGGAGGCATAAAGAAAATCAAGGATACATACAACTCACATCCTAATGGGAGAGGCAACATGGAAAAGATTTATGTGTATATATGTGTACACACACATACACACACATACTGTGCCAGTATCTCTGCCAAGAAAACTCCAAATGGAGTGACTTATATTATATGACTTGTTCAGGATCACACAGCTAATAAGTATCTGACATCAGATTTGAATTCAGAAAGATGGACTCCAAGCCCAGTGCTCTAGTCACTTCTTAGAAGGAAACGGTTTAAAAATAATAATAATAAAATAAATTAAAAAAAAAAAAAACCCTAGGAAAGGACTCCTGCGATGAGGAGGGAATCCTCCAGCTTTTTTGTCTGGTTCTGTACCTGTGAACTCTCCATTTGGAATATAAGCTCCTTGAGGTTATAAAGCTGATTTTGCCTTTTCTTTCTTTCAACAATGCCAGTTACATTCCCAAATGCCTATTGGGTGGCTAGCTGATACCATTTCTGCCCCTTGTTATTTGTGTCACAAGAATCCCACTGGGATAGACTAGTCCTAAGGTCCCTTCCAAATTCAAAGTTTTTTTTTGTTTGTGTGTGTGTGTGTATGTGTGTGTGAGAGAGACACACACAGAGAGAGAGAGAGAGAGAGAGAGAGAGAGAGAGAGAGAGAGAGAGA
>JAJPUD010000540.1:516058-528105 GCA_023553655.1 Myrmecobius fasciatus
AGAGAGAGAGAGAGAGAGAGAGAGAGAGAGAGAGAGAGAGAGAGAGAATTCATAGAGGTTTCAGCAAAGGAGATAGGAGTGAGGTTTCTGAAATGACTCAGTAGTATTTCCCACTCCTTAAAACAATAACAGAAAGAGAAAGGCTGTACTTCCAATTCACTGGTTTCATTTAGAATATAATTATTTCATTTCTTAATTACATATTGGTCAACAGTAGAAGACTCAAGCTCTTGGTCTCCATTTAATGATCATTTTTTTTATGAAACGAGTAACTTATCAAGTAGCTTCCAGTGTGTTTAGGGTGCCATACCAACCCAGAAACCTGTATGCCAAATATAATCACAATCAGAAAGTGTACTGCTGATAGCAGCAAAAGGATATCAAATACAATACATAACTAATATCTTTCCAGCAAGTTTCTGTTTGCAAGGATCTTTTTTGTTGTTGTTCTTTGCTATGTCTTCCACTGTCTTTTTTTAAAACATTAAACTACAATATCCCCGCCCACATGCCCAAATATCAAATTAGATATCTGTAAAGTGCTTAACACAAGTTCCTGGCACACAGTAGATGCTTAATAAATGTTTTTTTTTTCCCCATTCCATTTCTTTCCCCACATCTAACTGAGAAAGAAAAGCAAAATCTCTTACACAAAGTCATAATCAAGCAAAATTAATTCACTCATTGGTTTTCAGTATACTTTGAAATTTAGAGAAGAAGCGGTGTACATAATAGATAACAAAACACCCTTAAATCTAAGAAGACCTCACTGATTTTCCACCTCTGACACACTGGGGAGTGAGATACTTGAGCAAGGAGCAACCTCTAGTGCTCCATTACATTTCTACATAGAAGAGGTGCTCATGTATATTAGTAAAGAGGATTTTCTTACCTGGACATTCCCTATGCTGATGAAACCACAGATCCAGTTTCTATCCATAGAAAGTCAAGAAAATGGCTCCCTTAGCCTGGGACTCTAGTGTAGAATATTCTAATAGGAATCCCATCACTGGGGTCCCATTCCCAATGAATGGAATTGGACTTAATAGCTTCTGAAGTCTCTTCCAGCTCTGATTCTATTATCTCAGCAAAGCTTTAGCTCATCTATAATTTAGCAGATAAGTCCTAGAGACTTGTCTGTGACACAGAGGCTTAGTGACTTCCAAATCCCTACCACATAGCTACTAACAATCAATCAGTAAACATTAAGTAAGTGCCTACTATGTGTCAGGCTCTATGCTAAGAGAAACAAGAGACTATGCTTAAAAAAAAAAAAAAAAAAATCCCTTCTCTCAAGGAGCTTATGATCTGATAGTATCAGAGAAGAATACAAATCCAAGTCTCCTTACTCCAAATCCCAGCTGTCTATCCACCATACCAGTATGCTCCCAGAGATTATGTGTGTATGAGTGTGTATGTATGTATACACGCGTATGTGTTTTAAGTTCTAATCATTTAGCTGATTTAGCTGACTTTATGACCTTGAGAAGTCAACAACAACGATAAAATAGATTTATAAGCAAGCTCCACTAGTTGGCAAGCTTTGAGTACCCAATTCCCCCAAACAGGAAAGAAATCCTCTTGAATTCAACAGACAGGGTTAGTCATTCTCCCCATAGCCCCATCTCTCTACTGGTATCCTCCCATTTCCATTATCCATTCTCAAAGACATTGAATTTTTCTCTCTACTTTCCTTCAATCCAAACTTACTCTCTGCCGGGAAAGGAAGGATTTCATAACTGATTCCTCATTAAGGTACTAAGGATCCCTAAGTCCCCAGAGCTATGAGAATTTTAGCAAGGAAGACAGCCTCAGAAAAAAGAGAAGGAAGCTCTGAGAGGAATAAAAGCAACAGACCAATGGAGAAAAGTAGGTTTTTTAATTAGTTTGGGGCTTAGGGGGAGACTTCCATAGCTTTATCAATATTCCTCAATTTATTATACTGCAAAGACTACAAGTGACATCACCTGTTCTGACCACAGGTACCAGTGCAGCCCTACCAAAAATGACCAATCAAAAAGTGCTTTTTAAAGGTACCAATTATGTGCTAGATATTAAGATTAAAATGAAACAGATCCTCCTGCCTTCAAAATACACCCCATCATCAAGGGAAATAGGCAAGAGATAAGAAAAAGAATTCAAGCTGGCAAAAGATCAACCATAATCTTTTAAAAAACTAATTTACCAGCTATAAAGCCAGTTAAAGGAGAAGAGCTTTGTGTAGGATGCCCCTTAGCAGCCAAGAAGAGTTTGCAGTGTCTTGATAAACTGTACCCTTTTTCCCATTATATGCATAAGGACATGAGTTTATTGTTATGTCATGATTTCAACACGTTTGTGTTGTTGGGTTTTTTTTTTTTGGTCCAAATTGATCCTTGATACACAACTGATGCTCATGTATTAGACTCTTAGAACTTTTTAGTTGCAACTGATGTGATCCTTCAATTGCTTCAATTATGAATCATTATGCATATAATGGGAAAAGGGTAGAATTGATCAAGACACCCCAATCAACTGAATCTCACCTTCCCGCACAACTGATGAAATGGTCTGCTAGACTCAAAGAAATGTTGATGGTTAAAATTTATAATCCCTTTAGAGAGTGCAAAGAAGTTCTCCATGATATAATTAGACAGGCATGTTGCCATTGGCTAGCAAAAGATCAGCCATAACCTTAAAAAAAATCCTAATTTATCAGCTATAAAGCCAATTAAAGGAGAAAAGCTTTGTGTAGGGTGACCCTTAGCAGTCAAGAAGAGTTGTTGTTTAGACATTTTAGTTATGTTATTTCATGACCCCATTTGGGGTTCTCTTGGCATAGATGCTAGAGAGGTTGGTCATTTCCTTCTCCAGCTCATTTTACAGATGAGGAAATTGAGGCAAATAGGGTTAAGTGTCTAGTTCTGGGTCACATTGCTAATAGGTATCTGAGGCCAGATTTGGACTTAGGAAGGTGAGTCTCCAGGCCTGGCACACTAACCACTGTGCCACCTAGCTGTCCCAATCAAGAAGAGAACCACCCATAAAAAAAGAATCTCACCCTTTAGAGAGCCTTCTCTCTTGTGCCACCCTGTGGAAAGACTTACATGAACTGATGCTGAGTGAAACAAGCAGAACCAGAAATACATTGTACATAATAACAGCAAGAACGTGTGATGATCAACTGTGAAAGACTCGGTTCTTCTCAATGGTTCAGTGATGCAAGACAATCCCAATAAATTCTGGATAGAAAACACCATCTGCATCCAGAAAAAGAACTCTGGAGTTTGAATGTAAATCAATACATATACATGCTATGTTCACTTTCTTTTTCTGTTTGCTTTTTTTTTCCTCTCCCCTGGTTTTTCCCTTTTGCTCTGATTTTTCTCTTTCAACATGATTCAAAAAGCAATGTGTATTTTAAAAAATTAATTTAATAAAAAAAAAAAGTTTGTCAGCAGAGTTAGTTCTAAGGAGAGTGACCACTGGCAGTATAAAGCCAGTTATGGATTCAAGAAAGAATTAGGTCTGGCAACTGGGAATCAAGCTCAGGAGAAGAAGTCCTCAAAGTCCAAAAGAGTGACCTGTCCAGCAGAGACATTGCACCTGGGCAGAAACGGCAATAAAAGTATATGAAAAGAGAAAGAGCCTTGCAGGAGAGATTCGTTTTCCTGGCTACCTATATTCTACACCAGTAGCTATGTCATTAATATACACATCCACTCTTATCACTGACCTTGTGTGTATTTGTGGGAGAGTGCACCCCACTTATATGGTCAATTAGTTTTCTATGGCTTTGCTTTGGGCTACTTGTATTGACTAGCTCACTATTAAAGAAAAATGGAGGCAGTGAGGTGGCTCAGCAGATAGAGTACTGGAACTGGAGTCAGAAAGAACTGAATTCAAATCCAGTCTGAGACACTGGCCAGCTGCTCCAATCCCCAGGCTCATGAAGAGTCAGTAATGCCTGAACAATTAAACAACAAATTAAAGGAGAATATGCTGGGAGCTTGTGACTGAGAGTTTTAGGATTACAGACCCACATACTCGCTACCTTAGAACCTGCATCCCTCCCACCCCTTATTGAGCCAACTTGCAACCTGCAAGTGACATGAGTGGTGGAGGGACCCCAGAGAGGTCATTACACTTCATTCACATTATCACAGAGTGATGAGTATATGTATTACTCATCAAGTTACAGCTACAACTGCAACCATTTCTATGCTATCATGTCTTAAAACATCATAGAAAAGATGAGCAATGAAAGAGAATACCATAAAATTGAAGATTCTAAAGGGCAGGAAGTTTTTGCCTCTGTATCCCCAGAGCTTTGCACAGATGAAGTGCTTGACAAATGTGTGAAGACTGACTGACTGACTGACTGACTGATTGACTGGCTGACTGAATGATAATACAAGCAAATACATTAGCTACAGGTCTTGCCACTCAGGGAATATAGAACAAAATGAAATGGATGGAAGAATTAATGCTACATTTCCAAAAACTCTGGTGAGTAACCTGGTTGACCAGGGGAAAAGATAATTAAACTATTAAAGATTCTATATACTTAGGTTTAGTATTTGAAATCCAATACAACTTAGAAACAATTTTACAAACAATACAACTCACAAATATCTGCCTACTTGGGCAGAGACCTAAAAGATTAATAGTGAGGCATTGTATGGTTAAGCAAATGCTGAGTGAAAGGACATGGGTTCAACCTAGAGGTCTTTGGTGAAGGCAATTGTGGCTTGGTGCCTCAGTTTCACCAGCTGTAAAATTCAGGTTTAGACTGGATGACTCAGAAGGTTCTTTTCCAACTCTCAACCTACAAGTTTATGATCTTATAATAAGAGAATGGATGTTAGGTTCTTGATTCCCTGACTTCTTACAAAGTAGTGTGGTACAGTAGAAAGCATCCAAAGCAGAAGAGCTGGCTTTTCTGCTCACCAGTCATGTGATCCAGGTGTGTTATTTACTTTCTTTGCCCCTCAGCTGTTTAAGCTGTCAAAGGAGGCAGTTGGGCCTCCAATGGTTCATTCCATCCCTCCATTTATGAGCCTTTGATCTCAAGATTTAAAAACGTTTTTAGAGCTTCTAGTGCCAGCTGCCAAGAAAGTTAACAATGCGAGGTTGTTGTTGGGTTTTTTTTTTTTTTCAGTATGGCACAGTGCACCTGAGTCTAGAAGACCTAGTCTTAACCACATCTAAAATGTGTTACCCTGGGCAAGTCTGGGCCCTGAACAACTATCAAAGACTAGAAGTTAGGACAGAGTTGCTGATCTGCATTAGTGAAGGGGCTTTCCCCACCAGAGAGTTACAAATCTGGACTCCTCCTCCTCCAACTAACCACTTTCCCTCAGGCTATTTTAAAATTACTTCTGTTAATTACCCTTTGCTTTATCTTCCAGGCCCTTCACTAGACTCTTAGAAAGGGCACAAGAGCCACTGAAGATACTTTACTAAAACCAGATTTATAAAGTAGTATCCTATCTCTTGTACAAAATCTGATCGCCCTGATTAGGGGAAAATCGGTCAGTGTTTTCCAAGATGGTGACAATGATCATGATGATAATGACATAACAATGCTATCTATTGTTTGGTAACAATACTACAATGAAGATATTTTTAAGGGGGGGGGGGGAGATTGAGGAGAGGCAGCAGAATGTAATGAATGGAAAGAGAGGCAGCCTAGGGGCCCTGGGAGATCTGAGTTCAAGTTCCTCTTTTGACCGATACTGGCTGTGTGACTTTGGTCAAGTCAATTAACCTCAGCTAACTAAATGGACCAGTGGTTTGCAAAATATTGTCTGGAAACTCCTAGAGCTCTTTGAGATCCCTTCAAGTGGTCTACAAGGACAAAACTATTTTCATAAAAATAATAAGATGTTTTCATTTCTAATAAATTCAATATCAATATTATATAATGTGCGCACACACACACACACACACACATACACACACACACACACACACACAAAAAAAAAAAACCTTCTATTTGGGAGGTGAAGGTTGGAGGACTTTGAATCATGTTTAAGACTACAAAAAAAGGTCCTGAGACCAAAAAGTTTGAGAATCACTGATCTAAACTCTAAAATGCAGTGTAAATGCTGATCTGCATTGGAAGGACTTCCTACAATGGAAGGCCTCAATGAAATCACAAGTCCAGTGTAAAAAGTAAAAAAAAAAAAATGGCAGCTATTGTCAAGGTTACAATATTTTAGTCAACATGTTACCTGGGTAAGTCTTCTGCAGCATCCATCTATCTACACAAACATACATTATATATATATATATATATATATACACACACACACATATCTACATTTATAAAAACACTATACACATATTTTAAAGCCTAATAAATTGAGAAATTTACTTAAACTGGATATAGTTTAATCTTCAATTATCCATTTTGAATTTCATTCCATTATTTTCTTTTGTAGCCCATTTATGCCATATGATTGGCTGATCTGGTTCAAAACAGCCAATGATTAAAAAACAAAAATGACAAAAAGCAAGTTCAATTGGTATCTATTGGGCTCCTTGTTTGCCAAGGGGAGAGGAATTAACCATTCTTTCAGGGGATCTTCACAGAGTATACAGTTGCCCCAGGTATTAACTATCTCTGCACAGAATAATAGAATTTCCATTCATTACTCATAATGATTTTTAAAAAACTGTATATGTGTATAAATCATACAATCCAATTTTACCATTCTAGCTTGTAATATACTTCATTAATAGCATGTGTTTTTATTTAAGAAGGAAGAAAGGTAGACCACAATAATCTATTTGCAATAAAGCTAAACCAGCATTTTTTTTTAAAGCAAGGGAGTCAGAATTCACCATGAGAATTCTTTTCTGTGGCAGCCACTAAATGTGGTCAACTTTATCCTCTAATTAAATCTCAGTGTTTTTGTTGTGTGTATGTGTGTTTTTAGGAATTAAATTCTAAAAATAGAGCTGTCCCATTTAGTATTTTTCCATTTTTCTCCCTATCTTTAAGCCTGCTTTCACAAGCTACTGAACAGAAAGCTTTCTCAACTTAATCAAAACCTCTCTCATGACCCAAGAACATTCAGTAAATAATGATTAAGCTTGAGAGGTGGCTTTTGCATGAGTCTTGACTTAATAAAATGGCATAAGTTGATTTGCTTGAATGCTTATTCACTGGGGGACCCGGGCTTGCTGTACAGTTTCCCAATCATCATCACTTCTGTTACTGAGTATCAAGGTAAATGTCTGAAGGAAATACAGCTGTCGGCAAAGCTCTCAGTGGGAAGAGATTTTAGGATTTGTTTAAACATGCAGTCTTCCATCTACACATGCAGGCTTTCACCAAAAAGACTATTCTGACATTGGATGCCTTTGATTTTTTTCTTCCAAGCTCAGAAAAGTCATAAACCAGTTGCCAAAAAATGTGTATATTCATGTAAATATTTTAGCATTCCACAATCAAAAACAGAGAAAAAAAAAATCTAGACTTTGAAAAGGGCAAATTTGGGTGCCATCACAACAAAGTACCATTATTTCCACAATCAAGGGTCAATTTTGCCGACCCCCAAAAAAATACTTGAGCTGCAGCCCCCCCACCTCCTTGAAATCCTTTATCAGTCCCCACCCCTCACTTTCTCAGTAAGTTAAGTTTTGCTTTATCAATTTAACTCCTACACTCTATAGGAAACAATAACAAGGGGGTATCGGAAAGATCCTAATGTTGCAAGTTACTATCTTTGTCATATCCAGCTGTCAGAGGTTACAGCTGTAACTGTGTCAAGATTCAGTCACAAAGTGACAGTTCTGGTATTTTTAACTCTCACAATCCACTCCCCCCACCCCATCCTACCCCCCCTCCCTTGAATATACTATTCCTGAGAAAGTGCTCTTGGTTATTATTTCCAAAATAAATTAGAGACACTTACAGACAGAAGCTTTCAAAGGAGTAAGGCATGAACATCTGAACTCTCAAGGCCTCCATCTTCTTTCCTTTAAGGTGTTCTGCAAGCCCTTGGCGAATAGTGAAAGTCAAACTAACTTCTGGCAGGGGATGTGTCTGTCACTAGGGGTGGCTCTTGCCAAGGCCCTGGCAACGCCAATCCAGGCCCAGCTCTGCGCCTGAACGGTGCCCTGGTGTCTGTCTGCATTAGCAGACCTGTTTAATCCAGCACCTACTATACCTGAAGGGGAAAAAAAAAAAAAAAAGCCCCAGGCTGCACCAAGAGCCTGCAGCCCCAAAATGCAAGGGCAGAAATCCAAGTTCACGGTGGCCAGCTGCTGCTCTGGTCACTTTCCCCTGCTGCTGCTACAAGGCAGCTCCTGGGGTGGGGGTAGGGGTGCAGGGGAGGGTGTACTGGATCAAAGGAGGGCTAATTTCACATCCCACTGAATTTTAGCACTGCAGTGTGGGGAGGAGGTTATGGGGGGGGATGTTTATTTCTTCATTTCAAGAAATTTAAAAGTGATCGCAGATTTAAATCTGCAAGGGCCTTTAAAGGACATCTAACCCAAACCCCTTGTTTGGGGAAACTGAGGCTCAGAGAGCTTGAATAATCCACCCAAGGTCACATAAATAATAAGCATAAGCAGCAAAGCAGGAATTCAAACCCTATCACCTGACTCCAAATTTACCTTTTCTATGGTAACTCTAGGCAATCCAGGAGTTTGTCAAGCTTCATTCATTGATTTTTTTTTTTAAATTCTTGGAGTTCCTGTTTTCTTACCATTCAAGCAGAGAAATAGTGCTACTGACCATGTTTGGACCCCCCCAAAAAAAACAAAAAAACCCTGACAGGACCACTAGCCGTCTACTACAGATTCTAAGAAACAAGGTTCACACACACTTAAAGTGTCTTATAGAATTGGTTTTCTGGATATTTTATAGAAAGACCATGGAGAGGGAAACCTTAAATTCAAATCCCAGCTTGGATAATTACTACCTACATACCCCGGGATCAGCCATTTAGCCTCCCAGTCTGTAAAATGGGGGTAGTAATAGCATCTACCTTACAGGGCTGTTGTGAGAAACAAATAAGAAAATACATGCAAAGTATCTTGGCCAACCTTAAAATACTATAAGAAAGATAGCCTTTCTTAATGGAAAGAGTGGGGGAGGGGAGGAGAGGAGGGCTTGCGATTTCAGTAAAAGTAAATTCCCCCAAAGGAGTTTGCAAATTGGCAAATGAGGCTTAATTTACAACTTTAGAGAGAGGGTAAAAGTTAAGTGACCTGCCCAAAGTCACATAGTATATGTCAGGGTCAACTAATAGCCAGGGTTAAACCTGGCTATTATGGATTCCAAGACCAGCCCTTCATCTACTGTGTCACTACATCCTTCCTTGAGGGTTATTATTGACAAATAATAATAATAATTAATAAATCCTAACAAACTCTAAAAGTACCAATGTTTAGAAAAACAATCATACTGTGTCGCTACATCCTTCCTTGAGCATTATAATTGATAAATAATAATTAATACACTCAATTAGCATCCTAACAAACTCTAAAAATACCAATCTAAATAAATAAATAAATAACTTTAAACAGCCACTAAGTATATCCATAGAAGACAAATTTGCTTTAACACAGTAAACATAACTTCATTCTTAGCAAATAACACCCTACTGTTCACATAATGCCAAATAAGCGTGAAGGGAATTGTTTAAAATATAGAACAGAAATTTTCTTGTTTGGGGTCTAAAAGTGATGGCAAAAACTATGAAAAGTAAGCAATGTGACAAGATTTGGTGTCAGAGGACTGGCTTCAAACTTGGGCTCTGTCATTTACTGCTTGAGTGACTTTGGCCAAGTCATGCTCTCTCTGGGTCTCAGTTTCCTCATCTTTAAAAGAAAAAGACTAGACCAGATGATTTTTAAAATCTTTCCACCCTCTAAAACTATGGGTATCTATGACTCTAAGCTAGGACATAAGATTAAGAGTAAAACCCCCAAACTTCAATCTTGGAGGATTTCAACCATAGATTTATTCTAACTAAGAAAAGAATAGTTTGTACCATCTCAGTCATGAAGGCTCTGAACCTATTTTAACAGGTATTTAAAATAATGTTGCATTTGGCAAATCGATTTCCTTCCTCTTCACTCTAAACCAACAAATGGAAAACAAGAGGAATTTCGACAGGGCACCACAAAGAGAAGGAGGGGGGAGGCAGAGAGAAAAAGAACAAAGAAGAATAGAAATAATAGGAAGGTAAACGAAAGGCCCCTCTCTTAAAGAGGCCAATGGAGAATCACATCAACTGTTCTCTTTCTCTTCTATTTTCTTTATAATATACTTTCTTCCCACACATGTTATTTCCCCTCAAGAGATATGAAGGCAGGCACTAGGTCATTTTATCCTAGCCATTTAACACAATGAATGACAACATGGGAAGAGCACTGGCTTTGGAGTCAGACACTGTGGGTTCAAATACTGGCTCTTATGTTTACTACTCATGTGACTTGGTTATTTCCCCAGACCTCAATTTCTTCCTCATCTATAAAATGAGGAGTTTGAACTTGATGGCTGAGGAGGTTCCATCCAGTCCTATGTAAAAGATCCTATTATCCATAATAAAAGCTCATTGTGTTGAACTGGTAAAGTGTCAAGCTAAGAGATGGCCACTAAAAAGGATGAAGGTAGACAGGCAAGGGGGAGGAAGTAGATTAATATTTTACTTCTTCTTCCTAAACTAGGGCACTATATCCATGACACAGCTTTTCACCACAAATTATCGAACTATATTCTTCTCATGTGTAAAGGCAGACACTTTTTTGGAAGCTAGATTAACTAACGGGTCCCTGGGGTAGGAGTGAGGGCACTGAACAGTAATTTATGACATGCTTACACAAGGGGAAAATCCAGCCCCTCTCTGGGTGACCCTGGATCAATGGGACAGCAATTCTAGTCATTCCACCATGGAACATGATGTTGTGCCAAGCTCTTCTCAGGCATGTTTAGGCAATGACATCACCTGAACTCTTCATCTTGTGACCTTTAGTCTTGGACAGTTTACCCCAAATACATATGTACCCATCAGATTTTTTTTTCTTGGCATTTGGGAAAATACAACTGTTTTTAAGGACACCTCAGTAACACTTTGCTGTAATGATTTTGAATTTTCTAAGTTTGATCTGGGTGGGACTTCCAGTCTGGGTTCTTGTTGACAGAGAAAGTAAGTAGATCACCAACGCTTCCCTCTGCCAGCTTGTCTGACAAAGGTCATGCAGCTAGTCAACAAGATTCACCATATCCATGCCAGAATAAAACATACATCGAATACACCTTTTTCCACACACCTATCTGTCATTCATAAAAGAACACAGGATTCAGAGTTCAAGGATCCAGATTCATGTGTCAGTTCTGCTACTACTTGTATGCCCTTGAGTAAATGATTTAGCCACTGCCTGGGCTTCAGTTTTCCCACCTGAGGAGTTGGACTACCCCAGGTCTATAATCTTACCCTGTACTTCTCATTTGGGGAAAAAAAAAAAAAAAAAGAGGGGATAACACTGGGTATAGTGCTGGCTTTTCTTCTTTTGTAAGTACTGAGTTTGAACGGTTTCCTTGCATAGGGGATTGAGAGCTAGCCTTGAAATCCAAAAAGTCAGGATTAATGTCCTCCCTCTGGCACATACTAACCATGTCACTCTTGGCAAGTAACTTAGTTTCTCAGTGTTCAAGACATGTTGTGTTTTGCTTTTTGTTTTTCTTACCAGTAGGAGCAGGGGAGAGAAAGAGAGAAGAAATTGTGATTAAGTGACTTGCTCAGGATAACACAGCTAGCAAGTGTCTGAGGCTGCACTGGAACTCAGGTACTCCTGACTTCTGGGTAAGTGCTCTATCCACAGTACCATCTCCTGTTCCTTGAAGTAAATCTTTAAAAGTTTGAGTTATAGTGAAGGTGCTGAGCTCCTTTGATAGAGTTGATGAGGATTATCACAGCCATTGAAATCAAAGGTCCAGTCTTCAACCCATTATGTGCTATCCATTTCTCAAGGATGTAGAGCAAATCTTCCCTATCCAAGGATCAGCTTAATTAATAATGGTGGTACCATTTCCTACTCCAACT
>JAJPUD010000540.1:542428-559170 GCA_023553655.1 Myrmecobius fasciatus
TGTGTGTGTGTGTGTGTGTGTGTGTGTGTGTGTGTGTGTGTGTGTGTATCAGAATGTAAGCTCTTTGAGGGCAGGGCCTGTTTAATTTTTGTCTTTGTACCTCTTAGCAGGTAGCTGGCACACAGTAGGTGTTAAATAAATGCTTATTAGCTGATGGATTCGTTAATGGTGACAAACGGTTAAGGAATACTATGTGAGGAATTATGCCTATAACAAGTGGGTCTAGTTCTAATCACTGGCTCTGCTCACACACAATGTATACACAACAGGAGGGCCCCTGGCCATTAGGACAGAGCAAACTGTGATACAAGTGAAAAGCCGGGTCTGTTGGTAATGCCTACAAAAATATATTTGTTCAAGAGAAAGAAAAGCTGTTGGAAGAAAATGTCATGCATGCCTGATGCTGAAAAGTCTGTTTGTATCCAATACATTGGAGAAATTGTCCATCCTTACATAAAGATGCCTCCTATTCGGGTGCCAAGTTCATTGTCTGCTTGCGTTACTGACTACGCAAAAGGGTCCAGGGGCACAATTTGACTCATGTACTCAGTTTTGGTGGTTGCCATTGTTTGTTGAGTTTTTCATTTGTTTTGGGTCTTTGTTTGTTTTTTGTGTCCACAATGAAGGATTTGGGAATTTTCTAGTAGATTTCCTTCTTTGGCAATAACCTAGCTATGGCCTAAGTAACTTAGTGTTTTAATTTAAAAAAGAAAAAAACTTGAAATAAAATCAGAAAACACAGGCCCAGGATCACAGAAGCTGAGAATACGAAAGAATATTAGAGATCGGAGAGAGAGGCAGTTCAATGTACTTGAATCTCCTTGTCCACATGGGGGGGGGGGGGGGCGCTTGGAGATCCCAAGTCTTTGAAATTCAGGAGTCTCTCATTAACTTGAAAATCTGAGGTAAAGGGCCATTTTTTTTTTATTCAAAAAGAAGTACTCCCTTCTCATATCCCCACTACCACTACCATGTAGCTCTAAATTAGTCTTGGGCTGGCATTTATTATAATTCCCATTGATTTAATAAAAATTATCTACCTGGAAAATTAAAATCAAAAGTGAATATATGTATGTGTGTAGGTAAATACATCTATATATATATATATATAATACATACATGCACACACACACACATATACGAGCAATTTCTAATTATTTTTATGTAAATTCAAATGAAACACCTAAAAAGCAATCAGGAATAGAGGGACTTCATATCTCTCTCTCTCTCTCTCACACACACACACACACACACACACACACACACACACACACACATGCAGCAAGATGATGGAATTTTCAGAGGGTCTGCCTCAGAACTGGAAAACCCCAGATCAAGACCCATTCAAATCTCAATTAGTGACAAAGAGCTGCTAGTGAGTATCAGAGAACCCAGCTCTGATCCAGCAATTTCTCACTTTCTCCACACCCTTGAAAATATATGTGTACACACATACAGACAGACAGTACAATCATTTTTCTCTGGCTGTATAATATTTTTCATACACTAGATGGAGCCTTATCTCTTAACTTGTCCTGAAATGTCAACTTAATTTTGCCATTTGTTGTGACTTCTGCACAGATTTCGTAACAAGTTTGAAAAACTGGGAAAGAGAGAAAAGGAGGAAGAAGAGGGGAGTTGGAACAGGAGAAAGGCACGCTGGAATTGTACACTGAAGAAAAGTATTGATTATTAATCATTCCATATAAATTCTGTTAAGTCTAACTTTGATTTTCCCATTCCATTTCTTTAGTCTGTATTTCTTTACCCCAAAAGGATTTAAAACCTCCACAGTAGAGGCAGAAGACCTGGTTTCAAAATCTGGCTCTGCCATTTTTCTGTGTGTGACTTTGGGTTAGTTATCTGTAAAAGGAGACTAGATGGTTTCCAAGATCCTAAATCTAGGGTGTAAGGATCATTTTACAGCAGACTGTCTAGATTCCTAGGAAACAGGAATAACAAGTGATACATTAAGACACACTTCCAAAATAATTTGTCACAATAAGTTTACAAAATAATTTGATATCAGGAGTTGGTTAAAGGAAATTAGATGTAATCCAAGGTACCTTTTCTTCACATATATTTTAATTTAATGCACCTTTGGTTAACATATATCATTCGGATCATTCACTTTTCAAATACATGCAATTCTCTTGAGATTTTTTGATTGTTTGAGTGTTTTTAAGAATTAAATTCTGTATAGTAAAGCTGAGTTTGAATCTTCAGAAAGCAAACAGTGAAGGGAAGTCTCAGTGGACATGAGGGGGGAAGGGTTAAAAGGGGGAAGTCATGCATGCTAGAGAGAATGGGGTAGATCAAATTCAAGAACCACAGTAATGGCCACAGGGTTTTTCCCCACCTAGACTTAACCAAAGGTTTTGAAAAAGGGGGATGGGAGTGGAGAAGTACTGATGTCCCAGAAGGAGGTCCAGCCAACAGAGAGAAAACTCTTCCCCAACTCTATTGAAAAAAGTTAACTGACACATGAGGTGCCTTCAAATCATTCCAATTCTTTAAATCCAAACCCTAATAGCTAGCGTGCCTGCTGCTTCCTTAGCACTTTTCTGCTGATCCCTATCACACTGGTGACAAAGATACTTATACTGATTATAATGGTTTAATAAGAACTAGATTTTACTTTTGTAGCTTAGAGCCATACATTGTCTAATGGGCAAGCTGGGGGAAACCAACCTCCTAAGAATGGCTTACCACATAAAACTACTGAGAATGCTCATCTATATAAACCAAACTCAATCCATTAAAGTAACACCCATTTCCATTGTCTTGAGTTCAGATCTGACCACAGATACTTACTAGCATGGACAAGTCATGTTTGCCTCAGTTTCCTTATTTATAAAATGAGAATGAGAATAGCATCTATCTCACAGGGCCATTATGAAATAAAGCACTGTGCACACTTTAAGCATCTATTATTATTATTATCATCATCATCATCATTAGGTTTTCTCATGGCTGAAAAGGTACAGGAGGGAATCTGCCTCTTTCATTAGACTTTAGCTAAATTGAAATTGTTTTCATTGAGTCAGGAAGACCTGAGTTCAAAAGCTTCACTTTTCTCAATCATAAAAAGATTAAAAACATCACAGGGGTTTGTAGGAGGTAAAGAATTTAATATAGTTGATGTGATTTTTCTTTGTGCAGCAAGTTAATTGTATAAATGTGCATGCCTGTTTTGGATTTAACATATATTTTTGCCATGTTTAATATATATTGGATTACATGCCATCTAGGGGAGGGGGTGGGGGGAAGAGGGGGAAAAATTGGAACACAAGGTTTTTCAAGGGTCAGTGTTAAAAAATTATTCTTGCATATGTTTTGAAAATAAAAAACTTTTGGATTGCTTGCCATCTAGGGGAGGAAAATTTGGAACACAAGGGTCAATGTTGAAAAAATTATCCATGTATATGTTTTGTAAATAAAAAGCTTTCAAAAGAAAAGAAAAGAAAAGAAAAAACTTCAATTAAAAAAAAAAACTAAAAAAAAAAAAATTAGCACAGTGCCCAGAACATGTTAGGTACTTTATACATGTTAATTATTATTATTTTTGTTGTTGTCATTCTCTTGGAGAACGAAGTATGAACAACAACAGTTATTATTATTTCCCCAAAGGATTTTCTACAAACACAGAATCTCAGAGTTGGAAGGGATCTTAGCAGCCAATTGGTCCAACCCAAACCTCTAAAATAATCCGCATCACAACACATCCAACAAGTTTCATTCAGTCTTTGCTTGATTATCCCCAAAGAAGTATTTGCTATTTTTTGTAGTGAAGTATTTCAAGAAATGGAGAAATAGTAAGTATTTAAAGTACCTCCTACTTTGACAGTGCTTCCATCCCAACATGCTGGAAGAGATTCTTGGACTCAATCAGGATGAATGTGAAACATGCAAGATTTTAGTGCCAAGCAAAGCCCAAGGTTCATCGATATTACTCCTTGCCCGTAGAATAGACATCTTTAAAATGCTTCCAGCGTTTTTGGGTTTTTGGACAGCATGTTTGATTTTGTGGTTGGAGGAAATTACTCCTGCCAACTTAAGACTTCCAACCTTTCAGTTGCCTGGGGTCCAGAGAGACCGAATGATTCGCCAGGGCTCATACAACCAGTATGGGTCGACCTCTGACTTGGGAAGACCAATCATTCATTCAACAAACATTTCTGAAGCGCCTACTATGTGTCAAGCACTGTGCTAAAAGCTAACCCCCTTTCTGAATTTACTAAGCAAAACTGGCCTCCCACTTTCACTGTCATACTATTTTATCCGGACATCAACTCTGTAAGTGCAACTGTAAGAGATAATGCTTTTTTTACAGAAGAAGAAACTGAGTCTCAGAGCATGTATCAATGAGATTTGTGGCGTTCAGAGCTGCACAGCTCTTTGGAGGCAAATGGAATTCTGAATATGAAACAATTAAAGAAGTAGATGTGTCAGCACTTTTGCCTTCTGTAAATAAAATACAATACACCATTTATTTTCTACAAAGATATTTCAAGTTATATTTTCTACATTTAGTTCCCATTTATGGACCATCATCCAAAAGTGCTCAACTAAAGCACTTTTGAAGAAAGGGAAGGCTGGGAGAGGGGTACCAATGTGACCTTTGTTCCCACGCTATTATAAATTGCTGGCATGTCTTAGTTATATAAAACGATTAATCATTGCTGTGTAAATAAGTGATTATGCTTTGGTTCATTCTGTCTTTCCTCTGACCTCCCATTCTCACCTGAGAGGTGTATGGGGCATTTGGAATGGCATGCCCAGTGCCTATGGGGTTTGGGGAAGGCAGAAAGAAACGGTTCTCGTCATCATGTGGATAGGGAAGAATTCTAAGTTAGCACACTGGATGGTTACAAGAGCAATTTTTTCTGTTGATTTAAACACAAAGAACATATGTCCAAATCCTCCGAGTCAACTCCCCACATCCCCAAATTTCCATTAGCTGGCATCTCAGGTGGCAGGGTGAGGAGACTGAGCTAGCTTGTGTCCAGGGTGAAACATGGAGGGAAGGAAATGTCGAGGAAACTTCTGTTCTGGGGTATCTGCTCCGCACCTGCTGCTGAGGCTAAATAAAGCAGCTCATCGATAAATCTTTCAGAAACCTCCCAGCAGCCAAAGAATTGAGTTGGGAAGCTGGGAGCAGTCTTCTGATACCGAGTGAAGAGGAGGGGGGTCCCAATAATAGCCAGCCTCAAAATGTCCAGTTCTGCAATAGTCCCTGCTTCCCTGTCCACTTGAGGGTCACCCAGCAAAAGATATCTGGGTTTTTATCATTTCACCTTATGCTTGAGGGAATGTTTAAGCAATTGTTTTCTGTTGAATTCAATTCAATCCATTACTAGGGTCCAAGTTGAGAGTTGGACGATATCTCAGAGGTCATTTGAGCAAACCTGATCATTAAATGAAGAAGCAAAAGCCCAGAGAAAGGAAGTCAGTTATTTGTTCAGGGTCATATAGTTGGTAAGTAATTAAGTTGGAATATGAAGCCAGGTTCTCTGATTCCAAATCCACTGTCCTAGCATACAGAAGGTGCTTAATTTTTATAATTGTTATTATTAACATTTACATTTCTTTGTTCTCCATGAGAAATATGGATATCATAAGACCAGGAGGGAGAGCACTGGAAAATCCTGAATTTTAGTTGAGTTACAGCCAATCATAATAATATAGATAGAGGAGACTGCAGTGGTCACTGAGCCCAATCCCTTCATTTTATTTTCTTTTCCTGAGGCAATTGGGTTAAGTGACTTGCCCAGGGTCACACAGCTAGGAAGTGTTAAGTGTCTGAGATCAGATTTGAACTCCAGTCCTCCTGACTTCAGGGCTGGCGCTCTATCCACTACACCAACTAGCTGCCCCAATCTCTTTATTTTAGATGAGAAAAATGGGAGCAATGAAAATGCAATGACTTGTTTAAAGTCATACACAAAGTAAGCATTGAAAGTAAGGACTGAACCCAAAGCCATTAACTCTAGAAGTGTCAGAGACAGACAGTGACAGTATTCTTTCTACTACATCATGATACAATGGAAAGTGTTTCCATATTGGAATTTCCGATGTACTAATCATAAGAATGGAACAACCTCCCCCCATAACAATTTTTTTTTTTTTTGGTCTAACACAATGTTATGGACATGGACACAAAATATCCTGGGGCATTAGGTTCACCTTCATATTTTATGAAAATGAAATTTTATCAAAAGTGAAGTCTGGTGTAAGAACAATTTTTAAAGTATTTGGTGAAGTCTCTCCAGAAGAGCTCTCAGAAAGAGCCAAGACACACACATTGATAGATTTCTCTACTGTGACAAAGGAGAGGAAGCCCTGGCTTTCCCAAACACTCCAGCATTAGCTCCATTTTGCCACAGTGATTCTGCATTAGTTGGCAACTTTGGGAGGAAAGAGTCATAAAAAATACAAACACTCTCATGTTCTCCATAAAACCAGACAGGAGAGCCTGTGATCTCTCTAGTCCCTTCCCAGTGATGTCTGCCTTTAATCTGTCTCACTAAAAAGTGTGCAGATATAAGATGGGGGGGGAAAAAATACCAGGGATCAGGTTGGACTACATCTGCTTTTGAGAGAATGATGCAAAAGCATGACATTTCATTTAGGCATTTAAAAATATGTGTCTCTCCAAGTGAAATAGACCCAAAAGAGAGTCAATGAGTTATTTTCATCTTGATTTAAAATAAGTGGTACTCAGCTCATCCCATCCGAAATAGCCTACAGCTTTGTTAATAGAACAGGGGCAGGGTAGGGCTTGCAACAGGCAAGCGCTGTAGCATCATTGTATATAAAGTGCATCTAGAATGGAACCAGAGAAGAGATGTAAATATGGCATCTGGGAAAGATTCAAGGACCATCCGCCCCCTGGAAAGGGGTTAGCCAGTAGTTGTTGGAGGCTATAGCAGAGGGAGGGGACCACAGAGGGACTCTCTGTGGCCTTCAAGGAAGAGAGAAAGAAGTGACAATCCAGATCATTTGTTTCATCTGTAGCATGTCACTTGATAAAGAGTTTCCTTCAGCCGATAGCATTATCAACAACGAAAGCCACCAACTGAAAGGAGTCAGAATCAGAGAATCTTACAGCTGCAAAGGGAACTTGAAGATCATCTTCAGCTTTTCTTCTCTCCCACCCTCCTATCTGCAAAGACTTTGTCCATAAGCCTCTCATCCTGGAACCCTGAAAGTCCTCCATATCTCACTGGTCCAGACCTCATCTTCATGCTATGATGGCCCCCAAAATTCCTCTCCTTTCCACCTCTGGCTCTGAGAATAGTAATTAAAGTAAAACTAATGCAAAGCACAGGATTTGGCACACAGTAGGAACTTAATAAGTGCTTTTTCATTCATTCATTCATTCATTCATTCATTCATTCATTCATTCATTCATTCGCAAGGGTTTTCTTTACTTATTTGGGAACTTACCAACTGGTCCAACACATCCAGAAAGCATTTATTCTGTTGCCAACCACATGCCACAGAAGGCATGGTGGGCCTTCCTTACACCAGCCTTAAAGGTTAAATCTATTCTAAGCTTCTCCTCATTCACATGGATAATCTGGTCATTCCTAAATATGTCCAAACATTTGTTTGAATACATTTATATTAATTCATTCTTCTTACAAAGAAATAGGTTTCACAAGTAACTTAATGGATAAAGCAGCTCTTCCTTTTCCTTGATATGAACTTTGTCTGTTCAAGATTCAAAAGAGATTTAGCCCTTGCCCTCAAGAAGCTTCCAATCTATTTTCAATTTCAATTCACTTTTGTTTTTGTAGCCCTCAGACTTAGCATAGTACCTAGGAAAAAAAGAAAAAAGTATTTAATAAAAACTTGTTGATTTCCCATCATCCACTGATAAGGATTTAATAACCAAATCAGAGTATACCTTATTTATACCATTCAAAACTTTATAAGGTTTTAATCAATTCCTCTCCCTGTCCTTTCTTTTTCAGGCCTTTTCAGGAAATAAGAAAAGGAAGGAGAGAAGGAAGGAAGCAAAGCAAGCAAGCAAAGAAGGAAAGAAGGAAGGAAAGCATTTATTAAGAGCCTACTATATGCTGTGTGCACTGTGCTAAGTGTTTTACAAATATTTCTAATCTCATCATATCTTCATAACAACCTTTAAGGAAAAGTACTAGTACCATGCCCATCTTGCAATTGAAAAACTGAAGCAGACAAATACTGTATCTTTCCCAGGGTCTCACAATCCGTAAATCTCATTTTTAACTGGCCTCCTCTGACACCTGTCTAGTTTGAACTCCTCTTTCTTGAAGTTATTAGACCAGAACAGCCACCAAAATTGCAGAAATATTCAGACAACATGCTTTTATATGCAGGACTGCTAACATATCCTCTAAATGTGTTTCCCTGCCTCTAAAACTTTTCCCTCTTTCAATTCTCTGAAACTTAGGAGCTAAATGATATTCCTAAAGCCTAAGTCTAACCTCATCAATCCACAATTTAAGAATTATTCTATGGCTCTCTATATATTCTAGAGTAAAATATAAGCTCTTCAAGTTGGTATCCAAACCATTGGATAGTCTGACTCTTTTCCAGGCTTATTGTGCATTAGTTCCCTGCACACACTCTCCTATTTCAGCCAACTTGACATTTACCAAACTTGGTATGCCTCCATGCCCCTGCCACAAGCTATCCCTATAGCTGAAAAAAAAGAAAAAAAAATACTAGTATATACCATTTATATAGCACTTTTGAAGTCTAAAATACTTTACTAAGTAAGATACTGGAAGGTAGGTGCTATTATTATCCCCATTTTACAGGTGCAAAAACTGAGACTATGAGAATTAAAATGATTTTGGCCAGGATCAGAGAGCTAGAAAATGTGTCCCAGGCCGAATTTGACTCCAGACCCAGCACTCCAACCCTAGGCCACTGCTTACACATATATCACATTAAAAGTTGCCAAGTGCTCTTCTCAACTATGAATTATTCTGCAATGCAAGCAGGGGATGTGGGGAAGAGTCCAGCTATGGTTCACTGTCAGTTTTCAATTCAATTCAACATTTATTAAGTACCTACTGTGTTCAAGGCACAGAGGACACAAAAGAAAAACAAAGAGTGACCTCATAAGGTTTCCATTCTCCAAAGAGATATAATGCATACACAGAAATACAAGATAATTTTTTTTGGGGGGGGATTAATAACTAGGATGAGGGGGAGCAGGAATGAAAAGAGATCAAGAGAGGAAGAGGAGAAATAACTGCATGAGCCTTGATGGAAGCTGAAGATCAAAGAAGTGAGGCTCTTTCTCAAGGAATATTTGTCCTTGTCCCAACCCAATTTGCTGTTGACAGAATCTTTTGCTCTTTTTTTTTCCAACGCTATTTACAATTACAAAGTCTCTTAATCTTAAGTTGTGTTTAAAAAAACACACAATTGTGCTAAATACATCAACTTTTTCAAGAATCTTTTTAAGGAGTTTAATGAAATCAAAGACTAAAGAAATCCAGGCTCTCAGAGACTCCAAATGAGTCCTGGAATCAGGCAGACTCTAAATTTGGTCCAAAAGGCCTTAAATAGTTTGTGCTGTGACCAGGCAAATAATAAAAATGAAATGATCTCAGAATAGAAAATGAATGTCATAGGGGGATTATTCCAGCCTCCAAACAAAGGACATGCTTTTGGCTAGACAGAGACACTGCAAATTCTCCCACTCTTCCACTTGGTCCCACTTGGGACCAAGAGCAACTCCAGTCAGGTAGTCAATCAGCAAGCGTTGATTGAAAGTTATTGGACAATTTAATTAGATGTGCTCAAGTGGGGCTGGCAAGAGGAGGTTATAAACATGCATGTAACAAAAAGACTTTTGTAAAATCTAAGCTCAAGATTTTATTTAACACAATGATGATACAATTTTTTTAAGTTACCAATTGAGAAACAGTAAGACAGAAACAGAGACAGCACACAAGCTAAGTGTTGCAGTGGATAAAAGATCAGGAAGATCTGAGTTCAAATCTGCCCTCAGACTCTTACTAGCTGGGTGAACTTCAGCAAGCCATTTACCTCAGTTTCCTCAGTTACCTCATTTCCTTATTTACCTCAGTTTCCTCATCTGTAAAATGAGCAGGAGAAGGAAATGGCAAACCACTTTGGTATCATCATCAAGAAAACTCTCAATAAGGTCACAAAGACTCAGACATGATTGAGCAACAAATCTCAGCTCCACCTCCTGACTTTCTTCAAGTCTCAACTGAAATCCAATTTTCTACAATAAGCCTTTAATTAATGATAGTGCCTTCCCTCTTTTGATTATCTCTAATTATCCTTATTTATATATGGTTACTTACTTGTCTCCTTATATTGGATAGTAAGTTCATTTGGGGTGAGGAGGAGTTGTCTTAGTTTGCCAGTGCCTGGCATACATCAGGTACTTAATAAACACTTATTGACTTGACCACCAGACATCTTTGATAGATGAGTTACTCTGCAGTAATAGAGCAGAGGCCAGCAAAACTCTTGACTGAATGGGACCAAAATGTGAGGAATATTTGATGAAATAAATTAAAAATAAAATATCACAGATAAAATTAATTTGTGGTTCTCTAAGTCAATATTGACAGCAATGGACTAGAGTACCAGTAATCACCTATTTATAAAAGATATCGACTCTGGGGCAGCTAGGTGGTGCAGTGGATAGAGCACCAGCCCTGAAGTCAGGACGACCTGGGTTCAAATCTGGTCTCAGACACTTAACATTCCCTAGCTGTGTGACCCTGGGCAAGTCACTTAACCTCAATTGCCTCAGCAAAAAGCAAAAAAAAAAAAAAAAAAAAAAGATATCGACTCTGAGATGACATTAAAGCAGCAATGAAGTGCCATAGGAAAGGCAAAAGAGAAAACAAATATATTGGGGGCTTATTCCCATGACTCCTTTCACTTAATAGTTGAGTAACATTGCACAAGGTGATTTCACCTTTCTTTGCCATCTGTAAAGGGTGGGAGTTTGCCTGGATATCTTACAAAATCCTTTCTACAACCAAAGCTTTTATGATTCTATGAATTCCAATATGTGTCTAGACCAGCAATTGGAAGAGGGGGAAAAAAAAAAAGATATGAATCCAATTCTAGAACTATATTCAAAATCCCACAACATTCCATGGACATATGGAGTTGGTCTCAAATTGGCCCTGGCCTTCCACCAGGAAATCCAGGCCCCTCCCACCCACCCACAGAGACGGTATTTGCCATGGAAACTGCTACTCTACAACTGAATTTCAATACATATGCCACTCTACATGAAAATCCATTTCCTGATGGCAGTTATATACAGAGATATATACAGACATATAGCAAATTTAGGGCTTTAAACTTCATAAAGCTCTTTGTTAGAACATCTTATTTGACCCTCAAAACAATCTTGGAAGTAGGTTCTATGGGTATTATTATCTCCATCTTACAAATGAGGAAAGTGAGGTTCAAAGAGTGACTTTCACAAGCTCATAGAGATAATGTTTGTCTGATATGGCAAAAAGCTCAGCCTTTTCAACTCCAGACCCAAAGTCATGAAAATAATGGAATTCCTGGATACAAACACATAGATAATGGGATCTGATGTTAGGAAGGAGTTGCAATCCTGTTTCAGACACTTCAGTCTTGATACCTTAAAAAAGTCACTTAAAACTCTGTCACTCAGTTTCCTCATTTGTAAAATGTGGATAATAACACCTACCTTATGGGGTTTCTGGGAGAGGCAATTGAGATAGCACGTATAAAGCATTTTTCAAACCTTAAAAAGCTATTACCATTTCCCCCCAATCCATAACACCCTTTACTCCACACTATGCTATTCCTCCATCATTCCAGCTCATCATAAAACCATACACACACACACACACACACACACACACACACACACACACACACACAGAATATGAAGCAACAGGGGGTTGTGGGAAAAGCACAATTCCTATTCTAAGAATTAAGAAACCTGGGTTTAGTCCCAGAGGAAACTTTATGATTAAAAACAGCGACAGTCAGCATTTCAGGTATAATTGTCAGCCTATGTGAAATTCTGAGGTCTTTTGCAATGCCCAAAATGGACAGAATTCAATGTGCCAGCCAACTCACACCAAGAAATCAAAGCCTTTCATAAATGAACTGGGGAAAGAATACCAGAAGATTCACATTCTCAACTTCAAAGTAAAGAATAGTTCTTTCTTTAACTTGGGAAATCTACTTCTATTTATATGTATGAATCTTGCTCATGTATACATACATACATATATATATACACATATGTACATATACATACATATATATATACACATATATATATATATATTGTTTAAGGTATTTATGTTCCTTTTCCCTCAATAAGCAAATCCTCAAATCACCCACAAAACTATGAAACAAGGTGGTAGACAGAAAGGAAATAAGTAATATTTGCCAATACAGGACATCTCTTTATGGCAGTCAGTGACAGAACAAAGAAGACAATTAGGAATTTGGGGCATCAGATCTCTGAACCTGAGATGCCAAACAGGCTCAGAGGTCAAGAAGGATCAGAATGCTTGATGTGTCTAATAAATGATTAGGGAAGGAGAGAAATTACTAAAAGTTGGGGTGGATTTTTTTGGGGGGGGAAGTTTGCTTTAAAGCAAAAGACTAAAGTCATCTGGGTGGGTTCCAAGGAAAATTGGGTGCCCCAGAAGCCAACAAAGAAGAGAAAAAGGTATGACTCATGATTAGATCTTTGCATATAGATCAAAGAATCAATGTCTGAAAAAACTTTGGAGGCCATATAGTCTCCCCCTATTCAATTTACAGCTGAGAAAAGTTATAAGACACGTAGATAAAAAGTGATCAGGCTGGGATTCAAACTAAGGTTCTTTGTTTTGGTCTAAAGATGCTTAAAAACCCAATGTCTTCCACTATTAGCAATAAAGAAGACTGAAAGCACTATATCAATAGCTCTTCTAAGAGGCACCATACACATTACCCACACTGGAATATCTTATAGTCTGAGTTAGGTTTTCCATTAAATTAATTTCTAACTCATACAGTTTCATTATGGGTCCAAGATTTTTTTTTTTTTTAATGAAGACACTAAAAATAGTTCATCTGGAAAATGAACTTAGAACATTGGTCTCATGGAAATGGCAGCTTAAAAATCCAACTTTTTTTGCCATCATTTGCCATCCTTTCAAATGCTCTGCTGGCAAAAGAAAAAAACAAACAAAAATCAATAGGATATGTGAATTGTAAGCATTAAAGATATGAATTAAAATTCTATGCTCTGAGACTACCTGCTGATTTTCTCCCTATGTTTCATTTGAGCTATTTCAGAATTATTTCAGACTGGAAAACAGATTTTATTTGTTGTAAGCATTTGGTTTTAATATTGTTGCTTTAGAGCTGAATGAATTATCAACATATATTCAATACCATATTTAAGGAAGATCTCCATACAAAAAGGGCACTGTTTCTGGTTTGAAAGTTGAATCTCCTAAAAGACAATTAAAAAAAAAATCCTGGGATAAACTGGGCAGACTTTTACCACTTCTCTGACTTAGTTCACTGTGATGGAGGGGGCTAATAAAATGGTGGAAAAACCCAAATATGAAGCACAGGAGGAAAGTACAGGATAATCTACAAATGGGATAATCACCTCCCAAATCACTGACAGGTGACTTCTCACTTCCCTTAAAAAAAATGGGTTCCTTGGGTAAGGCATCAGAGCCAGATAAAAGTGCTGATTCATGCCCCAGCCAAAGATGTGAAGTCAGCAGTCAGGCAGGACCCTGGACTTCAGTGAGGGGAGAAAGAGATGGGAATAGACTTGCTTAGTCGGAAGATTCCCTTGAGCTCCAAGAGTTTGAGAGTCCGTGTTAATTCTCCAAATGGGAGAAAATAGGGGAAGGCAAGAGAAAGGAAGAGTGTATAGTTCCATCTTCAAGCACCACTTCAACCTTTAACTTCAGCCAGAGTAGCAGCATTTCCCCTTACTTGTCCTCAGATACAGCAGCTCTGTATTTAAGGACAGTTAACAGGCTGAATCCATTCACTATAATGGATTAAGGGCGCCATCTTTTTTTTGGTCAAAGACTCTGTCCTATTGTGTCTCAAATCACAGACCACATTGCCTTGCCTTATGCAACAAAGCAATCCCTTAAAATGGACAGTGGCACATCAGACCAGTCACGGTATACAAAGGGGTCTGTTATTGCTACTTAAAGGGTTCTAGGATGATTTCTTTTATAAAAACAAACCATTCATTTCCCCTAAAGGAGAAATAGCACAGAATAGTCTTAGAGGGATGGACCTGGAATCAGAAATAATAAAAATAACAATAATAGAAAGCACTTCAAAGTTTGCAAAGCATTTTACAAATAATATCTCATTTTATCCTCAAAAAACTCTGGAAGTTGGGGCACGTAGGTGGTGCAGTGGATAGAGCACCAGCCCTGAAATCAGAAAGACCTGAGTTCAAATCTGAATTCAGACACTTAATACTTCCTAGCTCTGTGACCCTGGGCACTTAACCCCAATTGCCTCATGAAAGAAAACAAAAACAAACAAACAAACAAACAAAAAAAAAACCAGCAACAACTCTGGAAGCTGTTGCTATTATTTCTATTTATAAATGAGGAAACTAAGGCAGACAGCAGTAAAGTGACTTGCCCAAGATTGCAGAGCTAAATTGTCTTGGGCTAAATTTGAATTTGGATATTTCTGACTCTAGATCCCATTATATGGCATATATAATACCATTTAGCCACCCCTAAATGAACTAAATTGAAATCCTGCATTTGACACTGGCTACTTGTATGACCCTGAGCAAGCCACTTAAATTTTCTCAGTTTCCTCATCTGTCAAATGAATGAAAATAATGAAGTGGATAAAATGAAGATAACAGTACATGTGGTGTTTAAGTCTTATGGTTCTTACAAGGCTCAAATCAAATGACAGATTAAATATCAGTTATTAACACAGACGTATCTTTTTTTCATAGGTCATTTACTTAAAGTAGGGAATGCCCATATTTAAAAACTATCACCACAGAGACAAGAACAAAGAGAACAGTATATGAAATGCCTACAATAATGTAAATGAAAGCAGTGCTGAACTTGGGAGGCAGCATGACACAGTAAAAAATAGTTACACCGGGAGTAAGAGGAGCTGAGTTCAAAACCCATCTTGGACACTTACTAGCACTTTGTTTTTGGTCGAGTCACTTAATCTTTGTTTTCTTAACTGTAAAACAAGAGGGTTAAACCTGATGGCCCCTGGGGACCTTTTCAGCTGTAAATCTAGGATCTAGTGGGGAATCTAAATTCAGAAGGCCTGAAATGAACAATCTTGACTCTGAAAAGCTTAAGATGAAAATGACTATCCTTATATCAACAGAAAGAAGGGACACAACAGGGGTACAATGTTCCATATACTCTTCTTTTAAGTTTTATTTTTGAAATTCTCCCCCTCCCTTCCATTTATACTCTCAGATATGGTTGTTGTGTCAAGAAGTTTTACTTAACTGTTTTTATTATAAGGAACAGTAAGAGAGACAGAAAGATAGATGGATAAATATGTGTAAGCATATATGCATACATGCATGCACACACACAAATACATCACTGCAATGCTAAAAGGGGAGAAGATAGCAGTTTAAAATAATAAAAATAATATAAAGGTTACCAGCAAATCATAGAATTTTTGAGTTGTAGAGACACCTTCCCTTCATTTTACAGATGAGCAAAATGGACGCTCAGGAAATAAAGACTTGTCCTGGGACACAGAACAAGAAAGTAACAAATCCTAGACTAAACCTGCTTCTCTTGAATTGTGGCTCAAGTACCAGGATCCTGAGAAATGGCAGGGAAAATGAAAGGTGAAATCACAAAGGAGCTGCCAGTGAGAGAGGATTCCAGCCCTGGACAGCTCTCATTGGAGAGGGTCGGCAGTTATTCTCTCTCTGTCTCTCTCCTGTGTATCTCTCTGTCTCTATTTGTCTGTCTCGCTTTCTCTCTGTCCCACTTTCTCTCTGTCTGTCCCTCTTCGTCTGTCTCGCTTTCTCTCTGTATATCTCTCTTCTCTCTCTTTCTTTTCTCTCTCTTCTCTCTCTCTCTTTTCCTTCTTTCTCTCTTTCTCTGTCTCTGTCGCTGTCTGTCTGTCTCTCTCTTCTATGTATCTCTCTGTCTCTGTCTGTCTCGCTTTCTCTGTCTGTCTCTCTCCATCTCTCTCTCTGTCTCTCTCTCTCTATATATATATATATCTTCTCTCCTCTTTTCCTTCTCTTTCTCTCTGTCTCTGTCACTGTCTCTCTGTCTCTGTCCCACTTTCTCTCTGTCTGTCCCTCTTTGTCTCACTTTCTCTCTGTCTGTCTCTCTCCATCTCTCTCTCTCTGTCTCTCTCTCTATATATATATATCTCTTCTCTCCTCTTTTCCTTCTCTTTCTCTCTGTCTCTGTCACTGTCTCTCTGTCTCTGTCTCTGTCCCATTTTCTCTCTGTCCCTCTTTGTCTGTCTCGCTTTCTGTCTGTCTCTCTCTCTCTCTCTGTATATCTCTCTCTTCTCTCTCTCTTTTCCTTCTTTTTCTCTCTTTCTCTGTCTCTGTCACTGTCTCTGTCTCTGTCTCTTCTGTGTATCTCTCTGTCTCTATCTGTCTGTCTCGCATTCTGTCTGTATCTCTCCATCTCTCTCTGTCTCTCTTTATATATATATATATATATATATATATATATATATATATATCTTCT
>JAJPUD010000540.1:565765-589575 GCA_023553655.1 Myrmecobius fasciatus
AAGAAGAAGAAGAAGAAGAAGAAGAAGAAGAAGAAGAAGAAGAAGAAAGGAAAAGAAAAAAGGAAAAGAAGAAAGAAGAATTGTCAGTTATCATTGTTATTATTAGCTCTTTTTCCTCTCAAGGCCACACATTTTTTACCAACACCAAAGAGCAAACTTTCTACAATGTCTCTAGATCCTCTATAGAAGTTCTTAACCTGGAGTATATGATTTTTTTTTTTTTTAGGCAGAAGGAGGGGAGAAGTTTGTTGTTGTTTTAATAACTTTCAATACAATTAGTTACCCTTGTAATTCTGTGGGTTTTATGTCTTGGAAAACATGATTCTGAAAAGAGGTATATGGGCTTCATTAGACTGACAAAGGGGCCAAACCACAAGAAAAATTTAAGAACACCTGCCTTTCAATCAATCAGGTTCTTCTTGTTTGTGTTAACACAACTCTAGTACAAGCCATTTTTCATGCTTTGTCAGTGTACCCCCATCCCCCAATTCACAGTCTCCCTGCCATCACTTCCTTCTCCAGCCTCTACCCAGAATACCACTATCAGATAATGCCCACTAAAAGCCAGATTTCATCATGAAAAAAAAAAAACACCTTTAATAAGTATTTGTGGATTGATTTATTATAAGACTCAGACCCTGAGGAGTCTTAGTAACCTAACTTGGAGCAGTGAGAGAGAAAATAAAAAAATTTAAAAAAAAACACCAGACAGTTCTAGCCTGCAGAGATCAAAAATTAATTAGTCAATTAATTTATTAAAGTCAGCTCCTTGAAATGTCCTCAAAAACCAACCCAGTCCTAGAAATGAGAATTATGGGAGGGGGGAGCCCCACAGAAGGGGGACTTTCATTAAGATCAACATCCCTGAAGCAGATGGGCCAAAAGTACCTGTTTTCTAATAGTATTTGATAAAATTTAGACGGGAGTTCTGTGAGTTTTGAGGGCTACATCAAGCACCAAAGGCTGAATTCAAAGGTACTCCTAGCCCCAAATATCTTTTGAGCCAGTAGGTAAAACTGGCAAGGAGATAGGGCAGGAGGGGAGAAAGGGGGTACAAAGAGGAGAGGAGTTATTGTATTTAGAGTCACAGGCTCTATGTTCAAATCCTGACTACCATGTACTGTCTAGACAACTTAGGTCAACAGCTAACCTAAGGAGGTTTTTTTTAACCACAGTAGGGCTCAGTTTCCACTTCTGCAAAAAAGGGTCCTCTCCAACATACCTAAACCTCCAATTCCACTGCTCAGCAAGGAAACAAACCCAGTTATTCTACTGAGGAACACTCTGTTGTCCCTAAACAATTCCTGGGCCCCGCAGCTTAGCTGGTTAAAATGCCTGCTTTAAAAGCAGAAAGTCCTGGGTTCAAAACCCCAAAGGCCTTCACTGATTTTCCATCTTCTTTACATGGTAAATGGCATTGCCTTTCACATAACCTATGCTGAGCTGCATTATGTTCCCTGCATCATCAAATCACAGATTAGAACTAGAATAAAGAACCAAGCTAGAATATAGATCTAGACCTATCCTCTCATTGTACAAATGAGGAAACTGATTTCAAGAGGTGTTAATGGAGTCATACAAGGAAGTGGCAAAGTGTGGATTCACAACCAGGTCCTCAGACCCCTTGCCACCTTGCCTGCATTGACTAATTTCTAAGGAGACAGAGATAACTAGAAAAGCTGCCTTTTTACTCAGAGAATTAGTTAAATCCCCGTTGATGGAGATTATAAAGCAAACACATTCTTAGAGACATATTCGAGTCTTAAAATAAATGAGAATGACAAGACCATTATTTCAAAGTCAGGTTTAGTTAAGCTGGGACCAGTTAATGCTTGTCACATCTGGCCACTAATCCATGGCTGCCAATGACAAAGAGGCATACTCATTTAATACTAAATCGCCAAACAAGGTTAATAGCACAGGCTTGCTAAGAGCTCTGGCCCAGGGGACTGGGGGCAACCTACTCCCACATGGTCGACTCACCCAAGCAGCCCCTGCTCTGTGGACATAAGGGGTCAACAAGCTCCCTGAACACAAGCCATTTTTAACCAAGGAAAAATGACAAGAGACCCAATCTAATGATAATGCAAAAGTCCGTGTTGAAACAACACTGACTTCAGGAGCAACAGTGGACAAATAAAGAGTGGAATAACACGGTAGCAATTTTGTGTACATCGATCAAATCTGTGTACTGAAAGGAAGCAGACCATCCCAGGGTCTTTCTGGGGTTGGACTAGGAGACATAGACATGGACCTTGCCAGTGAACACCTCCCTCATCCACTTAAAATACTATCTATTTTTGATCTTCCATCTCACCACTTATAGTAAATATTTAATAAATATTTGTTAATTAATTGATTTAACAGATCTGGAGTGTATTCTACCAAAAGTCATTGCCCCAGGACCCAGAAACCATTACTAGATTTTGAGAAAGTAGATTTCAAAAGCTTCAAACAAAGGATAGGTAAATTCCGATTCTACATGAAAAGTGAATCTATAGGAAGGCTCCAACCAACCAACCAACCAACCGATAAAACATTGTTTCTTAAAGAAAAAAAAAAACTGAATTGGATTTATTATTTTTTTCTGATTCTTAAAATACATTTAATTCATGCCTTTCATTTTTATGTCAAGAATTTTCTATCACACCATACCTGATGGAGCCTCTCTTTTGACAAAGAAGAACAATTAAACATTAAAAAAAAAATTTTTAAGCTAATGTATACAATATTATATGCCCTGCCTCCTGATTATGATAAAGGAGTTAGGTTCATTATGTCTTCTCAGGGTCAGCCACTGGTTTCTTTTCTTTTTTTTTTTTTTCCTTTCCCCATTATGTAGCATCATTTTTATAGGAGAATATATATTTTGGAACTCAGTTCCAAAAAACTGAGTTATAGTTGGACTATTAGAACACTCCTTTAGTAAACTGGGGATAGCCTCAGTTGCTTATTTTCTGGTTAGTTACTAAACCATTGGAATGATGATGCTACTTCACAAAATATCCATGTTTTTGTTCCACGATGGAATGATGGAAGGTCTCTGTGAGTGCTCAATGTTCTAACAATTTGTACTCTGAGTCATGCTCATCCAGTAGAACAACACCAAAAGCAGCTGTTGATAGGATAGAAAAGACAATGGTAACTAGGCTCTGTAATTCTCTTGAGAACTTTAGTACACTTGAAATCACCTACATTATAAAGAACTAGGCTCCCTTCATCCAAGGAATAACTACTATGCAAACAGCTCTTCTAATAAGTACATGACAGGTTCTGCAGGAAAACACACTGAGAAGCTGAGTTAGGATTCTAGACTGATGGGTAGTAGTGGCCCCCTGAGTTCCTGCCCCTGTTGGGGCCCTAGGCAGTAATTTGTTGACCTGACATTAACAGTAGCAAATTCTGCCATCTTCCAGGAAATTGTAGTCTGGGTGTAATGGCCAGTTTTCCACAGCTTGTCAAAGCAAATGGCCCCACCAAAGGATGACAATTCACCTGGGGGACAAATAATATAGCAGGATAACTAAATCCTGAGTAAGAAATTTGATGTTTTAATGACCTAGGAAGTGTTTTGTTTTGTTTTTTGTTTTGTTTTTTTTTAATGCTGTCAAAAGAAGGTAAAGTTTCTGAAGAGAAAGGCAGATTTGGGAAGCAAACAGATAGCCAAAAAGAAGGTTTCTGGAGAAAAGATGAATTTCTGAACCACAAACTAAGTCAATCAATAAGCATTTATTAAGCACCTATTATGTGCCAAGAACTAGGCTAAGCACCAGGAATAAAAAGAAAGTTAAAAGAAGCACACAATTTGAAGAGCAAATCAACATGAAAACAATTATGTAAAAACATCCTTAGAAAACATGAAAAAGTAATCAACAGAGGGAAGGTACTAAGAATTAAGAGGGACAGGAAAAGATTTCCTGTAAAAAGTAAAAATTTAACTGAGTTTTAAAATAATAACATAATCCACAGGAAGATTTTGGAATGTATTAAAACAAAAAGATGGGTAATGAGCATTTAGAAAGGGAAGCAATGATCACAATGAGCCAGAATGGTTTCAATAAGAACTGGCTAAACCAAAATAACCTCATTTTCTTTTCTGATTCAGTAACGCAATCTGAAAAATGCAGGGAATAAATTATTTCATGCTATTCTTGTGGACAAAATGGAGGAATATGAGTGAATAAAATTGCATGGATTCAGCTTTGTTTGAATGGCTAGACCCAAAGATAGACATTAATGGGTAAATGCTATCTTGAAGAGAGGTTTCTAATTGAGTGCCTCAGAGATCTGTGCTTAGACCTGTTATGAAGTGAAGAGATACATAATGAATAATCAATACAGATCTTTATCTTAAAGAAGAAAAAAACTCAGTGGAAACAACTTTCTTCAAATACATAAAGCTTACTTTTATGGAAATGGGATTCTTTTTGGACACTAAATGTAAGGAAAGTAGAACATTAGCAGCTATACTAATGCCAAAAACCTGTACGAAGTTAAGCATTTAATAAATATTTTGTTAAATGATTCACTTGAATATGAATTAAATACAATGGATATTCTTTCATCTATAAGATTTTAACCACATAAATTTATAGAATACAAGTTATCATAGACCATAAGGATTTGATTAAGAAAAATTGCCATACAACTTTCTTAGAAAATACATATTACTCACTTTGGAATTTTTCAGATAGTATGAGGTTTTTGAAATTTCATTACATTTCATAAATATTTACACAGACTTTAAATAATCTAATTCATTGCTAGCAGAACTCTGAAGTGACTTAGCTCTTTGAGAAAACAAAATGGAATCATAATGCAGAAGTTATAAAAATGTTCATATACCTAAGTAGGTCTTGATGAATCAGTGAAACCAACAGATTTAGAGTAGGATTTCACTTCTATTTCTGTTATTTACTACATGTGAGACCTTAGGTACAAAGACGAGGAGTTCCTAGTACAGAGAACAGCCAGGGTAAATGAATAAAGTCAGGAGATAGAATGTCCTATTCAAGGAACAGCAAGGAGGATACATATCACTAGAATTTTGAGTTCTTTAGGGGAAATGGGGCGTAAGAAGAGAAATTGTAGGAAGAGACCAGGTTGCTAGAGACTTTAAAAGACAGAAGATTTTACATTTGATTCTGAAAGTTATAGGAAGCCATTTTTTAAGTAGTGGATGGGAAGAGGTAAGATCAGGTCTGTTTAGGAAGATCAATTTGACAACTGAATGGAGCCTGAAGTAAAATTGGAGTGGGAGGGGGAGATTGGAGGCAGAGAGACAGCAGAAAATTGTTGCAATAATCCATATTTGAGCTGGTGAAAGTAAAAAGAGATGCTCAGTGGGGAATGGTGAAATATATTATGGCTTATTATTGAATGAAATTTTATTGGACTATGAAGAATGATCAATACGGAGAATATTTTAAAAGCTAGGATATTTAAATTTCATTTTCCTGTTTTCCTCCAAAACTTATTAAGGGATATTCAACTTTGTATACAGTTTGCACACTTATCTAAGTCCATGCTGCATTCCAGTCCATGGACTACAAGCTCCTAGAGAGCAGGAGCCATTTTGGTTAGAGCTTTTTGTATTCTCAACATCTAGTCTAATACTCTGCATACAGCAGGCACTTAATAAATATATGCTGCCTTAAAATGAGGTAGAGAGGGAAAATTAGATCAATACATATACTAACTTCAACTTTGCAAGGGAAAAGAACATCAAACAACAGCAAAGTGTATAATAAGTCTACTAGACAATACCGGAGCTGCCTCGTTAATATTTATGCACGCAGCCTTTGTTTGTTTTTATTCATCAGTCAATAACAGAAGGACAAATACTGGTAGCCATTTTTATAGTTGCTTTGCCTAAATGCTTATGGAGCTTGCCTTTTGTTTATTGGCTGATCCCCCTCCCCCAAATTAGAATTAATTTTGTTTGAGAGATGGGGCAGCTAGGTGGCGTAGTGGATAGCACACCCAGCCCTGAAGTCAGGAGGACCTGGGTTCAAATATGATCTCAGACACTTAACATTCCCTAGCTGTGTGACCCTGGGCAAGTCGCTTAACCCCAATTGCCTCAGCAAAAAAAAAAAAGAAAAAGAAAAAGAAAGAAATTTTGTTTGAGAACCTACAATTAATTCAATAAATATTGATGGGCATGAACTTAATAATAAACCTATGCTTAATTTCCATGCCTGGGATGCTCTCTTTCCTAATATCTGCATCCTATCTTCCCTGGCTGCTTTCAAGTCCCAGCTGAAATACCACCTTTTACAGGAAGCATCTCCTAATTCCCTTCATTCTAGTGCCCTCCCACTGTTGATTTGCAATGCATCTTGGTCATTATTGTTTGCATATTGTCTATCCCCATTAGAACTCTTCAACAACAGGGACTGTCTTTTGGTATTTTGGTAATCCTAGCCCATGGCATGGTGGTTGGCACATACATAATCATAGTAAGTGCTTAATAAAAGACTAATAATAAATAGAATCCTCATCGAGGTGATCACCAATGTTGGATGAACTCAGAGCTTATGGTACAGTTAATGATGCAAATAGCCACTTGGAGTGATCATTGGAAAACCACACAAAACTTAAGAGCCACAGGAGCGGAGATGGACAAATGTTTTGACTTTTGAAAAATTCATAAAGTTTGTTGTTTTCAAACTATACACAAGTGAATTTGACTTCAGTTTCAGAAAAATATCTACAAGATGTTAGGAAAGGGATAGAATATAAGCACTTAGAAAAGGAAGTCACGATCACTGAGAAAAATCATAGCTTCCTCAAGAATTAGTCAAGACAAACTTATCTCATTTCCTTTTCTTTGAAGTTATTAGTCTAATTTTATGTTGTCTAACCCTGTCATTTCATTGGTCTAGGAAATCCCATGAAGGAAATGTCCTCTAAAAATGTCAATCTCAAACTGCTTTACAACTTTTCTTCTTAGAGAGTTGCCTGAAGCACTCAAAGATGAAAACCTGCCCAGCATTACTGTACATCTCTACTAGGTCAAAGGAAATCCTACAGGGGCTACAGAGGCATAGATGTCAGTCAGGTACTTGACAGTCTCCTATATTAATCTTGGGGGAAAAAAAAGAAGAAGGAAATTTTAGACTAGTAGGCAGTAAGTAGTGTTAGGGAGGTTTGAAACTGGATTAATGGCATAGCTCTAAAAGAGAGGATCAATACAAAACTAGAAAGGAACTAAGGTGAAAATGAGCCATATCCTTGGCTCTGCTCAAGAAATCAGCTTGAAAAAT
Source organism: Myrmecobius fasciatus (assembly GCA_023553655.1). Lineage (NCBI taxonomy): Eukaryota > Metazoa > Chordata > Mammalia > Dasyuromorphia > Myrmecobiidae > Myrmecobius > Myrmecobius fasciatus. Next base: position 573,034 of record JAJPUD010000540.1, read on the forward strand.
ATAAAATCAAAGAGGCTTGATTGCTTAAAACTTTATATGCAAAAGAACTGGGTTTTTATTTTGTTTTTTTTTCAATGAACTGTAATCATAGAATGACTCAATGGTGTGACACTGCAGCCAAAACAACTGTGATTTTATGTTATGTTAAGAAGTATAGAATCTGGGATTAGAGAGGTGAGAGAGGCAGTTGGTGGCACAGTAGATAAACTTCTGAGTCTAGAGTCAGGGAGAACTGAATTCAAAATTGACCTCAAATACTTACTGGCTGTGTGATCCTGCACAAATCATTTGATATCAAATTGCCTCAGTTTCCTTGACTATAAAATGAGGATAATATTAGTACCTATCTCAAAGGATTATTATGAAGATCAACTGAGATACTCATTGTTTTAAGTGCCTGACACATAGCAGGCTCTATATAAATGCTTAAACCCTTCTCTAGTTGTACTATATTGTAATCTAGCCAGACTATATCTAAATATTTTATTCAATTCATGACTCAAATCTTAAAGAAGATATAACAACTTGGTACACCCAAAAGGAAGAAAACCCTAGTGAGGCAACTTAGAACCATGATATTCAAGAATGGTAGCAATGTTTAATTTAGAGAAGGGCTTCTTAAATTTTTTCTACTTCTGCCCATTTTTGCCCAGGAAATTTTTATGTGAACCTGAAAATATAAGGTATACAAAATAGATGTTCAAATCAAACATTTACTGATAATAAATCATAATTTTGTGATCTCCATATTCAGTTACTATATTACATATGGGGTCATGAAAGAAATTGGGTTCTAGAAAAAAGAAATGCTACCTCCTATGTAAGGTTATTCCTGATTTCTTGCTCCCCTCACCATAAGAAATTGTTTTGGTTTTTTTTAAACAAAATTTGGATTTCATTGGTTTAGGGAATTCCCTATGAAGGAATTCAGTTTAAGGCTTGCTCCATAATTTCTAATTGCACAGTACCTGAGATACTAAAAGGTTAAGAAGCTTACCCAAGGTCACAAAACCACTATTTATCAGCTCAGATCCTCCCAATCCTGAGACTGGCCCTCTCCCTCTACTAACTCCTGATGCTTTGTCCTCCAATGCATGTAATTAGCATTTATTCACAATCATTATTGCTGTTTTCCCCCTCTCAGATGGCAGGGCTTGTTTTCATTTTTCTCTGTTTCCTGCACCTAACAAAGTGCCTGGCACCCAACAGGTGCCTCATTATTGTTTATGTGGGGAAGAAGACAAATGCTAGCAATCTACAAGGAAAGAACAGCTAAGGGCAGAGAAATTAAGACCAGAGAATCATAGTTCAAATAATCCTAAAAAACCCAGAGGTCTTCTCTTGCTTGGACCCAGAGAGAAGGGTCAGCAACAATAAGCAGAATTTCAGCTCAAGCCAAGGAAAACCTTTTGGACAATGAGAGCTGCTTCTTGGAGGGAAAAATGAGTTTCCCATCACAGGAGGTCATCAACATGTTCCACCACTTGTCAGAAATGTTGTGAAGCAGATTCCTGTTACAGTGTGAATTATGTGATGAAAATACCTACCAGATAGCATATAGTCTGAGGAAGCCAATAGACTCTCTCTCTCGTTTGTTTTTGGGTTTTTTTTTTTAACACCTTTTTATTTCCAAAACATATGCACGGATAATTTTTCAACATTGATTCTTGCAAAACCTTGTCTTCCAAATTGTCCCCTCCCTTCCCCCCAACCCTATCCTAGATGGCAAATGACCCAATACATGTTAAACATGGTTAAAACAAATAATTGAATCCAATATATGTATACATATTTCTACATATTTACACATTTCTACATTTCTACATAAATATACATATTTATCATGCTGCACAAGAAAAATCACATCAAAAAGAAAAAAATGAGAAAGGAAACAAAATACAAGCAAACAACAAAAAGAGTGAAAATGCTATGTTGTGATCCAGACTCAGTTCCCATGGTCCTCTAGAGAGTATAGATGGTTCTATTCATTACGAGATCATTGAAAGTGTCCTCAATCATCTCACTGTTGAAAAGAGCCATGTCCCCTATGAACTCTTCCTCAGAATAACAATATAGAAAACATTGGATTACAAAGAAAAGCAATTATATTGGACTAAAAACATAATGTGGAATAAAGACATAACCCAAGTTCATGAACCCCCTGAAATAAATCACAATTTAAAAACCCCTATCTTAAAGGATATAGTTCTTGACCCTAAGGGAATATTTGGAAATGTTTTATTTTGAATTGGTTTTTACAGGTAAGAGCTAAAGAAGGGAAAACAAGTTTGTTCTCCAATATTAGTGCAGGATTTTGATGGTTAAACTGAGCTTGTAGATATTTCAGGATGAAAGGACCCTGAGTAATAGAGCAGAAAATCTATAAATATGATGCTAAATGAAGGCACATACTTGCTAATATCAAAAATAGACATAGATAGATAGATTGGTGGATGATAGGTAGATAGATACAAGATAAGATGAACAAGTACAAAGAAATACTGAAAGTAGGTAACAGCTCAGTAGAGCCTTCAGCAAATCAGACACTAGATTATAGTCAAAAGGACTAGGGTGGTGGCAGCAAGAATGAAGAGGAAGGAGGGAATCCAGAATGGTGACCTCCTTGGATCAGAGGTACAAGATAAGAAAGGATAGTTACAAAACAAATAAATCATGACTCCCGGGTCAAACAATGTTTTTGTACTTAACAAAATTAAAAAAAAAAAATTAACGTTATGTTTAAGCAAAAGGATGAAAGTCTGCACTATTGTGATGCATTTTGCAATTTATAGGATTCTCAAATATTTTTCACAACATTTTTCTGACAATGTTATTCTCACACACCTTAAAAACATGCTCATTTGGATCACACCTCTCATCATCCTTCCTTTGAAATTGTTAATGACATTGGCAAGACTGAGTATCTTAGGACAATGGAATATTAACAACAAGGTATAGTGGAAAGAACAAAGGAAAGGATACCTCTTAAAAGAAGCCTTGTCTGATTCATTTAGTTCTTAATGCCTTTCCCCAGAAAAACCCAAGTTTAAAATCTAGCCTCACACATTTACTAGCTGTGTTATCCTGAGCAAGTCACTTAACTGCTGTGGGCCACAGTTTCCTCATCTATAAAATGGGGATAATAATAAAAGCTATTTCCTACGGATATTGTGGGGATGTAATATATTTTTAAAGCACTTTGCAAACTTTAAGTTACTCTGTAAGTGTAGATATAGATAAGTATATATACACACGCATACACATACAAACATGCATATACACACACTCAACTGTATGTATGGTCTGTATTTGCTTCTGTGTATAAGTCTGCTGTTTCCCACAATAGAAGGTTTCCTCCTTGAGAATAAGGACAAATCTCTTGTGTCTCTGTATTTCTAGCATCTAATACATTGTCTGGCAAAAGAGAAAGGATATAATTTTTGTTTGGGGAAATCTCAGTCTGAAAGAAAAGATATAAAAAGTCATTCTTCCTCTTCTCCCTTTTTTCCTTAGCAGAGGGGAAGGGGTCTGTGCCTATAGAACATTGCGTATAATATCAAAAATTTTTTATCAGTTTTGTTGGATTTTTCTTCTCTTCTAGGAAAAAAAAAGAGGTAAAGCTAATAGATGCAAAAACAAAATATATCAATAAAAATCTATTTAAAAATAAAGGCTTATTAGTTGATGGATTGACTGGGAGACCTGTTCTGTGTTCTAAGTGTCAGTTGTGAATCTGGGTAAGGTGCTTGGCCATTGTGAGCCTCAATTTCATTTCTGAAATAAGGAGTTGAAACAGTTGGTTTCTGAGGCTCTTTCCTGCTCTAACATTCTTTGTGGAAAAAGGAGAAAGAGGAAGAAGAGGAAGACAAAAAAGAAGAGAAGAAGAAGGAAGGAAAGAGAAATGAAAGGGTGGAGAGGGAGAGAGGAAGAGAGAGAAAGAGAAAGAGAGAAAAACTGAGAGACACAGACAAAGACAGAGAGAGAGAGAAAGTTGGGGAATAGAGGGAGGAAAGAAGAAAGGAAGGAAGGAAGGGAGGGAGGGAGGAAGGAAGGAAGGAAGTAGATGAATAAACAAAGGAAGGAACAATCTTCTGGCTTTCATTAATATAAAATTCATGAATGGCTCTGAAAAGAGAGTACATCAAAATATGAAAACTCCTAATCTCCAAGCACTAAAATGATGTGTAGGAGGGAAGGCAGAAGTAGCAGCATTCAATGCACATATTTAGTGCATTGGAAAGCCTTTCTTACCTCTCTTCTCCAAATATCATTGCACATGTCAAGGGCCTGATCATTCCTTCTGTCAGCAACACTGACAATCTCATGCTCTGCCTATATTTTTCCCTCTCCCTAGTATTGCAAAGCCTATCAGTTGCTAGTTTTATCAGTCATCCCTCCATATCTCTTGTATCCAATCCCTCCTTTCCACACACAGTCTCTACCCTTATCACCTTGATTCCTGCAATAAGGTACTCCCTCCAATTCCTCTTTCAAACCACTGCCCTATTCCTAAAACAGATCTTCATATCCCTCCTACCTCTAAAGTATTGAGGGGTTCATATTGCCTCTGAGAAGAAGGGATTCCATTTAAAACTCAAAAGGAGCCCCGGAGATCCTTTTTCCCAGACCCAAAAACTAGAGGTTCAAAGCAAGGTAAATGTGAGTCATTCTTTGTGGATTCGCGCCTCATATTACCTGAGCAATTGCTCTTTTCCACTCACACAGAGCACTAGTCATTGCTTTATTTTCTAAGATTTTTCTATACTCAAATAACCATTCAAATAAACCAATGCAAAAAAATTCCCTGTCTGTTTGCTCCAAATTCAACCTAATTCCTTCCCTCCTGGACCCCTTGCTCTCCTTTCCAACCACAAGAAGCATGGGGCCTAATTTTGTTCTGGGGCTAAGGCGTGAAAGCCAAAGGCTTAACAGAGTTGCAATGTAGCCCTCTGGCATTCAGACTAGACCCCACAATCACAGAGTCTAAGTCAGAGAACTAACTTGTTCTCATGTACTAGACAACTTCAATTGTAATTCCCCTCAGTTAAAGATAAATAAATCAAATTTACGGAAAAGAAAGTGGGCTTGTCTGAAGTTAAGGAGAAGGCAAGATTACTGTGGGCTATTTAATAACAAGGTATTATATTAAAAATACAGGATTCAGAGTGTGAAGCCCTGGATTCAAACTTTAGATTAGGCAAATCATTTAATCTCTGAGTCCTAGTTTTCTTCTCAATAATAAAGCTACCTCACTGTGTTGTCAAACATAGATCAGCTAAAATGACACAAAACTTGGAGAGTTACAAAAATATAAGCTACTACGAATTATAATACCAACCCAAATCTAAAAGTTAAGAAAAGTTATCTTGGATAGATAGCTTGGGGAAGACAAACTTGGGGCAGGTAAGGGGAGAAACAAAGCATGAAGGGTATTTTCCAGGGATCTGAAGAGCTGTCATTTGCAAGAAGTATTAAATTTCGGGGGCAGCTAGGTGGCGCAGTGGATAGAGCACCAGCCCTGAAGTCAGGAAGATCTGAGTTCAAATCTGGTCTCAGACACATAACATTCCCTAGCTGTGTGACCCTGGGCAAGTCACATAACTTCAATTGCCTCAGCAAAAAGCAAAAAAAAAAAAGTATTAAATTTCTCCTTTACTTGAAGGGGACTAATAGGTGAAAACTGCAAGGTTAAACTGGCTTCAGCTCGGAAAAAAACTTGCCTACAATTAAAGTAGGGCCAGAGTGGAATGGGATATAGCAGGTTCTCTCCTCACTAATGATCTTTATTATATATTTAAAAGGAATAGCAAATTGTACATAATAGATTCGTGGGTTCCGTGTACAAGCATTTTTTTTTGCTTCTATGCTATTATATTATAGATGCTTATTTTAAGTTCAAAATTAAATAAAAATTTTTAAAAATCAAATTTTAAAAGGCAAAAAAAAAGAAAGAAATAACAAAAAAAAATAATTCTGAGCAAAAGCTGGAATGATCACTTGGTTGGGGATGCTCAGAAGCATCCCTTTTTTTTTTTCAAAAATGAGCTTGACTAGATGGTGGTCTCTGAGGTTCATCCCAACTATGAAGTTCTTATATCCTAGGATTTCCAGGATCCACTGATGTGACAATCTGATGGCTTCAACTGCTTTCTGTCAGGGTAACTGGGTTTTGTCACATAACTTTTCAGAATCTCAACTCCTTATCTGTGAAGTGGTTGAACTTGATGACTTCTGCAGCCTTTTCTAGTGATAAACCTGGGCTCCATCTCCTTAGAATAAATCCAGCGCTTGTCTTTGGAGTTCAGATTGGAACTCTTTCCGGATGATCTTTGTTTGGCATAGTAAATCCAAACAACGAGCTTTCTGAGAAGTGATGACAGACCCTGAATATCAAACCTCTCTCTGGGCTATGAATAATGCTACTCCTGCTATTCTGACCTTGGCTCAGCCATCTGCAGGGATGCAGCAATGAGTGGCAAGCAGGAGGGTAATTTCAGGCATCCCCATATGCTGAATGGGTCACTCCAGGCTTTCTGAGCTTTTCTTAGCCAAATGACCTGGGTCATCCTGCTAACAAAATTTCAGCCTGTAGGACATGTTCTGAACCACAGAGATTACTCTCCATCCCTCAGAACATTCCTAGGAGTAGGATTAATGGTCAAATAGATGACCAAATCCATGTGGGATTAGGGGATTCAAGAAAACCACAAGGCCCGAACATAGAGGAGGCCAGAGATATGTTTTGCTCCGGACGGAAAAGAGAACTTCTTTTTACAGGAAGACCTAGTGCAAAGAGAAATAGAATCATTCGAGCCAGATCTGCAGAAGGATGAAGGAAGAACATGAAGAGAAAAGACCAAAAGAGCGAGGGGGAGGTATAGTCAAAGAGTGAAGTTAGCAAAAGCAAAAGGAGAACTTGGAAATTGAAACCAATGGAAATGAGAGAAGGAAGTCACAGAGAGAAGCAAGCGTTAAAAAATAAAAAGAATGAGGAAATGATTCAGTTGTTATTCTGAGGAATAGAATCAGGAAGGAAAAAAAAAGAATCAAAGAAAAATATTAGAGAAAGAAATAGGGGAAATTAGAGAGAAGGGAGCTGGGGTGAACACTTCAATGACACTGAAATAATCTCAAACTAAAAAGAGAAGCCAAGTTTGGAGTGGGTAATCTCTTCTCACCAGTTGCTCAGCAGTGACTTCCCCAAGTAATTGGTTCTAAATGCCAGAAAAACTAAACAAAAACCAATACAAGAAAGCAGAGAAAAGCATTATTGATGAGATGTGATGTGAAAAGTTCAATTTTTTGTTGTAGTTGCGATACTAAACAAAGTGGTGCCCTAGTACTGATCCGGATGAACATCTCCTCAGATTTGTATTTTGCCCCCAGTCTAATTTCAGCCTATACAGGGTCCTGGCATGCCAAAATGCAAAGTGAGCAAGCTGCTGGATGGCAATGAGGTTGCCAGCTTTAATTCGAGCTTATGATTTTTGCCATCTCTCATTGTTCCCACATGCATCTTCCCAATTAAGCTCAAAGTTTCAGCAGCCTCATTAGTTCTTCAGGCTTTATGACTCAAGCTTGACTGGGAGGGGGGGGGGATAGAGACCCACAAAACAAAGACTGCAATGTCTTCAGAAGTTGAAGAAAATTCCAGCATTGTCAGGGAAGAAGATTCTATTTATAACCCTTTTAATTTGTGTGCTCCTGAATGCATTTTCTGCCTTGAGTCTCCATTCCACAGTCAGGAAAAGTCAATGCTTTGGGAAAGGGAGAGATGCAAACTCCTATTGCTAGAGTGAGAATTAACCCCTGAGAAGCAGTTTCTGTGACTTAAGGAATCATGTGGCAGACAGTTGTAAGATGTTCCTGCTGTTGACTCACCTAGGACAGAAAGGGACTCAAAATGATGGGGTTGGAGCCAAAAAAAGGGTTACTGGAAAATGTGGGGCTGGAAAATATCCTATGACTAGGCCAAAAAGAGAAAGAGAATGATAGCGAGAGAAGGTTGTAGGAAACATCACACATAGCTCACCTGCTTGCTTTTGCAGGGGAGCTATTCACAAATTCTACCAATGTATACATTATTTCATGCATGTAATATATATATGAATAGATTTCATTAAGCACTGACTCAGACCTGTACTCTTTCCTTATTACCCACTGGTAATCTTGCCCTGTACCTGATATGTATGTGTCTTGCTACTGGCAATACAGCTTTCTTTCCTTCCTAGAATTCAGTTTCACCATCATTAACTGAGAACACATATGTTGCATTATGGGATTAATGTTACATTGTTACACTATTGTTGGTGGCATCAGCCTGCCGTGGGGAGGAGAGCACAGGATATACAGTCAAAGTTGGAATCCTGGTTCTGCCACTTAAAACTTGAGTCAGCACAGCCAAGTTTTTTTCTCCATCTTTTTTTTTTTTTGCAAGGCAATTTGGGTTAAGTGACTTGCCTAGGGTCACACCGCTAGTTAAGTATTAAGTGTCTGAGGCCACATTTGAATTCAAGTCTTCCTGATCCTAAGACTGTTGCTTTATCCATTGTGCCATCTAGCTGTCCCTGTTTCCAAGTTTTAGTTTCCACATCTGTCAAATGATGGCCTCTAAGAGTCTGTCTAGCTCTAAAATCTATATGTAGATCTTTCTACATATAGTGACTACAGCTGGTGAGTGTTAAGAGCATGATTCAAACCCATACATACCATCTTGACCCCATCTGAGTCCCATGCTCTCTCCACTATGCTCTATCCCCACCTGCCTTTCTAGTTTAAGCCTCCTTCTTATCACTACAAAGTGGATGTACATTGGCAGATTGGGAGAGGAGGGTTGATATTTTTTTTGGCCAGGATCCTGTCTGAGATATGGATAGAGTGTGTCAGGCAATTCAGCAGTGGTTCGAACTCTCTGCAATGATGGATTACGAAGAACCTTGCAAGCATAAGCACATTAGCTTCATGCCACTCATGGATCCCAACCAAATTAATTTTCTCTTGTGCCAGTTCTATCATCTCCCCTGGGTTTACAAAGGAGTTTTACTAGGCTATTGAAGCCCAAAAGGGACTGAACATTTTCAGTCCTGGCAGACACTTAAAATAGTACTTAAAAATAAAACAATGGGGATGAATTTTTAGCTTTCTAAAGCTTTTAACTCTAGGTTATTTTCAATTGAAAACTAAATACACAAAGAGGGTTTCTTTCATGCAAGATTTTTTTTTTTTTTGGAGTGGGGGGAATGAGGGAAAGGGAGCACTATTATTATTCTAACTGTTGCACTGAAATACAGTCTTGAATCCTGTCCAGAAAACAACTATAGAAATTTCAAGGTCTTAATCCTATACTTGACTAATGAATTTAAGTGTAAATGATGAAAGCAAAAAGCAATTGGGGTAGAGATAGGAATACATTCCGTGAAAGGAACACCTACTGGCTTAAGATTTTTCTATTTGTTGTGTTGGCCAAACTAAGCTAGCACACTGCTCCCATCAAAACGACACAGTAGATCAGTGCTAGCAGAGGACGGTCCATATCCAGGATTTCAACTTCTTGGATAGGTTTACACTTGGATGTGAGCTATTCCTCGCTCCCTGGCATGGGTTCCACTCTGAGCCATCTGCCAGAGTGGAACATTGCCCACCCAAAGTTATCTCGCCAGCTCCCAGAGAACAGAGGTGCAGATCACAGCAAGAAGATTCTCCAAATTCAAGCAGTTCCAAAATCTGAACTTCTGAACTTTGGGCTTTTTATTTCAGGGCCCTGCACTTCTGGACATTTGGCAAGGTTTAAATTAGTTCAGCATTTCATATACCATCCTTAGGAAAAAAAAATAATAAGGATGAGAACCTTTTTTAGACTGGGCATTTGGGCGACGGAGAAGGTTACTAAAAAAGAGAATCACGAAGGAGGTTCTAATTCTTTCTGATGCTGTTTCCTGACCTCAAAAAGTCCTTTTTATCTTGCATCCTTTTTTTGTTGTTGTTGTTTTGCCTTACAATCCACATTCTTTGCAGTCACTGCAATTGTTTTTTACAAAAAAAAAAAAAAAACCTACAATACTAGACACTTTTTTCTTCCCCTTGAAGGTCAGACTCATTGAAAAATTTATCTACTCACAACTAGCTTCCCAACATGATGGATTTAATCCTGTTTTTATTTCTTTGACCAGTTTGAAATCTGAACATTACCACTGTTTTGTCTCCACATATGTGAGCAGGCATGAATATCAACATTTTCCATTTTTGTTTTTAAACAACTCCTCCCACCCACCCAAGACAACACTGATTTGGAAATAGGAGAACTATGTGGAAAACAGGTCTGAGTGAGCCAGGTTGGGAAGTCTGAAATTGAAATACTTACGGAGGGGAAGGGAAAGTCCCACTTGTTTCATTCCCAAAATTCCTACTTAGTTACAGCACCATTATCAATGTCAGACTGACATTAACTAAAGAAGAATAATAAGCTGGAGCACAGTGAGTCTGCCCCTTAATGGAATCTCTAGTTAAGGAGACTCATCTAAGAGGAGACAGCATGGTCTTGGTGCCATAGGTCAAATAAAAGCCTCCAATCCTAACCACATGGCAAGAAAGCTCAACAAAGTCAACATGTTGAAGAAAGGCCCATTCCACAGACTTTTTTATTAAGTGACATGCTACACTCAGTGCTATGATTGATTCAGAGTTGAAAGGGGCTTTAAAGAGCTTCAAGTCCAATGTCCTCATTTTACACAGTTGCAAACTAAGGTACAGAAAGGCAATGGATTGGCCCAGGGCCAATGTGAAGCCAGCATTTTCAAAGTACTGCCAATGGCCACTCTATTGTACCACACTATCCACTAACACTCTAGAAGGAACTGCAAAGGGAAAACTCCTTCATCAAGCACAACTGTGGGAAGTCATCAAAGGATTATTTAGTGATTTCTGTGATCGTCTTGCAAACCAGAAAAAAAAAAAAAAGACAAATTTTCATATTATCCTTGATGCTAGTAAGGTTCTGTTAACAATAAACAACAGGGAGAGAGAGGAAGAGAGAAGGAGGAGACAAGGAGAGAAGCAAGAGAGGAGGAAGAGAATGAGAGGAGTAGAAGAAGGATGAAGGGGAAGAGGAGTGGTAGAGGAAGAGGAGGAGGAAGAGGAAGAGGAGGAAGAAGAGAAGAAAAGAACAATTAGTACAAGAGTAGGAAGAGAAGGAGGAGGAAGGGGGAGGTAGAGGAAGGGGGAAAAGAAGAGGAGAAAAAGTAATAGAGAAGAGAGAGAATGAAGAACAAAGATGCACACATATATACATACATACACATAATATGAGCAGAAGTTTTTAATGTTTTCTGTGTCATGAATCCCTTTGGTAGTCTGGTAAAATTTATAGATTCTTTCAGAATTTTTTTTTATTTAAAACTAAATATAAAATAAGAAAAAAACAAATAGAAAAAGAAAGAATGATATAGGAAAACAAAACAAAATATCATCATGTGCACAGCAAAATATCAGGAAGGATCCAAAATACACAACAATAAATTTCCATTTCAAAAAAGCATATATAATAGATGATATTCATGACTGTCCATCTTTGCTTTCTTGTCTGTTATTCTTTTGTTCTCTGCCATGCACTTTTTACCTTATTCTTTTTTCCCCTTTCATCCCCATCCTCACCCCTACCCCTCCCAAGCAGGCTACAGTTAAGCAAAGAGATAAATATATTATGAATATATATATTCATACCTGCACACATTCACACATATACATATATCTATAAACATACATACATATACCTACATACATACATATACACATGTATGTATATATACATTTACATACATATTTACATGCATGTAAAACAATATTCATATGACTGAGATATAATGAAATTTCTCTCTTGATTGTTTTGAAATTCTCATAATGAAATACATAGAATTTTTTTTAATAAATTGAACTAGCATTATGAAGAATTAAAGGGAAAAGGGGAAACTCACAGAGCCCAAGGTAAGAACTCTTACCCCACAAAAAAATCAAGCCAGTGAACAGAATCTTAGACTGTGGAATATGACAAGAAGGTTGTAGACCTGGATGACTAGAAAGTGGCAGAAAAGGAAGAGGGGGTGGGTTATGGGGGAAGAGAATTATTAAAATCTGCAATCTATTGCAACCCATTCATGCTTTTTCATCCTATATGACTCAGTCTATCTTACTCAAAATGAAAAGGTAGGGAGCAGGATTCTTAGTCACTTCTCACTGTCTCCAACTATAGAACCCATACTCTGTGGGTTCTTGCTAGACCACAAGACAATCTGGAAGCAGGAGAGGGAGATGTTCACTGGTTAGAAAAGGATTTTCCCAGAGGCACCACCTCTAACTCACTTTTAAATCTTTTGCAATCTTTAAATCTGCCTGACACCAGCATTCTACTAAAATTGCTCTCTCAAAGTAATTGACAACTTCTTACTGACTAAATCCAATAGCACTTTTTTGATTCTTGATTCTCATCCTAGCTGGCCTATCTGCAGCTTCTGATCCTGGGCCACTATTTCCTCTTCATTCCTCTCTTCCCTATGCTTTTCATGATGCCAATGGGTACTCTTCTCTCTAGGTTTCCCAGACACTACTCTAACTGAGGTAGTTTCCCACCAATCCGACCCCTTTTCTTTAGTTTCCTTTACTGTATCATTATAAGTCTCCAAACCAAAAGCATGACAGCTTGCTCCCTAAAGCTATAGAATTAAAGCACAATGAGGTCAGGAACTATTTCACTTTTGAATTTTTATCTCCAACCCCTTGCAGAGTAGATACTTCATATATATCTGATTGGGTGGTTGACTGATTGATTGAGTCAAGGCTCCCCCTGGACCTTCTTCTCACATCTCTCCCCATTCTCTCTTGTGGTGACATCCTTTGTAACCCCTACAAGAAAACTCCAGGATCTGCACCCCCAGTCCTGCACCGTCAGCTGCCTACTAGACATGTCCAACTGGATTACTGCAGATGTCTCAACAATTTGCAACATGTCCAAAATTAAGTTAATAATCTTTACCCATATACTTCCCTCTTTCTTTCAAAGGCAATGCCATTTCTAAGTTTCACTGTCAGAATCACCTCTCTCTACATTCACTCCACCCCAGAGACAATCAGATTTATCTCCTCCAGATCTCTCCTATTCATCTCCTTCTTCACAAATTTACTGCCATCCTCATCATTCTTCATCTGGCCCCTACTATAAGTTTCCTCATTGGTCCCCAGTTTCTTGTCTCTCCCATTTGTAATTGAGCCCCTACTAAGTCGGCCTAGAGTTTTGAAACCTTCCCCATTCAGGCTCCAGCTTATCCTTCCAGATTCATTCCATATTATTGCCTTTCATGTTCAAGCCCCAAACTCAAAATTCCAGCTCCCTCTTGCATTCTTCTTGCACAGGCTCAACCTTACTCCTAGGAAAACAGTCCCTCTTTACTCCAGCACTTAATATAGTGCCTGATACACAGTAGGTACTTAATTTTTATCAATTAATTGACTGATTAAAATACTTCTGACTTAGAGAAGAGGCAGCTAGGTGTTGCCAGAGATAGAGTACAGGGCTTGTAGTCAAAACTGAGCTCAAATCCTACCTTGGATGCTTCCTAGCTGTGTGATCCTAGGCAAGCCACTCAACTTCTCAGTACCACAGTTTCCTCATTTGTAAAATTGGGGGTACCCATATTTAACATATATTGGATTACTTACCCTCTAGGGAGGAAGGAAATTGAAACACAAGGTTTTACAAGGATCAATCAATAGTGAAAAATTATCCTTGCATATGTTTTGAAAAAAAAAAGCTTCAATAATATAAATATTTAATTTAAATTTAAAATAAAATTAAATAAATGAATAATTTAAATTAATTTAAAATTTAAATTAAAATAAAAATATTTAAAAATTTAAAATAAAATATTTAAATAAAAAATTTTTTAAATATAAATTTTTAAAAGCACATAAAAAATGCCTTGTAGGACATTGTTAAGATCAGATACTAATTTGATCAGATTTAACCAAAAAGTTAATATACATAAAAAGCTTTGCAAACCTGAGTAAATTGTATAACTGTTAGAAATTATCTTAGAAGCATCAACCTTTTTCAAAGCTCAGCTGAGATATGATTTCCTACATGAAGCATTCTTGATGGCCTAGCCTCTCCCCATTCAATAATTTTATATTTTCTTAATTGGATATATGTGATATCACTCATTCCATAGGATGTAAGCTCCATGAAGGCAGAGACTATTTTGTTTTTATCTATGCATGCCAGAGCTTGCACAATGTCTGGCACACAGCATGTGCTTACTAAACATTTGAGCCAGAACGCATCGATCGATGCAGAAAACATGGACATCATGTAGCTAACTAGCCCCCGTTCAGTTCTCTAATGCATTTGTATTTCTGCCATCTCAATTCCATGTGTTCAAATGAGCATTAAAATGGAGAAAATCAACCACATTTCATCTCTGTGATGACTCAATAGTGAGTAACATGGTGACACAGCCAGGAGTCAAAGCCACTTGATCTGTCTGTCCATCTGTCAGTGACACTCAAAATACCGCCTCCTCCAATCTTTCCACAAAGTCTACAAGGTGCATTGCAAAATGTAAATCTATCTTCCTGAAGGAAATTGAGACAAGGTCCTGACCTGATAGAACTCAGATGACAGGTCAGTCACTAAGAAAAGCAGGTGAGTAAATACGCAAGGTCAGTGCCCCCAAAAAGAATCTAGAGAAAAGTTATATAGAAATAACACTGCAAGAAATGTAGTTTCAGATGAGAAAGAAAAATTCATCTCTTCTGTCACCTTTACAAGGAAGCTCTGGCTAAAGGGGGTAGAGAGTAAGCTTTTTGTTCTGAGTAGTTCTGAATATTTTGCAATTGGCAGAAATTAAAGAATAAAAACCATTAACAAGTGCCTAACTTCTTAATAAATTTTAAAAATTATTTTGAAAGAATTTAGGAAAGGGCAGCTAGGGGCACAATTAATAGAGCTCTGACTATGGAGGCAGGAAGACCTGAATTCAAATCCAGCCTTAGGTACTTACTATGTTTTCCCTGGACAAGTCACTTAACCCTGTTTGCCTTAGAGGGGGAAAAAATGGAAAAACTTAGGAAATATGAATTGAGAATATTCATTTATTAAAACATGTATAAATACTATATCCCCCTGAAGAATATAAGCTGCTTGAAGATGGGGGCTATTTCACTTTTCTCTTTGTGGCTTTGTAGCCCCAATGCTTTACGCGACATAGGCACTTAATAAATATTTGCCCAGTGACTGATAAAAGACACGTTCTTCGATCAACTTTTGTGCCCAAAGATGCCATCCTGTCTTAAGGTTAAAAGGTAGACTTGGGAGTACTTGGCCACTAAAAGGTCAGCAACAGGAAAACTCTTCTCAAATACACAGCAAGGTCAAGAAAAATGTTAGGACATCTAGAGCAAAGGAAATTAACAAATATTAATATTTCAAGGTGCAAATTGGTATGTTTATCTGCCACACAAATTAGTGCAGAATAAAAAAAATTGAGCAAGTACATAAGAATGTTAAAACTTGTAAGTTTACTGTTGTTGCTACTGTTTTAAATAAAGAGCTTCCAAATAATCTTCAATTCCACATTCTATCTACCAGATTCAAATTCAATTCTATTGGCTCTAATTCTTCCCCCTCCCCCCATGATCATCCCACTAATCATCTACCCAATATCTTGAAGAAATCATTAGGACACCCTGTAGTTAATAACTACTAACACTTTATATCAAGAATGATCAAAAAATTCACAACATCAGTTCAGCTTTGAAGCATCTGGAGTTGTCAAAATAGAAAAAGGTAACAGAAACTCAATCAACAGTTTCTGATGCTCCAAATTATTCAAATTAGTGACCAAGAAAGCAGCATTTGGAAAATGACTAAAATAACTGCAGCAATGCAGAAATGGAATAGAATATTATTGCAATGTGGAGAAATAATAAATTTGAATTTAAAGAAACATAGGAAGACAGAGGAAATGATACAGAGTGAAGTTACTAAATGAAATTAATAAAAAAAAAAGGATCCATATGTACAAAAATATTTAGAACAGCTCTTTTTAATCAGAGCCAAGAACATGAAAGTAAGGCAGTGACCATGGATTGTGAATGGCTAAACAAGCTATAGTTCATGAATGTACTATATATTATGGGTGATGTAACCTGTATTCAAATCCAGTCTCAGATACTTAGTAGCTTTGTGACCCTGGACAAGTCACTTAATCCTATTTGCCTCAGTTTCCTCATCTGTAAAATGAGCTGGAGAAAGAAATGGTAAACTACTCCAGTATCTTTGCCAAGAAAATCCCAAAAGGGGTCAGAGAGTTGGACATGATATTATTTGTGCTGTAGGAAATGACAAAACAGGGACAGATAGGTGGTACAGTGGATAGAGCACCAGCCCTGAAATCAGGAAGACCTGAGTTCAAATCTGGTCTCAGATACTTAACATTCCCCAGCTGTGTGACCCTGGGCAAGTCACTTAACCTCAATTATCTTAGGGGGAAAAAA
>JAJPUD010000540.1:589975-653609 GCA_023553655.1 Myrmecobius fasciatus
AAGAAAGAAAGAAAGAAAGAAAGAAAGAAAGAAAGAAAGAAAGAAAGAAAGAAAGAAAGAAAGAAAGAAAGAAAGAAAGAAATGACAAATCATGGCATGAGAGAAATCTCAGACTTGCTTGATGGACCAGAATAGAGAGCAGAACTAAGTAGAAGAGTTGATAAGACAACATAATAAAGGCAAACAACTCTGAAAGACTTAAGAACTCTGACCAAGGCAATGACCAACCAAGACTTCAGAAGATTGATCACAAAGCATAGTATCCACCTCAAGAAAGAGGTAATGAACAAAAGGTTCAGAATGAGACACATTTTCATCCCTTGCAAATGAAGGACTTCTCTTTATGTATGCTACAAAGGTTTTTCACCCCTTCTTTTTCATTTAAGGGAAGAGAATGAGGGAGGTGGGAAAGAGAAAAATCAAGTCTTTGTTATTGCATTTTTTTTTTTTTTGCTTTTTGCTGAGGCAATTGGGGTTAAGTGACTTGCCCAAGGTCACACAGCTAATGAATGTTAAGTGTCTGAGACCAGATTTGAACTCAGGTCCTCCTGACTTCAGGGCTGGTGCTCTATCCACTGTGCCACCTATCTGCCCCTAAGTCTTTGTTATTAAAAAATATATAATTTTTTTAAAAGTATATGAGAGAAAATGAAACTTCTTAGCCTCTTTGTGAAAGAGGCGATGATGAGTGTGCAAACTAAAGCATCTATTGCCTGACATGGACAACATGGAAATTTGTTGTTTGTTGTAAGGTCATGGAAACCTGGACAACATGGAAATTTGTTTTGCATGATTATCCATATTTGTTGTTGTTCTTGTTGTTCAGTTGTTTTTCTCTCTCATCCAACTCTTCATGACCCCACTTGGGGTTTTCTTGGCCATTTCCTTCTTCGGCTTGATTTGCCTTTTCAAAAGTTTATTTATTTATTATAAAAATATTTCTTGTTTTCTAGTTCTTATCCCATCACTTATTAGCTCTGTGACTTTGGGCAAGTTAATTTACTAGCCTTAGTTTTTCCTCAGTTAAACCAAGAAGGGTGGCACTAGGTAATCTATGAGATTATTTAAATTCTTTTCTTTTCTTTCATCAAAAATAAATGTGATTCAGGGGCAGCTAGGTGGCACAGTGGATAGAGCACCATCCCGAGAGAAAGGAGGACCTGAGTTCAAATCTGGCCTCAGACACTTAATACTTCCGAGCTGTGTGACTCTCAGTGAGTCACTTAACCCCAATTGCCTTAGCAAAAAAATAAATAAATAAAATAAATGTGACTCAGACAATTATCAATGATCAATTTAAAGGACTCTAACAGACCAGCTAGATGAAAATCTAGATTTATAAAACATAGTAACCCAGAAGGTATTTGTTATGCCAGTGTGGTGCTGAGGAAGGAAATCCTCCAAATGAGAAAACTGAGTCAAACTGTCACATAGCTAATAAGTGTCTGAGTCCAGATTTGAACTCAAGAAAATGAGCTTTCCTGACTTCAGGCCTAGCACTCCATCCATTGTCCTATCTAAGGGTTTTCTTCTTCTTTTTTTTTTTTTTTTTTGTCCAAAAGGGACAGATAGAAAAATTAATTTTTGTTCACTAAAAAAAAAATAATAATAATGACCATACACAGAAGAGAACAGAAGGAAGGCCAAAAGGAATCACAAAAACTGGGGATTCTTAAATGTTATATTTTGAGTTTATTATATCTTTTAAAAGAAAAGCAAGAAGTATTGATGCTAAAAAAAAGAAAGGCAAGCTTTCCATGACAGAGATCTGCAGTTTTCATTTGCAATCCTCATTTTCAGTTTTACTGTTGTGTATATAGATAGGGATGTGCTCGAGCTATGTTTTGTTAGCATGATTAAAAAAATGAAAATGAAATGAATAAATGAAATTACTAAGGCAACCTTGCCCCCAAAGATGGAATTCAAGTGCACTTAAGGAAATGGAAGCAAATTTTAATTTATCATTCGTTAGCTTCAGTCACAGCAGGCTTTTTTTTTTTTTTTTTGGGGGGGGGGGGGGGGGTTAAAGAATTACCTTTGGGAAGAGAAGTAGAAGCTTAATTAAAATTAGGTAATTTGGTGGTTCCTTTTCCTCTCTTCCATTCCCCCACCCTGGGGACATGAGACAACACTTAGTCCTTAGCTCAGTCATTTAGAAGAGGAATGGCCCAATGATACCTCAATGACAGCAGTGTGATTGAACAAGAAAGGAGTTGTGGCTGACCAAAAAGGAGAGCAGTTGGTTTCTTAAGGGTAAAAAAAATCCTTTTGGAAAAGGGGAGAGGAGGAATCTCAACTCCTTCAGACTATTTACAATGAAAATAATGCTGGATTTGTTGTCAAGAAGCCTAGGTCCAGAACCTCCCTCTGACAAATGTATGCCCCTGGTCATATTGTTCTTTACCACCCCTAAGCTTCAGTTTGCTTATCTGTAAAATGGGTATAAAAACAGTGGCTTCCTCTCAAGAGATATTGTAAGGATGTGTACACAAAGTACTTTGTAAATATGATGAAATATAAATGATAATGGTAAATAGCAGCAGGTTTGCAAAGCACTTCACACATTATTTTATTTGATCCTTACAACAAACCGGTAAGAGGATGCCAATATTATCCTCACTTCACAGATGAGGAAATTGAGGCAAACAGAACTTTGTCAGAACCACATGGTTGCGAAGAGCTTGTGGCAGGATCAGAACTCTGATCTTCCTTACTCCAATCTACTGCACCACTGCTGCCTAAATGGAAATGTAAAGTACTATTATTATTAGCATTATTGCTCTCACCATAACATTTTGCACCAAGGCATGTGAAGCAACTAGCATCTAAAGATAGCCCTCTCTGTGTATGTTCAGTTGTATTCAACTCTTTATCACCCCATTTGGGGCTTTCTTGGTCAACAAACTAGAATGGTTTGCCATTTCCTTCTCTAGTCCTGGAATGGTTTGTCATTTCCTTCTACAATCCATTTTACAGATGAGAAAACTGAGCAGAGTTAAGTGACTCACTCAGGGTCACATCGCTGGTGGATATTTGAGGTCAGATTTAAATTCAGGAAGATGAGTCTTTCTGACTCCAGGCCCATTGCATTATCCACTTCCCCTCCAAAGAGGCTCATGACCTATAAAGTCAGGGTTCTTATCCCATTTTTGGCTTGTGGGCTTTTTTGGTAATCTGGGGAAGCCCAGTGAATGCCTTCTCAGAATCAGGTTTTTAAAACCATAAAATACAAAGGATTACAAAGGAAACCAATTCTATTGAAACACAGTTATCAAAATAATTTTTTTTAAATGCCCATATTCAGAGACCTTAGGACTAGAAGCACTTCACCCAGAGGCCAGCTACATGGAAACAGTTCTTATTTCACCCATAGCAACTTATAAAGACTCAAAATAGGGAGCATTTCCTGTCTGCTCTGGTTGAGAGAACCCTCACACCATTAAAATCCAAGAGCCTTCAAGCATGCAAAAAAGTAAGTCTAAAAACTAGAAGAAATCTAAGAAATTGGCTGTCCAAGTGGCTTCCTATTCACAGCCCAGCAGCCCTGCCAGGAGAGTTAAGAGCAAGACTACAGACCAGAGATCTCACAGGGAATTTTGAGGTCACCTAATCTGAACCACCCCCTCCCTCCATTCTGTTCTTTTTACAGATGAAGAAACTAAAGCCTTCAGAGGTAAGGGGTTTTTTGGCCAAGACCACACAAGTACTGAATAGCAGAGGGAGGATTCAGACCCATGACTCCTCTGGCTGCTGGACCAGATTTCCTTCCCCAGCACCATACTGGCACAACAAATATCTTCAGGGTTACTATGTTTTATGAATCTAGATTTTCATCTGGCTGGTCTGTTAGAGTCCTTTAAATTGATCATTGATAATCTCCTGAGTCACATTTATTGTTGATGAAAGAAAAAAAGAAGCTTTTAAATAATCTCATAGATTACCTAGTGCCACTCTGCTTGGTTTAACTGATGAAAAACTAAGGCTAATAGATTAACTTGCCCAAAGTCACAGAGCTAATTAGTGGTAGGATGCAAACTAGAAAACAAGGAATATTTTTATTAAAAAAAATAAAGTTTTGAAAATGTAAATCAAGTGGAACTAAGAAACATTTCAGATAAGATAAAAGAAAATGGAACATGTAGCAATAACGAGATTATAGCAAAACAAAGAATAGAAAATGCCAGGAACTTAGGGTTTTTTTTTTAATTAAAAACTTACTAAAATTAAAAATAAAGATAAACACAAATAAAATACTCCCACCAAAAAATCATATTCTGTATCTTTGAGGAAGAAGTTTAAATTGAATTAAATCCAGTCTTACCAAGACTAGTAATCTTAAGGCATTGCCACAAAAGATAAGATTTTTATAAGTGGAATTTATTTCGGAGTCATTATTCTATAGCTGCCAAGTTAGAAAGTAGTAAAAGCTAATATTTATATAACACTTTGAAGTTTGCAAAACTATTTACAAATATTATCTCATTTGATCTTTACCTGGGAGTTAGGTGCTATTATTATCCTACTTTATAGGTAAGGAAACTGAGAGAAAAAGAGTTTAAGAGACTAGCTTAGGGTCATACAGCTAATAAGTGTCTAAGGTAAGAATGAACTCTGTTCTTCCTCTCTCCAGATCCAAACTTGATCCATTGTGTAATTTAGATGTCTGATGTCACAAATGTATATTCACAAAATACTGGAGGCAAAGAAAGTTTCCAACATTTATCAGGGTCTTTGCAGAGAAGTTAAAGAAAGAGATGTTCAAGATTTACCCAAGTGAGAAGCCCAGAATCTTCAATCTAGAAGGGTCTTCCAGCAGCTATCCATAGCTTTCAACCTACATGTTCAGTGAGCAGGGAATGGTACTGCCAGTTCTGGAGCTAATTCAATGACCCAGCCTTTATCTGAAACCCTCTAGTGAGAGGAAATCTAGTGTCTCCCAGGGACAGCTCTGTCAGAAATCCTTCCTTACAAAGAGCCAAAACCGAACTCTTTCTGTGCACCTCCCACCCATTGCTAAACAGAGCAAATTTAATTTGAGGTGAAGGTGAGTTATGATAAGCTTCATCGGGGAGAGAGATGGAGGGGGGGGAAGCTAGAGGAAGTATCCCCTCCTAAATAAAAAAAAATAAAAATAAAAAAAAAACAGGTGGCCTGAAGTATTATTAAGATCCTAAATATAATCCTAGTAACAACCATTTCTGCCTCAGTTGACCTATTTTTAAATAAGGATTTAAAATTTGTAAAATACTGTAAATATCGTATCTCATTTGACCCTCACAAATCAATCATAAACCAATCATAATCCAAAAGAATGAAAAGGTAACACGTAACTCACCTCTTGCCCGAGAGTAATAAATTTAAAAAGCAAAAACACATTTTTAGGCACAGCTAACCTGTTTACAAAGTGTCTTATTTTTTGTTATTGGTATTACTGGTTGTTGTCCAGTGGGGTAAGGGAGATTATGCAAAGGGTGGGTAAATGATAAATCCATGTTAATATGTGTGTGTGTATATATATATACATGTATATATGTACATATATGTGTGTGTATATGCATATGTGTATACATATGCATATATGTATATCTAGCTATGTGTAGATGTATATTTATAAATGTATATATGCATATGTTTATATGCGTTCAAACCATGCTTCAGACACTTAATAGGTATGTGATCCTGCTCTTTCCACATCTATAAAATGGGGGTTATTTAGCACTCACTTCAAAGGGTTATTAGGAAATTCATTTGAGATAATGTATCTACACTACTTTGTAAATAGTAAAGCACCATAGAGCAACAAAAAGGATCTATTCTAAAGAGAATCATAAGATTATCCATTTCTAGTTGGAGGCTATCACAATTTTACAGAAGAGGAAACTGAGTTGCTAGAGATTAAGTGACTTGGCCAGGATCACATAGCCACTAAATGTCTCCAGCAGAATTTGAACTCTTCTGCCTAGTTCCAAAGTTCAATGCCCTATCCACTGAGCTAAAATCAAGTCTAACACCAAGAGGTAAATAGAATCAGCAAGTTCTGTCACACAGTCTTGTCTATTATTGCTCTGATAAGTCCCAGGAGAATGCTGCCTCTTCCAGCTCCAAGGGCAGTGTCCATGGTCATGTTCTGTTTTTGCAATGGGACATTTCAAGTCTTTGCTCAGTTCTGGGCACTTTCCCATGTGTAGTGCTCCCCCTAACGCCCCCATAAACAACTTACAAGGAAGGAAGCTGGAGACAAAGGCAGGCAGAAACAAAATCCTTTTAAACTGGCTATTCAGTTTGAATATAAAATCACATGTGTATTTTCATCTTTTTTTTAACATGACTTTATTTTTTTATAATAGCTTTTTATTTTTCAAAATACAGGCAAGGATAGATTTCAATTTACCCTTGGAAAACCTTGTTGTTCCATATTTTTCTTCCTCTCTCCTAATCTCCCCTAAATAGCAAGTAATCCAATACAGGTTAAATATGTGCAATCATTCTAACCTGTATTTTCATCTTTTAAAAAAACTTTTAAAATTCATCCCTCCCCCCCAAAATGACAATTATGAGCCAGCTAGATAAAGAAGGATCCATTCTTTTTTCTAAAAACACAAGCATTAGAGTTTGGGTCTTCAAAAAGCAGGGGAAATTGAACATCAGCTTCTGGTGAAATCTAAGTGGGCAAGAGGATGAATTTGTGAACCCCCAAAACTTGTCTGTGAAGGAACAGACAAGACTAGTGAGATGATTAGAGAAGATAGCCTCTCCCTCCAAAAAATTACACTATGATACTCAGAATTTCCAAATAAATAAAATGCCACATGACATGGAAAAAATTTTCCTTATCTCTCAGAATTTCAAGAAGGCTGTAAAAAGTGTATTTGTGTGTATGTTAAAGAGCCAACTAATCTAAACTTAAGTTTCTCTGTTCTGACCAGGAGAAAATGGCCATCCAACCCCAGGTCCCGGCTGCTGACTCATTTCTTCCTTATGGGTGCCATAAGTTATATTTGTCTTTCAGATTCATTCCTCTGAAGTGTGTTTAGACACAAACTGAAACCAGAGAAATAACAGCTCATCCTTAATACATCTAAGTGTCTAAGACAGGGACTTCCCAGCAGCCAAGATAATAATGACCACTCTTTTGCTACTTCCAGAAAATTCAAGATTTTTAAAAACAATAGTAAAAAACTGAGTTACAGACTCAAATAAAGTTCTTAACTACACCAGCTGTTCTTGGTTCTTCAGGGCAAGAGAATCTAATTCCTGGCAAATCCAAGTTTTGATTCTCTCTTCTAATACTGATTGGAGTTTGGACATTTTGTTGCTCATTATCATCTGTTACTAAATAACAGACTGTCAAAGCTGGATGAGGAACTCATTCCCAAAAAAAAGGCTTCCTCCATAAAGTATCTACCTAGTCCCCAACCAGCTTCTGCAGAAAGACCTTCAATGAAAATAAACCCATTCTGCCTTGAGGCAGCCCATTCTAAATATGGAACTATTCTGATTTATTAGAAATTTCTTCCTGAAATGGACCCTAAATGTGCCTTTCTAGCCACTATTTTTACTTCTGCCCTTTGGGGTCATGCAGAACACATCAAACCTTCTTTATAAATGATAGCCCTTGGATTCACTGAGATAACTATCATATCTCCTATAAGAATAAAGGATAAAATATTTAATATCTATTTTGCTATCTGTTCAATTAAAACAGACCTCCACCTGGGGGACCATGGATAGATTTCAAGAGTTCCATGAACCTAGATGGTTGTGGGCAGATAGAATTATATCATTTTGACAACTTAATTGATTTCCTTTGCAATCCTATATATTTTATTTTATGCATTTAAAAATGTTATCCCTTGAATGGGCCCACAAGCTTTACCAGTCCCCCAAAGGGGTACAGAATACCAAAAAAAGATATAACTCCCTGGGTTATAATAAAGATGTGGGTTTGATTGGTTTTTATTTGGTTGTTTTTTTGGAGGGAATGTGGTATAGTATCTGTGAATTGCTAAGTGATCCTTGCCCCTCCTTCAGCTCCTTCCCTATTAACACAGATAATCAGAGGTAGCTGTTAATTAACACCACAATGCTTTACATACTAACCACAGAAATTTATCTTCCTATTTATAATTCTGTAATTTATGACATACAAATGGCAATTTTGTTTGTTTGAAAATGAAAAACCTTTGCTTCAATCTTTACTCAGACTTATCAGGTCTCTCAGTGGAAGTGGAAAGCATTTTTCCTGATGAGTTCTTCAATGTTGTCTTGGATCACTGCCTTGATCAGAGAAGCTAAGGCTTTCCCAGCTGATCACTGTACAATATTGCTGTTGTTGTGCACACTGTTCACTTTGCATCCATTCATTTACATCTTCCCTGGTGTTTCTGAAACCATTCTGCTCATCATTGATTACAGTATTCCAATACAGTCATATAACCACAAATCGGCAAGTATTTTTAATTCCAGAATGGAAAATAAATAAATAATAGTGCTGTCCATCTCAAGAAGAAAAAAAACTGTCTCTATGATTGCCTCCTATGAGATTTTTAATTCAAAGTACCTAGGATCATAGAGGGTCACTAGGTGGCTCAACTATAGTCAGAAAAACCTGAATTCAAATCCATTCTCAGAAACTTTTTTTAGCTGTATGAACATGGACAAACCACTTCATCCTATTTGCCTGTTTCCACATCTGTAAAAATGAGATGAAGAAGGAAATGGCAAACCACTCTAGTATCTTTGTCAAGAAAACTCCAGATGGGGTCAACTGGACTGAACAATAACAGGATAATAGATCTAGAACTGGAAGGAACTTTGGGGACCACCTAGTCTAACCTCCTCCTTTTCCAGGGAATAAAAATGGAGCCCTTCAATACAACAGCTTCCCTTCCTCATGTCCATTGTCTTAGAATCACAGAGAGAAGGGGCTCAGAGGCAATGCTGACCATCCTGTATGGGAATGACATCTCTCCACAATAATGCCCCAACTACTAATCTAGCTTTTGTGGGAAGAACTCCAGTGAGAACTACCTTTCCTGAGACTAAGCATACTCCCTGTCTAGATAGCCCTCCTACTTAGGAAGTTTTCCTTAAATCAAGTCTACATTTCCCTCTTTACTACTTCTATCCATTGCTATACTGCTCTTTCATAAAAGAGACTTTCTTCAATATCTGAAGTTTCTCATTGTTGTTCATTCCTTTCCAACTCTTCATGAACCCATTTTCGGTTTTCTTGGCAGAGATATGAGTGATTTTCCATTTCCTTCTCCAACTCATTTTACAGATGAGGAAACTGAGGCAAACAGGATTAAGTGACTTTCCCAGAGTCACCTAGCTAGTAAGTTTCTGAAACCAAATTTAAACTTAAGAAGATAAGTCTCCCTGGCTTCAAACCTGGAACTCTATCCACTGTACTACCTAACTGCTTTTTGTGTTTTCCTA
This sequence comes from Myrmecobius fasciatus, assembly GCA_023553655.1. Lineage (NCBI taxonomy): Eukaryota > Metazoa > Chordata > Mammalia > Dasyuromorphia > Myrmecobiidae > Myrmecobius > Myrmecobius fasciatus. The sequence continues at coordinate 599,417 of JAJPUD010000540.1, forward strand.
TAACATGATCTGAAAGATAGCTTAGTGTGGTGGACAGAGAAGAGCACTGGGCTTGAAGTGAGAAATACCTGGGCCACTGTTGCCTCAGACACTTAACAGCTCTGAGAACTAGGTTCAGTTACTTAACCTCAACATGCCTTAGCCAACTCCCTAGGGCTGATCTACTAAGCCACAGACAATTTGTAAGCTGTTTTGGTGGAAGGAGTTTCTATACCAGTAGTTCCCCTTGCTGCCAGTATCTTAGATCCTTCCTGAAAGCTTGCAACTAAAAATTAACAATCCTTGCTTTGGAGATAAAGAAACAAAGCTCAAAATGAAAGAAATTATGTAATGTAGAGAAAGACAAATTTTCAAAACATGGAGTTCCTCTTTGAAAATTTGTTTCTTCTATGATTAAAGCTTTACATAACTGTTACATGAAGATAGTGATTTGAGGCTTCTTTTGGCTAAGTAAACCCTAATTTAGAGACCAAAACTGCCTCTTCTAGTCTCAGTTACTAAGTTTCTATAGGCACTCTATTTCCAAACAATCCAAACAGCATTTCAAAAAATAATTATAGGCACCATCAATGATACCATTTTTAAACTGGTTCTAATAAAATCAATAAGAAATATTTCTGCATATAAATACAGGTAATTAAGGATTTACTAAGATACAGAAGCTTATCTTTGTATGACTTTTTGATCTATATATACACATAAGATATAGAGGGTCATAATGAAAAAAAGGTCCCATATTTATGAATCAAAGGTCTGGAGGGAAGGGGGGAGAGAGAGAGAGAGAGAGAGAGAGAGAGAGAGAGAGAGAGAGAGAGGAAGGGAGGAGGAAAGGGAGAGGAAGGAACGAAGGAAGGAAGGAGAAAGGCAGGGAAGAAAAAAGAAAGAAAGAGGAAAAAAGAGAAAGAAAGAAGAAAGAAAAGAAAAATGCTTACATAACTACACAAAAGGATAAACAGGCAAACACATACATTTTAAATTGGAAAAAAGAGAAAAATAAGCAGTGCTTTGTTTTGGTTTTTAATTGCTAACAAAAGTTAAATTTAAAGATCTTGATATATTTTTTATCATTTTGTCAGGAATTAATCTGAATGCAGTTTGCTTTCCTATAAAAGCATAATGATTCTTAGAAAAGCAATAAAAGCAAATAAATTGGTAAAATCAGTTTCCTTGAAAGTTTCAAAGACATAGAGAACCATGGCCCTCATCCTTATCCTCTCCTCGGTGGCAAAGATCTGCAACAGTAAATGCAAGAGTACAGCCAAAGTAAATCAAAAGGCTAGTACATTGATAAAATCATAAGATCATGGGAGGAATTGATTATGATGAATATTGAAAAGATTTTACAAAAAATAATGTGAGTCAGAAAAGGAGGAGCAAATGGCAAATGTGAAGGGTGAGTGCTAAACAGACTTTTCTAGGACAGAAGAAAAAGAACATGGATGTAAGTTGAAGCTTCATTTGAGGGACAAAGAAAAAAAGAGAAGATTAAAAATTCAGAAAACAATAGGAACTCATAAAAGAATGCAGAGATAAGAAAAATAAAGGCTTATTGCATGGAGTAGACAAAAAAGGAAACAATACTAACTCTCCATGGAGTCATTTCTCAGCTATTTCCTCTTTCCAACTATAAACAACTTCTCCTCCTCACCCCTAGCTTCATCCTTCCTCCTATATGGCCTTTTATTTCCCCATCTCTAACTCCTGCAAAAACACTAGATTCTCTGACCCATTCTCAGGTACCGGAATCTCCACCCTCCACTCTCACTTCTTCCTGGGTCATCTGTCTAGGAATGAACAACAAATCATGTTTGACTCCTATTTCCTAATAAGTCAAATTCTATAGTCGTCTTACAATAACCAACAAGTATTTCCACTCCTAAGTTATCATCTGAACATGAATGAATGAAACTCCAGGTCTCACTTATGAATTAAAAACTCTAATAATCTGCCAGTTAAATGCTGATTGACTACAGCCATCAAAAAACTTTCAAAATGTGTGTCACTGAAAGTGACATTTGCCTTTTCATATGCTATCTCTGACCTGCAGCATGTACAACACAGATTGTTATCTCTGTACATGTCACCACAGTTACAGACAGGATCAAACAGATAAACAGGACCTTCTCTTAGAGATGAAAAGTATCAAATTACCTGAAGGTCTGGATTTTAGCTACAGCAGACTAGAGAGAAAAACGGACCCCAGAATCTAACTTTGAATAATTAATAAAAACTATTTGTGGGTAATGCTACTATCTCCCACTTTCCAAGTTTATTAATAAAATGCATACAGTAACTTTATTTTATAGAATCACAGAATGTTAGAAGTGAAGAGACATGCCCAATATGTTGTTCAATGATTTTCTCAGTGTGTGGGCCCTCTCCACTGATGCAGACCCTTAATCTCCCTTTGTCTCTATACACTGTCTTTGATAGGTTCAAGAATCACAGATTTAGACATTAAATAGACCACAAAGGCTATCCTGACTTAGTCAAAAAATTCATCACACAAAGGCCACCATAATGGGAATCTCCAAAATGAACAGGATTATTCTATGAAAAATGAACACATCTGCAATAGAATCATAGACTTTCTGATTCAATTCAATTCAACAAGAATTTACTACAAATCTGATAGTGCCAGTTTAAGCAGTGGAAACATTTTCAAAAATTAAACATAAGACAATCCTGCCCTCATGAGCTTACATTCTGTATGAAAATATAGCAGATACACAGATAAGTAAGCTATATAGAAAATAAATGCAAAGTGATTGTTTTTGTGGAGGGATTAAAAACTAAAGGAATCAGGAAAGGCTTCTTATAAGAAGTGGAACCTTGTGCTGAACCCTAAAGAGAAAGGGTTCCAAAAGACAGAGATGAAGACCGGGAGCACTGAGACATGGGAAACTGCTTTACAAAGGGACAAATAGCTTCTAAAAACTCATTATCAGAAGACTTATTCATTACAAGAGTTTATTTTTGGAGGAACAGGGAAGAATTGGGGACGGAAAGAGACAGAGACAGAGAGACAGACACAGAAACAGAGAGACAGACACAGAGAGAAACAGAGAGACAGAGACAGAGACAGAGAGAGAAAGAGAGAGAGAGAGAGAGAGAGAGAGAGAGAGAGAGAGAGAGAGAGAGAGAGAGAGAGAGAGAGAAAGAGAGAGAGAGAGGTGCCAAAGAATTCTCTCCTATTATGAGGACTCAATGACCCTTTAATGTCTGTCAGAGAGTGTAATTACCCCTTCATTTTGCCAGGGCCACAGAACTACCTAGTTAAGGAGACAGCTAAATATCTAGGTCTTCTAACTCTAATACCCCTTTTCACCACATAACACTGGTATCAACACAGAGAGACACACTCACTCATACAGGCATAAAACCATAATGAACAAGAAGACTATATTAGTTTTCTATCATGTCAAAAATCAAGAATATAGAATTTCTAGTAAAATGCATGCTATTCAAGGCAGCTTGAACCAATTTGTGAGAAAAGGATGTGAAATTTTTAATATGAGCATTTCCACCTTGGAAATTTGATTTATTGTTCTGTAGATTATCTAGTCTTAAGAAAGTAAAAAAGAAAATGTAAATGATTCATATTAAACTTAAAAGTACACACATGTATACTTTTTACCCCCTAAAGAGCCTGTTGTTAAAAAATATTTACTAGCATATCCTCATCTTTCTCAGCTCACAGGAGTCTTAATTGCCAACAAAAATCTTACTGGAAGATAGTTTCATTTTGGTCTTATTTGCTAAAAGTCCTGCTGACTTTACCAAGAAGCATTTTTTCTTTCTTTCATGGTTTATCCTGAGGGTGGTTTATGTATATTACCAAGCACACAGCAAATTATCTTCTAAATAAATGGTGTATATAAACACACATACATACCTATAACAAGATAATTTTGAACATAAAAAAAGCCTATATTGACATAAATGTCAACATTCTCTCATTTTCCCCCTGTCCTTTTGCTTGGTGATTTTCAAGCAGAATACTTATATTTAGAATGAATGACTTCCTATATATTTCTGATTCTAGCATTGTATTTTATCAGGAGCACTGTCTTGCATTTGGAAAAGGCTTTTAAAGAGAGATGGAGAAGGATCATAAGCTGGAAGAGAACATGATGAGATCATTACATTAATAGAAAGCTAAAAAGTTCCTCCAAAAAAATAAAATAAATAAATAAATATTTTTTAAATTAAAAAAACAAAGTTACTCAGAAACCATTCTAGATAGACCAACCCTTACTTTTTATGGAGAAGGAGCTCAGAGAGGCTAAACAGTGTGCTCAGTCACACAAAGTGGCAAAGGCACAATCTGACCTTAAGGCCTCTGGATTCAATACCTTTCCCATTATACCATAGTTTTCCATGTAGGATATTAACCTATTATCTATTTTACAATATGTGTTTATGCTGAATGTCTTCTGAATAACTTCCAAATTTTCTCATCAAATTTCCATCTTGCTATCATCTTTATGTATTGGGTTTTGTTTTATTTTTAAACAAAATTTTTTTCAAGGGGAAAAAGATTCTTTCTAAAAGTACGTTACATGATTTCACCCAATCTTCCCTAAAGATTTATTATGCAAACTTCCTTTGCTGCCTTAATATTGTGATATCTAACATATCCACTCCTAATGTTTCAATTTTTTTGGTGGTATTTTCTCAGTATTTTCAAAATGTTTGCATATAGTTTTGCTTGTTGCCTAAGTAACAGATGTGAACTGAAGTACAAGCCTGTCAGTCACATGCTTTGTTTCATTACGGTCCTGATCAAATGGTCTTTGTCAACTTTCCAAACTACCTCTCGTTCAAATGGCATTCAATGCTCTGTTAGCTGGAAAACTTTTTTTAAGGAAATTTCTTTGGGCATGACAAATGAACCTGCTGTGGACTCCAGTCAACTCGACCCCCTGTTTCCTATCATTCTCTTTTACCAAGGGAGATGATTTCCATTCCACAGAGATGTTTTTGACAAGTGGCCAGTTTTCAAGGAAGATCACAACAAAATAAATGGCTAGGAAAAGGCAAAAACAGCCGAAACCACACTTGAAATTCTTGCCATTTGAAATTCTGCCCAAGTTACTTCAGAGGCAGAGCTGCCAGAGGTACTAAAACTAAGGAAGCCGGACTAATGGCTATTTTACCACTGGGAATTCCCTTTCCTCCAGATGCAAGGCCTTATTCAGGAGAGGTTATGACAAGACAGCAGAACTGCACTGGTTAAAAGGGCCACTGCCCAGGGAAAATACCATTAGGACAGAAGGAGAAAAGGACAACATATTTGTTCCCTAAAAAGCAGCATGGTACAGTGACGGCTTTGCAATCAGAGGACTTGGGTTCCAAAATCTGCCTCTGAGACTATGTCATTTACCTTCCAGGCTTTAATTTGTAAATCTGTAAAATGAACAGATTGGGCTAAATAGTCTCTAAAATTAGGATTTAAAGCTATAGCTAGTTTTCTCGGGAAGCTAAGTCTAAAAAGGCAGATCTGATTAGGGCAATAGCTAGGGAAAGGGGAGACATAGGCATGTTTGTACACAGAAGAGGAGTCAGCAGAAAAGGAAAAACGAAAGATGAGGGGGAGTAGTGTACTGGGGCAAGTATGAGATCAAAAGTGTATATGTCGGTTGGCATTGGCAAGGAGATGATGTGAGATGGATGAAAGAAGCCAAAATGGGGAAAGAAATCAGAATGATGGGAGCTCCCCCTTCTGCAGATAAGGGGTCAGATGGGGTAGACAGAAAAACAGGCAGATTCAAAAAATAATTGGAAAAATGGGGTGAGAGAGAATATGAAGTCAAGGGGAACACCAAGTATACAAAGACTGGAAAAGTGGTACTTGCTAAAAAAGAATGTATAAAGGGGACTTAGGGCTGGGAATAAATTTTCTTTTAAATATGATGCATTTGAGCTGTCCCCAGGACATCTTTTTTTTTCTTTTTTAGTAATAAATACTTATTAATACTTGATTAGTAATAATTGCTATAATCATTTCATATGACAGGACAATAAAAAAAGATGATTGCACAGGAAACTCAAGTTTACCATGTACAACTTGCTGTTCTCCCAAAAAATATAACAAAGTCATCATCTAAATTTCTTTTTGTTTTTTATTTTGAATTTTTTTACTAGGATATCCAGTTTTAAATATTTAAATAATATTTTAAATATGATGCATTTGTGCTGTCTCCAGGACATCTTTTTTAGTAATAATCATTGCTTATTAATAATACTTGTTTAGCAATAATTATTATTATTATAATAAATGACAGAACAATAAAAAAGATGATTGCACAGGAAACTGCAAGTCTACCATGTACAACTTGCTATTCCCCCAAAAAATACAACAAAGTTATCATCTAAATTTCTTTTTTTTTTAATTTTTTAATTTTTTTTACTAGGACATTCAGTTTAACATATTTAAATAATATTGACAGTATGACACTGACAGTGAGGAGAGAGACTGGGGCAAGATATAGAGAGGACAAAGCCATCTGAATAAAAATGATAATGATACTTGAAGCTGATGAGGTCACCAAGATAGAGTATAGACAGAGGGGAGCATGGGATCCTAGGAGAGAACCTTGGCTCACTCACTGAAGTGACACATAAGAAGGACACCTGAACAGAAGAGATTGTGGAGGAATGGTTAGGTCAGTAATATGAGACCCAAGAGAGAATGGTCCCTCATGTCTAGAAAAACTAGAATATCCAAGAGGACAGTGTGTTCAATAATGCCAAATGCAGCCAATATGTTAAGGGATATGAAGATTTAAAAAAAAAAAAAAAAACCTCCCCACTAAATGTATTCTCTTTATATTTACCCAATATATCCTTACTTACTTATGCATAGAAAATAAGCTTCTTTGGAGTAGAAATGGTTTCTTTCATTATCTTTGTAGTCACAGCTTCTAGAATTTGCAGTCTCCAGCTTAGCATATAGTAAGTGCTTGCTGAATATCTGTGACTGATTGATTGGTTGACTGAAGAGATCACTGGAAACTTGCAAGAGCAGTTTCACTCAAGTAATGCAAACATTTATGTATATATATTTAATACATGTGATAGAGATGCCCATATATGATATATACATACATGTACATGTATATTATATGTATTTATATATGTCTGTTTTATTAGGGGTGGAATCTGAATTTAATTGGTGTAGGGAACTTCCAGTGAGGAAACTATCAATGCACAGCAGCAACTGCTCTCTAATTAGATATGATTTTAGGGAGCTGACCAAGAGCACAGAGGAGATAAATTACCCATAGTCACAGAGTAGCCAATCTATGTAAGAGAATCTTATAGGAACCAAGGCTACCTAACTCCAAGTTCATCTCACTACATACTACACAGCACTGTATGTAAATACAAGTCAAATGATACAATCAAAATGTTTGAAATCCTCTACATATTTATGCCCTTTTTTTTAATCATATAATGCACTTCAATGAACAAGCATTTATTAATAGCTTACTGTATGCCAGGAACCATGATAAATGCTGATACTCTAAAAAAGAAAAGAAAGAAAGAAAGAAAGAAAGAAAGAAAGAAAGAAAGAAAGAAAAAGAAAGAAAGAAAACAAGAGATTCCTGCCTTCTAGAAGCATATATTCTAATGAAGGAGAACAGATGTTCATAAATCAGTGCAGATAAAATATATATCGAGTCAATGGAAAGTAACCAAATATATTCATTAGGCAGAATATAATATGATGAATCTGGACTTCAAACTCCCTTCTAGTCCTAACATTCTCTCTCTATAAAATACAACCCATTATATCATATATTCTGAAAATGTACAGGAAGGGAGGATATGAGACCACAAAGCAGGACTGATTGATTTTATCATGTCTCCTCCTCATATCTTGCAAAGTACATTATGGAAGTTAAAGGAAGTAATACCAGTCTCCTCCTCACCCCAAAAAAGTACCCTGAAAGCAAGCCTCAACAACCAAGGAGAGACACAATTTGAAGTGCTGTTCCTGACTGCCAGCGAGGGCTGTTGCTCACCCACCAAACTGATAAAAGGGGGATGAAGAGGAAACAAATTCTCCCCATCATTGGGAGATCACGAGAATCAGACATCTCCAGCTCCCATGGTGCTCCTTGGACAGTTAACCAAGAAGCCATGAGTGATGGAACAAACCAAAGCAAGCCCATATAAACACAGTTAAATCTCCTTAAATTTCCTTACACATTGCACTCTTCACCCTAACCCCAGTAACATAAATAGAACCTTCTTGAAGACAGGAGATGTTTTGCCATATCCCCAAAATTGAGAACAATGGCCAATGAAGAGTAGAGGTTTGGTAAGGGCTCAATGGATTGGATTAGGGCCATCCTCCCAAACAAAGTGAAGAAGGAAATGGCAGACCATTCCAATATCTTTGCCAAGAAAACCCCATTGACAGTAATCCTCCACAGGGTCACCAAGAGTTGGACATGACTGAAAGAATGAACAACAACAACCCAAACAAAAAAGTATTTAGCCAGCATTTGATTAAAGCCAACCGCACAACTGAAAAGCATCTGACGAAGTCTTCTTTGACCTTAGAGAAGTGCCAAGGCGTAGTGCAGAGGGATTTAATTACACAAATCTCATTAGCAGAAAGTTTTCAACATTACCCTCCTCACACAGAATGAAAAATTAAACCCCTACTCAGCAAATGCTTACTTTTTATTCAATGCACGAAACTCTGCTTACCAACTCTATTAGTCCAGATGAAATTACAGGCATAGGAATAATTCATTTAATCTTCACAACAATCTTATGAGGTAGGTGTTACTATTATCCCTATTTTACAGATGAGAAAACTGAGAGTAAGTGACTTGCCTACGATTATACAGCTAGAAAATGTCTGAGATCAAATTTGAACTCAGAGCTTCCTGACTCCAGGTCCAACAGTTTACCCATTCCACCATTCATTTGTTTCAATGTCTAAGTGTATTTATAAGCTTTGTTTTCTCCCATTCTCAGTAGACATGTTGACTCCTGAAACACAAGGAAACTACTTTTCACAGTATTTATTCATGAAAGGAATGAAGAAATATTTGGAATTGCCTTAATGCTTAATGTTTTAAACTAAAGAGCAAGAAAAAAAATAAGCCTATTTTAAATGGGATCATAGTGCTGTAAATGTAGCAATGATTTCCATACATATCAAGCAAAGAATTCTTAGTTACTTGCCATTGTAACCTAATTGCTGGACCTAACACGTGGCACTCAATCTGGTCGAGAACTGTTTCTGTCTTTCTTTGCATCCCTAGCACTAAGCACGATGGTTGCTACATAGCAAGCATTTGATACCTTCTGACAAGGCAAGGGGTGTCCTTATTGTTAGCCAAAATGCATTTATTTCTCACTCATTTTTTCAGGAGATTGGATGTGAAGCCCTTTGTATATTAGAAAACTTTTTCATATATATAAACTTTGAAATACAAACTTGTTTTCCAGCTTATTAAATAAAAAATTCAGCTTGCTACCTTAATCGAGATGCCATACTAGTAAAAGTTAAGAAGAAACATATATCTATCTATTCCAACATACAACTTTTCAGGGAACCACCTCCAGCCAATTAAAAAAGCAAAACAAGTTTTGAGTTCTGCTCATAGTGCTCACTGTGCTTTGTTTCAGGCTCAAAGCTTGGATAACAGTGTAGACAGTATTTCACAATTCTCCCTAGGGTCTGGCAACTTCCAGTACATTTCCTTTGGTTAAAAACCAACTTTAGAAGCATCAGATAACATTTACATCTGAAAGTTGGAATCACAGATTATAGAATGTTAGGTCTACAGGACATCTTATAGTACATCTAAAGTTCAAACCTTTTAGTATTACAAGTGAAAAAACTGAGACCCAGAAGTCAATTGGTATTAGTCTGTATGGTAAATAGCCAAGCTATGAGTCAAATATAAGTGCTCATTTTACAGAGTAAGAAACTAAGAATCAATAAAGGTAAGTCGATTTGTCCAAGGATCCACAGGCAGTAAGTGTGGTGGCAAAACTAAGCCTTCATTTCATATTCTTTCTCCACACAATACCTTGCCACCTTCCATTAACATCTTCAACTTACAACAGTCTTAAATCTTTCTGAATAATATCCAACACAATCCAACAATATGTGGAGGGCTCCAGGAAAAGCTGACAAAGTATATTTTCTTAAACCAGTGGGTACCAATTAAAGAAGAAAAGATAAAGAAATAGCCAAAAGGACAAAACAAACGTGGTTCAAGACCATGAGGCCATAGCTTGAAATCTGGAAGGAATTTAAGAGATTATTTAGTTTGACCTGGTCTTACAAAGAGGAAGAAACTGAAGTGAAAGACATTTCTAAAAACCCAATCAGTTTAATTATTCTCTGCCCCCTCCCCTAAGCTATTGGGGCTAGTGGAGTCTACTGCAAGCTCTCCTTGCACCATGTAAGTACTTCCAACACTCCTTAATGGGGCCCACACTAGATTAAAGTGTAACTGGAAAATGCTTAACAAATAATAATAATAATAATATTAAAAGCACAATAGAATACCAATAATATTAATATGCAGTTTTCTAATTCAATAATATGGGACTAACAGGGATCCTTATGTTGACACCCCTGATCTAATCAGTCCTGGTTGGTTGAGAACAGAGACTGACTCACTGAGGAGGAAAACCAACAGAAAAGCTACTAAATATGGTTATAGAAGAAAGAGGGGTAGGGAGAGCAAGGATGCATTAGGACTCCCCAATGAAAGGACATGGGCAAAGAAAGTCTGTACAAATGGAATAGGTTAAGTGGGAAGGACCATATGCTGGGAAAAGGCTGGGATAGGGAAGGGAAGGAAGAATTTTCAAGAGAAGACTATTCTCAAGCACTTCCTAAATGGGGTCCCCCAAAAAAAAGTACTAGAAGAGAGATTGTCCACTACAGTGGTATCCAACTTAAATACAAAAGGATGGAATATTAGAAAACTACAAGTTAATATGATCTATGTTGTATTATATTCTTATGGACAGCTGGGTGCTACACTGGATAGAGTGTTTGTTAGGTCTGGAGTCAGGAAAAGCTGAATTCAAATGCAGATTCAAAAACTTACTAGGAGGGCAGCTAGATGGCACAGAGAACAGAGTATCAGCCCTGAAGTCAGGAGAACCTGAGTTCAAATCAGGCCTAAGACACATAATACTTCCTAGCTGTGTGACCCTAGGCAAGTCACTTAACCTCAATTGCCTCAGCAAAACAAAAAAACAAAATAAAACAAAAAAAAAAACTTACTAGCTGGATAACCCTGGGCAAGTCACTTATTGTTTGCCTCAGTTTCCTCATCTGTAAAATGATCTAGAAGGAAATGGTAAACCGCTCTAGTATCTTTGCCAAAAAAAAAAAAAAAAAGGGGTTATGAAGTGCCAGACATGACTAAAATGAATAAACAACAAATTATATTCTTATTTACTTTGCTAAACATTTCTCCATTATATTTTAATCTGGTTTGAAAGTATTCCCTATCAGTCACTGAGATGGTAGGTTGATATCTTTGGTCTATAGGAAGAATCAAGAACAAAACTTTGCAAGGAGATCACAGAATCTCTAGCTTTGAGTCCAACCACCCCAATTTATAAATGAAGAAAGTGAGGCTGCCAGAAGTTTACTTGCCTAGGGTTCACACAGCTAATGTCTGAAACAGAATTTGAACCCAGATTTACTTGACTCCAAATTCAACCCTCTACCTAGTCCTACATTTCTATTCTGTTGTGAGCATAGAAGCTAGATTCTGAATCTCAGTCTTGTGGCTCAATTCTGGAGCCCTCTCATGCTCTCTCAAGTCCTAGCTTTTATATCAGAAGCCTTCAGAATCCTGAAGCCCAACTAACTGGGCTGTAATGAGGCTTCCAGAGTGACAAATGAAATTATAAAACAAGAAGATCCTTCTCATTTGGTTACATTTACTTTTTTAAAATGTTTTATAAAACTTTTATATACTTTGAATCTATTATAATTATTTCTATGCATTTAAGTTACTAAAGCTTAAAACTCCACTCACTGCCTTTTAGGACCCTGTATATTAATTAACTTCATCTCCAAATCGTTGGAAAGTCAGTAATATTGGAGCCCTGAGGAAAGCTCCTACCCCCAAGGTATTATTCCATTGGGGGGGAGGGAAAGAGAGCAACATTAAGAAAAAAAAAAACAAACCACTATACACAAGTAAATACAATATTACCAATGGGAGGAAAGGGAGAAATCAGAGTAGTTTTCCTATAAGTGGTGATACTTGCATCTGCATCTTGAAGGAAGCCAGGGATTTTTACAAGATGGAGATAAGGAGAAGTATGCAGAAGTATGAAGATGAAAAATGAGATTATCAAGACTAGGAACAGCAAGAAGTACCTGCTGAACTAGAATTCAGTCTAAAGACTAGAAACTAGGCTGGAGCATCCTAGAAGCAAGAGAGAGCCACTAGAATTTCCTGAGCAGTGGAGTGATGTGATCAAACTTGGGTTTTAAGAATGTCACTTTGGCAACTGTAGGGAGCGTAGATTGGAGAGGAAAAAGACTAACCACAGAAAGACCAATCACGGAAGCTTCTGCAGTAGTGCATGTGAAGAATGATAGGGGTCTTGAATAAGGCAGGATGATAAAAAATGAATGCAAAGAGGATGAATACAAATGATATTGTGGCGGTGGAACTGACAAGATTAATCAACTCTGGACATGAGGATCAAGAGAGAAGGGAAAGCAGAAGATATCTGAAGTTGTAACTCTGAATCAATGGAAGGATGCATTTTTGTTAATGTATTTTTTAAAATCATTATAAAAATCATCAATAGGCTCTTCTCCCAAAAAAAAAAGATCAAAGATTTAGAGCCAGAAGAGGCAATAACCTGAATTGAAAGTTTAAAAGTGGGGTGTTGGTGGTGGAGAATGATGAATCTTATTTTGAACATATTGAGTAAGATGCCTATGAATATCCAGTTGAAAATATCCAAGAGGTAGGTAGTTGATACTGAGAAACTGGAGCTTAGGAGGAAGCCTAGGATTAGATACCAAGAGTCAAAAGCTCTGGGCCTAGAAGTGACAGCTGAATTCATGGAAGCTGATAAGAGCACCAACAAAGGGAGTATAGAAAGAAGAAAAGATGACCTAGGACAGAGCCCCAGTATACACCTACACCTAGAAGGTGGGATGTGGATGATGATTCAGCACAAGAAACAGAAAAGAAAAAGCCAGAGGGGAAGACCCAAAGGCATAGAGTATCACAGAAACTCAAGGAATAGAGACTAGCCAAGGAACAGAACAATCAATGATTCATATGCTGCAGAAAGGACAAAAAAGAGAACTGAGAAAAGATCAACAGATGTGGCAATTAAGAAGTCACTGATAACCTTGGGAAAAGTAGTTTCATTTCAGTACTAAAGCCTAAAGCCAGACTGCAAAGGATAAGAATTGGAGATAAAGACTCCCCCCACCCCAGGAGTTTTTTCTATGAAAGAGAAGAGAAATAGAGGCTCTCAAAAAGATGGTAAGGTCACTTGAAGGGGTTATTTGTGGGATTTTTTGTTTGTTTTTTGAAAGAATAACAGAGATGGGCATGTCTGAAGGCAGCAAGGAAGAAACCAGTAGATAGGGAGAGAATGAAGATTAGAGATAGAGAGAAAGGATGAATGTAAGGGAAAGCTGCCAGGAAATGATCAGGAAGTGGATCAAGGGCATGAGTACAACAGGGAGGATGGCTTTAGGGGAGGACTAGCTCATCATCAGATACTATAGGCAAAAAGATAATAAAGAGGTGAGGGGAGAGAGATAGGATAGAAAAGAGAGCACACAGTCGATGACCTTAATTTTTTCATTCAACTATGGGCTGAAGTTCTTTGGACAGTGAAGTGGGGAAGGGGAAGAGAATGATATGGAAGACCCAGTGAGAAAAGATTTGTACAAACACTAGAGCAAGTGCTTTGATCTATCAAGGAAAAGTAAATAGATTGCCCTCTCTCCAAAGGGAGTCCAGTTGAGATAAGATAACAGAGTTGTAGTGAACTCAAATCAGGACTCTTGTAGGACTTCCTTTAGCCCAACTTAGCAGTACAAGAGCAGAAGAGGGGATAAATGGGGAGAGTGCTCCAGAATTTGAGGTTTTGCAAAGGAGAAGTATGGGGTGGAGAGAAAGTGTTCAAGAGCAAGGTAAGGTTCACAATTCAACTTGATGGTCAAAATGATCAAGTCAAGACTAGGAAGAGAGGAAAGTAAAGGGAGATCGAGGATGGTGACCTGGGACGGCATTGAGGGATGAAGTAACTGGGGCCATGGTGAGGAGGTAGGATTATAATGATTTACCAAGAATAAGGCACAGGGAAAGAGAAGCAAGAATAGGAAGCTACAGTCAGGTAAAGGGCACAGTCAGATAAAGTTAGTTCAAAGAGAAGGGAGGTAGTTATTCTCCTCTTACAAGATAAAGAATGAGAAGGAGGAAGAAGAAGTACACTTCCCAAGGTCATAAAATACTAGGAATTCCTTTTAAGAAAGCATATATTTCTTTTCCATTTCTTTAAAAAAAAAAAAAAAAAAAAAAAAAACACGTCAAATGAATCCAGAGACATGGGGCAGCTGGGGAAGGACATGAACTATGTTTGGTGTCCTTTTTAAATGCCTCTCCCCAAATGCTGCTGAATTTATGGAGCATCTTCTACATGCACCATGTTCAATGGTGGCACTTGGCTGGTTACTGAGCTGACAAAGGAGAGAAGGAGGCCCCATTCTGTCTTCCTCTCCTATTGCCTTTTCTTCCTTTATGTCCTCTCTGGCCTTCTTCCCTTCTCTTCCTTCATCTCTCCTACACTTAGACTCATCCCCTTCAAAACTAGAAGAGATCATCTGAGTTTCAAAAAAGTTGAGTGACAACTTCCTATGATGTAACTGATCATAGCAAATGCCACCTCTGCTAAGTCTTTTAAAATTTTTTTCAATTAATAAACATTTATTTATTTTCTCCCTCTCACCTCTCTCCATACCCCCACTGGAGGGGAAAAGGGAAAAAAAAGAAACCCTTTATCATACTAGCAAAGATTTGAAATTTGCCAAGCATGTTGTAGGAGGGTTGCAGAGCCATGTACATAGATCATCTCATTTGACCCTCACAATGATCCTGTGAAGTCACAACTATCATCTCCATTTTACAGATGAGAAAACTGAAGCTGAGATAGACTAAGTGACTAATTTACCCAGGATCACACAGCTAATAGTATCTGAATCTGAATTTGAACTCATATCTTCCTGACTCCAGATTGAGCCCTCTCAGATGCAGACACCCAGATCTTTTCCAATTCTGAAATTTTCTACACCCTAAGGACCTTGACTTGAAATCTGGGCTCTCCTCCTTTGCTAAACTCTTTCCCTCTTTCTTTCAACCCATCATTAAGCATTTATTTAGAGCCTACTATATGTCAGACATGATATAATAATGGATGTTCAAGATAGAAAGACATGACTAGAACAGTCCCTGACCTCAAGTCAATCAACAAGCATTTACTAAATACCAGCAAGCAATGTGCCCTGGCACTAAGGATGCAGAGACCAAAACAATCACTTCCCTTCTCAAAAACAAAAAACGAAGGAATGGATATGCAAGGGATTGAAGATGCCAGAGTCACTGATCGATCAGCAAGATCTTAGAGAGTTTAAATCCCATCACTGCCTGTCTACCTCCTCACCATCCTGCACCCCTGAACAATTAGAGGCACCTTCAAAACAATGGCTTGGTGAAAACCAATGCTTCTGCAGAGACAGCAGCAGCCCCCCAGCCTCCAAAGCTTCCCCAGAAGTGTCTGGGGTGTCTGGCTCACTTCTTCAGTGAGTAAGACTTGCCTCTGTCCTCCAAGAAGGCACAGTCAAAGCCACATCACACTGAGCTCAGTTCCACTTCCATCAGGCTGGCTACAGAGGAGATGCTTTTCTACCAGCGTGACACTTTCGTGGAAGAGGCACGGTGGCAGACAAAGGGCCAGAGCTGCGACATGCTTTCACGAGGATGACAGATTCTCACTTAGATGAACCGGCTCAAACAAACAAAACTGCTCCAAATCAATGGATCACTATCCCCTAAATGATCCCTTCCTGGGATGGGGTTCATGGAAACATGCGGCTATTCCCCAACCTGTGATACAATTCAAGCCTTCCATCTTAACTATTGAAAAAAAAATTTTTCAAATCAATCAATTCATCAAGGATTTATTAGCACTGACTGTGCAAGAGATACAAAAATACAAAGGAAACAATCCCTTACCCTCAAGGAGCTTATATTCTGGAGGGAGCTTATACACATATGCATAAAGACAAAATATATATAAAATGATCTCCAGGGGGAAGACTAAGGTACAATATGAACCATCCGCTATTAATGATAAGGAGTTCCAATGGCACAATGCAAGAGTAAGGGTCAATCAGTAAAGCACTCACCAACAACCCTGACATACTACTACTTCACAACTCTCAGATTGGCTAAGCTGACAGGAAAAAATAATGCTAAATGTTGGAGGGGATGTGGGAAAATGGGGACATTAATTCATTGTTGGTGGAGTTGTGAACTGATCCAACCATTCTGGAGAACAATCTGGAACTATGTCCAAAGAACTATAAAACTGCACATACCATTTAATCCACAAGTCCCTCTACTGGGCTTGTATCCCAAAGAGATCATAAAAAGGGGAAAGTACATAGATATACAAAAATGTTTATAGCAGCTCTTTTTGTAATTGCAAGGAATTAGAAATTGAAATGGCATATGAAGGTAATGGAATATTAATGTTTTATAAGAAATGATGAACAGTCAAAAAAGACTGGAAAGACTTACATGAACTGATGCTGCATGAAGCGAGCAGAACCAGAAGAACATTATATACAGTGACAGGAAGATTATATGATGATCAACTGTGATAGTCTTAGCTCTTCTCAGCAGTGCAGTGATTGAAGATAATTCCAATAGACTCAGGATGGGAAATGCCATCCACATTCAGAGAGAGAACTATGGAGAGTGAATGTGGATCAAAGCATAGTATTTTCATCTTTGTTTTGTTCATATATTTGCTTTTTTTCTTGTGTTATTTTTTCCCTTTTGGTCTAATTTTTCTTGCACAACATGACAAATATGGAAATATGTTTAAAAGGATTGCACATATTTAACCTATATCAAATTACTTGCTATCTTGGCAGTGGCAGGGAGGAGGGGGATAAGGAAGTGAGTGAGAGAGAAAAAAATTGGAACATAAAATCTTACAAAAACAAATATTGAAAACATGCAATTGGAAAAATAAAATATTACTGAGAAAAAAAAAAAGTAAAGCACTTACTATAATGCCAGCTAAATGGCACATTGCATAGAGCACCAGGCCTGGAATCAGAAAGATCTGAATTCAAATCCAGACTCAAACACTTACTAGATATGTGACTCTGGACAAGTCACCTAGCCTTGCTTGTTTCAGTTCTCTCATCTATAAAATGAGCTGAGAAGAAAATGGCAAACCACTCTAGTATCTTTGCTAAGAAAACCCCAAATGTGTTTTCATTATGAAGAGTTACACACCAGACATTACATGAAGTGCTAGAGGAGACAAAGAATGAAACTCTTTGAATGGGATGGGGACCTAGGAAGAATGGGGCTGACATGGGTGGGTATCTGAATGACAGTCAGACAGCTCAAAAGCCCAGGGTTCTAAGCATATCCATAGGGCAACAGACCACCCTGCCTTCACAGCAGAAAAGATGCTGTAGCTTTGATTACTGAACCCATGAAGAAGGTGAAAGGGAGTAGGAGGAGTGTGATATGGGCTGAGTCAGAGTAGGTAATGATTTTTTTTTTTAACCTTCTCTCTAAAATAGGGTCAAAATGGTTATTCTCTGTGTCTCTCTAGGACTAGCAAGATTGTTGTTTGTCCTTTGTTCTCAAAAAGGACCATGACATCAGGGAGGTGAGACCATGACATGCAAATGAATTGGATTTAAGTGAGTAAGAGCTGTGCAAAGTCACCAGTCTCACTTTCTCCTTCAGAGCCATCTGCATCAGCACCTCTGATAGCCATGGCTCTTTTCAACAATGAGATGATTCAAGCCAATTCCAATAGACTTGTGATGGAGAGATCCATCTGCTACCAAAGAGAGGACATGGGGAATGAGTAAGGATTACAGCATAATATTGTCATCTTTTTTATTGTTGTTTGTTTGCTTGCTTCTCTTTTCTTTTCTTTTTGAGTTGATTTTTCTTGTGCAGCATGATAAATGTGGAAATATGTTTAGGAAAAAAAAAAAAAAAAAAGATGCAGATCAGAACAGGAGATAGCTCCAGATGCTAATCTCCTGGGAGCCAAAAACCATGGGACTTTGCATGTAAAGGTGCCAGATAAATTCTGGTTGGTTGATTAGGATTTCTCTTCCATGACCAAAGGAAAGGAACTCTCCTCAAATCTTCTATAACAAGATGACACCTTCTCTCAAGTTTTACTGGACCAGTAACTATCAGGAAACTATTATTTTTGTGTGTCCAGACCCTTATCCTATATCTCATCATCCAGCTCCAAACTTCCAAAAACACCCAGGGCTGAGCAGCATGAAATGTGTCCTCAAATCAACTATCAATTTTTCAGAGGAGAGGAGGGGAAGTGTCCCCAAAATGGAAGGCACCAGGAAAAGATGAATAGAAAAGCAGAGCAGGGAGAAAGAAAGACTGCTCTTTAATTTTTCTTACTAACCATGTTAAGTAACATGGTTCTATGGTTTTTTTTTTTGGGGGGGGGGCATGTAGAATTTATACAGATATAGAAGGAAAGATAGATAGATACACACTCATACACATGTATTATATGTATATTATGTGTATGCATTGCATTGTGTGCACATGGTCATATATTTGTATATTGTGAGTTTGTGACCATGTGTGTTCATGTGTGTATATGTTGCATGTTTGCTTCTGTTGTGTGATTTGTGTTCATGAGTGCCTATGTATTACATTGTGTGTTTTAATGTATATGTTCATGAGTGTGTACATTCATGCTTGTGACTGTTTATGTGTGTTTACATGTGTGTATTGTGCATTTGTGTATATGGTGTGATTGTATGCTTATGCGTATTCATACAGGTGTGTATGTTGTATGTTATGTATGTTCATATATAGTATGCATCTAGATTATCATATAAATGCATACACATGCATATAAGCAACATACATATAGACATGTATGTACATGTATGTAGATATGCAGACACATACACAGACAAACTGAAACTTGAACATAGATATTTCTGACTTTGAGATTAGGTCTCTTATATGCTATTTCATGCTGCCTCTCTTTTTCTTACTAGTCTGGGGGGAAGGCTTTATTCTATCATCCATTTAGACAGAATCCTATATTCAAGAATTTTAAGGCATTATAACCTACAGATTAGAGGTGGATTCTTACTATCAGAGAACTCAAACAGTGTGAGTTAATGGAAAGTGTCCTATATTTGGTAGAAGAGACCGGGGCTAGAAACCCAGTTTTATTCCTTTCTACCTTCAGGATTCTTGACTAGTCACCTACTCCCTGTGGTCCCCAGTTCCATAGCTATAGATTGAGGGAGTTGCACTGGGTGGCTAAGTTTTCTTCTAGTTCTCAAGTCTATGATCCTAAATTTCTTAGAGAATAATTATAATATTCACCTAATATCTAGAAAGAGCTCAAAATGATTCATCTAAAACTTTACAGGGTCCAAAAAGAAGCAAACTTAACCACAACAAAGAAACAAACACAATCAGCAAGTAGCCTCCAGAAAACCCTCAGAAGACTCTTAATCAATTCTAGGATTTATAGGTGAAAGGAAGGAGGAGCCCTGTTGTTGATGAAGAACATTGATTACAACACCCACGGGCAAAGAAAGCCAGGGCTCATCCTGAGAAAAGGAAGAAAGAACAAACAACATGTTGTTCTCTCCTGGAAACTTTCCGGTGGAGGAAAATGATGGGCATTAAAAACATTTTCCCAGGGGCTCCTTTTATGGTAATTGCAAAGGAGAAAAAGGAAGAAACAAAGTGAAATCTTGCAGAAATTAGGAGAAAACTCTGTATTGATAACCACTACAAAATTTAAATCCTTAAAATCAATTATAAAATATCCTTCCTCAAATACATTTTTATTTTGGAAGGTTACAAATTGGATACCTGCTTTTTTACCTTTAGTAAACTTTTAGACATGCCCTATCTGATATATTTTGGGTCATTTAGAAGCTTTTTCACAATAGAATTTGGCATTCCCCACTTCTGGCTTAGAAAAGTGATCAATTTTTAAAATGCCAAAATTGCCAATTTAAAATGCCACTTCACACATTTAACCCAGCCTGGCTAGGCAATGGCAATGAAATTCATTAAATCAATACTTTTAATAAATGTCAAGATAAAGGGTATCTCAGTTCTGGAGATAAGTGGTCCCTACAGATACTACTTTTCCCAAAGTGATTAGGATTTCATTCTCCCCCAAATGAATAAATCAGATAAGAAACTCAAGTCCTACCTTCTATAGGATATGGAAAGACAGGAAGAACTCTTCTAGGACAGACAACCCTCCAAAAGAAGGGAGCTCTCTACGAATAAACAGTTCCATAATCCAGGGTACAGAAACTGAAGCATCCACAGCCTACTACCACTTGAAGAATAAGCTACCTTTTGCTCCTCCATAATCCATATAATGGACTGGGGCTTGACGTTCTGCAGCAGTATTGTTTGGCACCTAGAAAGAAATTAGCTATTTCCAGTGAATTCGATTTGCCTATCACTGCTTCCTGGAGTGGCAAATGAAGGCTGTGGCTGCTGGCTGGGAACTGACGGGTAATGCAAAGAAAGAAGTGTTTAAAGAAGTGTTTATCCAAAGCCTGCATCCCAGGGAATTATCCTCTAAGCAATCAACCTACTCCCTCTTATCGTATTTCACAATATGTTGAAAGACAAATAACTTGGATGACAGTAAGCTTTCCCTCTTCTCCCTACCCCCACCTCCCCAAACTCAGTAGGAATTCCCTAATAAATTCTAGGGCCATGTTCTCGCCTCTATAGTGAATTTAATTGCTATAGGTTGTATGGTTTTTTTTTTAATGTATAAATATGACTTTAGATTGGCATTCCATTTAATCATTCATAATTTCAGTTAACATACTCTATAGCAGGGGGCCTTAACCTTCTGTGTGTCTTATATTCCTTCAGTATTCTGGAGAAACTAAACATCCTTCTCAGAATGATGTTTTTAAATATATAAAATAAAATACATGGGTTTGCAAAGAAAATGTATTTGTCAATTATTTAAACAATGTCATAGACCCCAGGTTAAGACCCTCTGAACTACAGGAACACCCACAAAGTAGCCAGCTCTGCCACTAGTAATATAGAGAGTAGGGGGGAAAGATACATAAACTATAGACATCCAAGAAGTTTTTCAAAGGACTAAAATACACCTGACTTATAGGGACATATAAATGAGGAACCCAGCTATAGAAAACTCCAACATCTAATTTAAGAGGCTTTCTTGAGAAAACAGGTCCAGAAAGGACTAGGTTTTCAATGATTAAAACGGTATAATCATATAACTAAATATATATATATATAGTTATTTATTTATATATTCATAGATAAGGACCCACTCTGAGCCAGAATTATTATATCAGCTCTCTTAACTACAGAATTATACTGCAATTCAAAGTGATTTATATTTTCTTAATAAAAATGAATTAACAAATTCATTTAGTGCTTTATATAGACATGTCATTTAACGGACCTCAGTTTTCTCAATTATAAAATAAATAAGTGGATTGGACAAGAAGGTTTTTGAAGTTCTTTCCTGTGGACCTCTGATCTTTCCAATTACCTGATCTTAACAAGATTCTTCTGATCAAGTACTATACATATTACTAGTACCATTTTATAGATGAATGAACATATTCAGAGAAGTTAAATAATTTGCTTATGATTATAAAATAAGCTACTATCAAATGTAGAATTTGAAAAAAGGTCTTCCTGACTCTAGGTTCAGTACCTGATCACATCACCATATTGCCTCTTAAAATTTCTTTCCACACATACAAGCTAGAACTAATACCTTTTGATATCCATACACTTTCAAAACAAATTAAGACTACAATCCTTGACTTCAGCCAAAAGCCATTGTGAATAACTAAAAGTTAGTATGATTTTCAATGGAGAAAGTTAGAAACTTCCCTACTAAGTACAGGGAGAAAGCAAGAATGCTTCCTCATCCTCTTGTTCTTTGCAATCATTCTAGAAATGCTTTCTAAAGGTATAAGACAAGATAGAAAAATTAAAGATATAAACATTAGCAAAGATAAAACTATTCCTATTTGCAGATGACATATCAGCTTAATTAAATATCCCAGAAACAGCTACAATAAAGTACCAAGATGCAAATGAAATCCATAAAAAATTATCACCATTTCTGTGTGTTACTAAAGCCATTATATAAAAACAGCATTTATAATTTACTCTCTTTACTGGTGATGATGGAACTAGGGAATTGTCCAAGCAGCCAACAAACGCTTTTAGGAAATTAAGAAGCAGGTTTGGAGAAAGAAAGAAAGGGCAAGGGGCAACTAGGTGGCGCAGTGGAGAGAGCACCAGCCCTGTAGTCAGGAGGACCTGAGTTCAAATCTAGTCTCAGACACTTAACATGATCTAGCTGTGAGATCCTGGGCAAGTCACTTCACCCCAATTGCCTCAATAAAAAAAAAAAAAAAAGAAGAAGAAGAAGAAGAAGCAAGTTTGGAGAAAGAAAAAAAGGGCAATCCAGGAGACACCCTAAATGACACATGCATTGTAGTGGCTGCTCTTGCTGAGTTTCTGCCACCTGAATCATTATTGCCAATTGTCAGGAAGTTCTAGGTGGCATACCCTCCAAACATGCAGCTGTGGCCAAAAAGAAACATAGCAAAAGCCCTGAGAAATAGGTAAAGTCTTTTTCCCCTCTTCAAAGGTATCTAAGAAGAACAAAGAAGAGGAACCATCAAATGTAGCTGCTAGGACAGTAAATTTTAGTTGGAGATATTTGTCAAAGGAATAACTATGTAGGCATTAAAGAACATGCTTTCTTATATCTGAAACATTCTCTGAGGATACTTCCAGCTATGAAGCTATTATTATATATACACAAGATAAAAATGAAATAAAATGAAAAGTGAATTTCCATTTGGGGGCATTTTCTTCAATATCATAAATTTGCAACTGGAAAAGAACCCAGAGATCAATTAGTCTCCCTGCCTCATTTTACAGATAAAGGAGTTTCCTAAGGATCAAAGAGTTAAAGTAAGTTGGCTGGGATCACACAGGTCACAAACAGCTGGGATTTAAACGATATCTTCTTACTCTGAAGACAGACTTCTTTTTACTATACCACACTACTTTCTTTAAGGATTACCTCCATTTTTCAGATAAGAGAACTCAGACTTAAAAAGGTTATGTCAATTGTCTTTTGTAACCAGTCTTCTTAACCAATCCCTCCACATCATATCATACCATGTTGACTCTCTATATTATTAGGATTTTTTAAATAGGCCCCTAAAACTAAAGAACTAGGTTATGAGTTGAATGATTTAAACATTCCAAAGTGGGCCATTGTTTTGAAAAATCCAAATCTCCCTGGAATCATGGTGACCACAATGAAATAGAACATTAAGCATTTTTCCTAAACAACAATGACCAAAAAAAAGCATGAACTGGTGCAAAGGAAAATTTGCTATGATTTCCTATTTTTCCGGAATAACATTACAGATAATGTGAAAGTAAAATGGTAATGGTACTATGTATTATAGCCTGAATATTATTACCTTTAGCAAGGAGCGAGGATCAATGTTTTCCCACTTTGATCTAACACACAGTAATAAGAGCCTTAATGGGATAAAGCAGTTACAGCACAAATTAAGACATTTTCCATCACAATCTCTGGCTTTCACTTGGCCAACAGCTCTCCTCTTTTAAATGGAATTTTCCATGTTTGCTCTAAATCCAGTAAGGTCTGCTGAAGGGGTGAGAGGGAGAAATATAGCACAACCCCCATGGTAGGAGGAGTTTTAAGAAAAAAATTCTCTCATAGGTCTATGAATTATGTGAACTAGGAAAATAAAAAGTCTCAACAGTATCTAATGATACTCTGCATGTTGTTGCATTTATTTAATTGAAACAATGATAAACAAAATATGTTTTTCTCTTTGTATGTTATATTTATCTTCCCCCAGAAAAAATACAAGCCTCTTGAGGGCAAAGATTTGCTCCATAAAAGGTACTTAATAAACAGGACTAAAATGCAATTTTTTATATCAATGCTTTAAAGTCTTGACTTAATGAGACTATTTCCTAGTTTGCTCTCTGGAGCTGAATGTACAAAATGATCATTATATAAGAAGGCAACATAAATCCCAGGCTCTGTTTGATGGAGTCAGCACACCTGCATTTCCAACTCTTTGTAAGCCTGACACCCAAACACTGCACAGCCCTCATTCATTTCTCTGTGGACACCTAACTCCTCCCTTGAAGCACTACTCTATTCGTTAAGCCAATAGCAACACCAATAGTGGAGGCCCTTCAAAGCACTAGGGTTGTTTTCTTGAGAAATTAACAGGGATAGTTGATATCTATCACTTATATTCCTCTTATTTCTTCTTGATTCTTTTTTTATTTCCTCCCTATCTCTTTAAAAATAAAAAGAGGAATTATATAAAATAATATAAAGACTGAAATTAGATTCTGTACTGCTGGGAAGAGAAATGCCAAGGGTACAAAATGTGACTGCTTGAAATGAGACAAGAATCATCTTTAATGAATCAATGATCCCAATCTGCCTACACTCCTCAAAGGAAAGGGATCAATATTGCTCAATCTCAGCAAAGCATCAAAATCTAATAGCATCCCAATCATAGAAGAAACTCAGGTACAAAGAGCATGGAATATATTTTCAGGTGTATTTGGTATTCTTACAATCTGAAAGTCCTGCTACTTCCTGCATTATCTTCTATTAGTTTGCCATAGTCAATAATCTAAGTTTGACACAAGCATTTATTAAGCACCCAGGAAGCAGCAGGAGACATGAACTAATCAACAGAGAACTGGCCTTGAAGCTAGGAAGGAATCGATTCAAGTCTCACCTCGTACACAAACTGGTTGGATGATCCTAAATACTTCTAAATCTCTCTGCTCAGTGATCTTGTCAACTCTCTAAAACTAAAAACTGGAGAAAAGTTACAGATCTGGGAGCTCCCTATAACAATGTAATGACAGGTTCAGCACCTATCGCTATGTCCATATGCCAGACTGGGTGCCAAGCACTAGGGATGGAAACATAAAAGTGAAAAAAACAGCCCCTACCTCTGAGGCACTTCTATTCCTAGGGTAAAGTTGGGAGGGAGGCACACAGAGAAGTAAAAGCAAGATAATTTGAAGAGGGAAAGAAGTACTAACAGCCAGAGGAATTAAGAAGGACATTGATAGAAATACATCAGAAGAACTGTACATATTTGGGGGAGGAGGGTGGGAGGGAGAAAAAATTGGAACACAAGGTTTTGCAAGAAAATGATTTTTGCATGTACTCTGAAAAAATAAAAAGCTTATTAAAAAAAAAAAAAGACATCCATAGATAATAACACTTGAGCTGAACCTAGAAGGAAGCTGAATAAATTTTATAAGGGGCAAAATTGAGGAAAGATTGCATTCCCCTAAGAGAGACTGGGCAAAAGTGCAGAAGTGAGAAATGGACTGATGGGCTCAAGGAACAGCATATTTGATGATCTCTTGTTTTATTGTTGGCAGAGAGGGATAGTATGAAGAAAAGACCTTGATTTCCTTGGTGTTGGTAATTCCCAGTGAGGACCTCCCTCTTCCTGCCCCGATTCAAACCTTCTCAGCATTTTACATTCTTAGAGCTCCCTGCAATGATCAAGAGATTAGTTTCTCAGAATCACATAGACAGGATGTATTCAAGACAGGATTTGAACTCAGGTTTCCCTGAGCTCATCACTCCCTTAATTATGATTTCCCATTTGTCCTAAATAGTATAACAAATAACCAGCAAGAAGGAAAACTGGTACTTTCTATCAATCACAGCATCAATATTCTGACCATTAGTCAGAAGCAGCATTTTTCCACTTGTATCTAAAACACAATTTGGGAGTTAATTTATGAATCACTGAAGGCTGTAATATCATTGCTTATTTTTAATTATTGGGAAGCTAGGTAGTACAGTGGACAGAGCCCTGGTCTTGGAGTCACAAAGGCTCATCTTTAGGTATTCAAATCGGACCTCAGACATTTCCTAGCTGTGTGACTCTAGACAAATCACTTCACTGTATTTGCCTCAGTTTCCTCACCTGTAAAAGTGAGATGAAGGAAATGACAAACCACTCCAGAATCTTTGAAAAAAAAAAAAAAAAAAAACCACCACAACCCAAATGGGGTCTCAAAGTTGAAAACAACTCTCCAACAAAAATAAATAAAATAAAAATTTTAAATTTAATTATATTTTTAAAATTAATGCCACATTGCCAAGCAAAAATAATATCCACAGTTTTCCCACCAAACACAAACACACACACAAAGAGTGTGATCATAAAATAAAGAGACAATCTCAGATGGGATTTGTAGAATTAGTTTCTTTACCTATACATATACATATATATGGATTTGTCCATCTAAGTCTATCATACATATACCTACACACACATAGCAATTGTAACTTCTCTCAGTATTTCCCAGGAGGCATGACAAGCTGGAAATGAATACACGTCATATTTTCCACCTGTTTAAAACTGTTATGTTCATGTAATTTAGGGTGTGACTATTCACACATATACCTTTAGGCTAATCTCTGGGGAGCCAACAGTCAACCACAAAGCATCATCTAGAACAATACACGCTTTCTGTATCAATCAAAAGCTGTCAGGCCTGCCTCCTAGAGATGGGTCTTGTCCACATTGCTCCTGATGCTTCCTATCTAGAAGGAGAAAGGCTGAGGCTTTTTTCCCAGGGGCTGTTGTTAAGGCATCAGACTTCTGCTACAGAAAACACTGAGCTAGCAGAATGCTACCTTCTTCAAGGGCAGAAGAAATGGAGTCATTTGAGGTTTTTCTTAATCTTTGTTGCTCTCAGCACAGTCAGTACCATAACTCAGTTTTGTTTAGTTTTTTAAACTAAACCTGAAGTTTTATCAATATAAGGGGCTCCCAGGTGAGAACACTCTCTTTTATCCATGTAGAGCAGCAATGGCCACCTGGCTAGGGGCACTCCTATGGAAAGTGATCTGCACACAGTCAGGCTGAATATGAATTTGGGTCTTTTGGACTACAAAGTCAGCAGCCACCCTGGAATACTTGATAACTGTTGACTGAATTTTAGATGATTTTTAATTTTTCTGTTCCTACAGCTTTTAAAGTTCTATTATAAAAACCAAAAAATAAAAGAATCTAATTAAGAAAAAGCAATTTTTTTTTGACAAATTAAAAAATTCAAAAAACTGATGATTTCAACAGCATCCAGTCTGAGAACTCCCTCCTTGGATAATGAGCTCAGCTCATCTGTGATCTAGCTGGAATCTCCTAGCAGACTACCTGATGCATTAAGATGGTAAGTGACTCATTCCAGGTCACAAAGCTAGAGGGGAAGGCCAGAACAGATTTGAACACACACCCTTTACTGTCTACAAATGCCCCATTCTATAGCCAATGTACCACTCTGTCCTGATCAATTACAATCAGGTTTTTTTGATCTGAGTAATATTAAAGACTTTGCTCAGTGACAGAATTGGAGTTAAAGTTTTTAAATATATTTTTTTTTAAATTCCATTTAATCCTAATTAAGTCCACACACTAAATGAATGAATTCTGGTGAGGGTATGAGGGTGTGTGGGTGTGGGTGTGGGTGTGTAATTGGACAGAGTAGCTATAATAAAATTCTATTTAAAAAAAAAAGCTTTTAAGAGAGAGGAGGAATGGCTGAAAATCCCTCTTACTACAATGGACTGTCACAAAATCTAGAGACAGTTATGTTTGAAGGGTTCTCTGTACAGTATTTCTGGGAGGACACTGACATAAGCTCTATGGGATGAGAAAACATGGACTGCTTGCAATAGGCACCTCTAGTAGGGAAGCAAACATTAATGACATCACAGATTCCTCGAAGTATTGAGTATGGAGATGATTAAGTGGCACCAAGGAGAGTAAGTTGGGCCTGGCACCAGGAAGACCTGAGCTCAAATATGGCCTCAGATACTAGCTGTGTGACCCTAAGTAAGTCATTCCATCCCTATCTGCCTCAGTTTCCCCATCTCTAAAATGGGAAAATAATAGCACTAACTTCCCAGGGTTGCCATGAGAATGGCAAATGAGATAATATTTGTAAAAAAAAAACTTTGCAAACTTGGGGCAAGTAGGTGGTGTAGTAGATAGAGCACCAGCCCTGAAGTCAGCAGGACCTGAGTTCAAATTTGGCCTCAGACACTTAACACTTCCTAGCTGTGTAACCCTGGGCAAGTCATTTAACCCCAAATGCCCCAGGGGGAGAAAAAGAAAAAACTTTGCAAACTTAAGGCACTGTACAAAATTCAAGCTATTGTTATTGAAATAAGATTGAGAAAAGTGGGCTTGCAATAGATTTTTTAAAAGGTATAGTGGAACAAATAAGTTCATAGATTTAATAACAATTATAATAATAAATACTGGGTGGGTGACTTTGGATAAGTCATTTAACCTCTCCATGTTCTAGACAGCTACAGAGGAGTTCACTTGCATTGGCAGAAGGAGCTTTTTTTAACAGGAAGCTCCCTCAACCAGTTAAATAAGAAGTCCAGTTTCTGTCCCAATCTCAGTCAATATTACTACTATTATCAATAATAACAATAATTGTTGTTGTTTAGTCATTTCAATTATGTCAGACTCTTCATGTACCCATTTGGCATTTTCTTGGCAAAGTACAGGAGTGGTTTGCCATTTCCTTCTCCCACTTTTTTTTACAGATGACGAAACTGAGGCAAATAGGGTTCAGTGATTTGACCAGGGTCACATAGCTAGTGAGTATTTGAAGATGAGATTTTCTGCTCCAGGTCCAGCACTGTATCCATTGTGCCACCTAGCTGCCTCATAATAATAATAATTAAATATTAAATAATATTTCAAACTCTTTAATATTTACAATGTACTTTATATATATATATATATATATATATATTATATTGTTACATGATAATATAATATTATATAACATATATGATAGACTTATTTGGGGTCACAGAGCTAGAGGGGAAGACCAGGACAGATTTGAACATACACACATATATAATATATTATATAATGTATATAATAGCTGGAATTTATATAGCTTATTACTATATAAATATACATATATGAGTGTAAAGTCTTACAAAGTACTTTACAAATGTTGCCTGAGTTTATCCTGACAACAACCTCAAGAAATAGGTAGTTATTGCTTCTACTTCACAGATGAGGGAACTGAGGTAGGCAGAAGTTAAAACATCTGCTCAGACAAGTAGGATGTATTTTAGACTGGATACAGAGTTGGGTCTTCCTGACACCAGATCCAGAACTCTGCTCATTGGACCATCCTACCTGTCTTAAGAGCACTGGGCCCAGTACAGTTGTTGGTTGAAGTTGAAACTTCACAGAGAGGGAGGGCTTTCTCCTCCATGATCACAGAGGACCTTCACTCTGGGGTACCACTTCCAAGCAACCACAAAAAGGGGAAATAATCCTGCAGATTTAGAGAAAAGGGTTCTCCAGTAAGGGAGAGCAAGGCAAAGCAGGTGGTGACTGTTAACAGCAATTTCCGGCTCCCTTCTCTCAGATGATTAAGGGGGCTTTGAGCTTGAAGCTGAAAATCTCACAAACACTTTGCTAAGGATAATGAAATCAAACTGTCACCCCACACGCAAAAACATCTTCTTTATATTTCAGGCAGCAATTCAGCGAGTGATAAAGAGATGGGAACAGCTCTGTTTTTCAAAGGGCTCAAAAAAGCATTTTGCAGGGAGATTTTGCCTCCCACCATGTTCCCCAACCCACCCCATTCTTGTATTTCAGCAGTAAATTCCCAAAGAAATGTTACAGCAAAGGCATCATTCAATTGATTTTCATCCACACCAATTCCTTCTGCATTTAAAACCCTGAGAATTTACAGCTAAAACACATGGGAGAGATGAAATCTCTGGTGGCTCACTAACTTAGCAATATACTTCTACAAATGTAACAGTTGGAGTCCTGGACTTGGAGCCAGGAAGCCCTGAGTTCAAATTCCACTACAGGAAGTTATTAGCTCTGTGATCCGGGGCAGAATCATAAGTACAGTGGATAGAGCATGCCATCTGGCATCAGGAAGGTCAGAATTCAAATCTGGTCTCAGATACTTCCTAGCTGTGTGACTGTAGGCAAGTCACTAAACCTTGTATACCTCATCTGTAAAATGAGCTGCAGAAGGAAATGGTAAACCATTCTACTATCTTTGCCAAGAAAACCCCAAGTGAGACCACAGAAAGAAATGATTAAACAATAATGCTGTCCCAATCATTTCATTTTTCTCAAGTTCAGTTTTCGCACTTACAAAATGGGTATAATAATATCTCCTACCTGCAAAGGTTGATATGAGGATCAAATGTGATAATATTTGTAAAATGCTTTGCAAGCATATAAATGGAGCTATAGATTAGCAATATTATTATTATTATGAGTGTCCATAACACTATTTGGTATGAATGCTCAAAACAAATTTTGGTCCAACCAAAATTATCACCTCTTTCTGATGGGTGCATTTCTTGGTGCAAATTAAGATCCCATTAGTAATCTTAGCTGCTTTATTACATGGATCTGTCCTAAAATGAAAGGCTCCTGTGGAAGTGTTTCTTGTTGTGTTTCCACTTTCCAAATATCCCTAATTTGTTTTATCTTCCTGGATCGGGCCCAATATTCTAGATCTCTTTGGATCTTGTGAGATAGCTTGCCAGACATCCTTCCTGAACCTTGGTGGCAACCAATATTTCTTCATCATTCCATCTAAACTTTGATTTCAAAGGCTGCACAGCCCAAGGCTGAGCACTGATGGCTAAGACACAGCTCAGTTAGGGGCTTCCTTCCAAGATGACACTAAATCTTTAATGATTATTTGAGGTCTGGGGGGAAGCAAGGGGCCAACTTTGGATCCTTCAACAATATTGTGTTCTAGCCCACTCCTCTCCATCATGTCCACAAGAAAGAAGAGCATGTGAGACGAGATAATCCCCTTCAGGTCAGATGACAGCCTGGATGGTCTTCAACAGGGGCATTCAATTATGGGAAAAGAAACAACTCAGCAAAACCATTTCCTGTCTTGAGGTCAAGAAAAAACAAAACCCAGAAAGCTGAAAGTTAATCAATTGGTTGGCCAATTCAGGCTGAGTTTTTCTAGAATCAATCCAATTCAACAATCATTTATTAAGAAAGTATCTGCTCTGTGTCAGGCACTGTGCTAGGACACCAAGTCAAAAATAAATAATCTCTGCCCTCAAAGACTAATATATATATATATATACATATATATATATACATATATATATATATATATGTATATATATATAACAGACAAATTTTCAGTGTGAGAACATCTCATATGAAGGGCAGTCTTACTAATAGCTAGCATTTATATAGCACTTTACAGTTTGCAAAGAGTTTTGTTTGTGTTATTTCATTTGAATCTCACAACACTCCCTTGAAGATGCTGTTATTATCCCATTTTACAGATGAGGAAACTGAGGTTGAGAGAGCTTAAATGACTTGCCCAGGACTATACAAATTGCAAATGTCTGAGGCAGGATTCAACCTCAGATTTTTCTAGGCATAGAGATCTATGCACTCCACTCCCTAGCTGCCAGAGTAACTTAATAAAAGAAGAGCAGGTTTTAGAGGGACACTATGGAAGGATAATGTAGAGGGGAAAGAGGAAGCCAATAGTGGCATGAGCTTTGATTGTGTGCCTGTAATCCAAAAAGCTTCATCTTAAAGAAAACCTCTCTCCAAGGTCACTTCCAGATCTCAATCCAGGATCCTAATACAACTGTCAAGACTATCCTCTGAAGTTCTGGGTCAATATAGTCACAGGCTGTCAATGGCTCACATACCTAGTAGGAGCAGAAATGAAAACTCTCTCACTCTCCCTCTCTCCTTTTTCTTCTCTCACTCTTGCTCTTGCTCTCGCTCTCAATCTCTCACTATCACTCTCTCTGACTGTCTGTGTCTCTTTGTCACACACACACACACACACACCAGCTAATTTGCATGAGTAGCATTCAAAACTTGTCCCCAGTGGAGACCAGTGAAATGTCTAAGAGTTGCCTGGCATCCTCTCTAAATTGAGGCACTCATGGCCTGGGTGACATCTTCAATCATCACATCCAGACCTGGCCCTCCCTGGCATGCGTCTGGCACCATCCAAGACACCTAAAGAATGAAGGAGCAAAGAGAGATCGAGTGTTGTCCAAGTAACCCCTCAGGGAAATGAGGGGCACCAGGTTGGAGTGGAGTGGAGGATTCAGGTCTTCATCCTAAATAATATATCTATAGGACCGCAAAAGCTTCTCAATGATGGGTCCCTTCTGAGGGAGAGTGTCTTTGGTGTCAAACGACCAGACTCACTAAATTTCAGAGACGAGCCACCAGGAACTGTTTAAAAAACTTCCTGGCATCAGCCAACGTTTGCCATTAAGCGTGAATGGTTGGCAAAGATCTGCCTTCATGCATCATGCTAAATTTAAAACAAGATGCTGCAATTATAACTTAATGACAGATGTATAAAGGGAGATATTCAGACGAGCCCCAAACAAGGGAGGTGGTAACGACAAGTAGAGATTATATTAAAACTACAATGTACTTGTCTGGCCCCTATCTCAGGGCAAAAATGTAGCCAGGTCTAAGCTCCCAGAAGCACTTACTGCTCTTTTATGTTGAAATATCTATAAAATGTTTATATCCAGTCTGTCTCACCCCATCAGTCACTTGTAAAACTAGCACCTAAGCTGAAACAGGAGGCAAAATCCACAAAAGACTACCTGTCCCAACTTGAAAGACAGGCACTTCCCCTAAATCTGGGATCCTTCAGCTGCCTTACTAATTTCCAGACTAATTTACATTTTCACCATCCTCTCTGCATACAAACTGAACCACATAAAGGCTTGGCACCCAACATTCAATTCAATTAGTCCCTATAAGCATTAACTGATATAAGTGCCTATTATGTCACAGGCATTGCGTTAGTGCTGGGGATACTGAGTCAAAAATGTAAAAGCCCCTTAAGGAGTTTATACTCAACTTGGGGGAGCAATATTCCATTAATAGATAGACAGGCAGACAGATAGATATAGACAGACAGGTGGATAGACATATAGATGGATGAATATAAAAGATACATAAAAAGTAAATACAGAGTTACCTTCACCACACAGATCATTCTAACCCTTCTTTTCTTCACTAAATATTTGTTATCTTTTTAACAAAATGGCCCCTTGTCCTACTTTAATTTCTTTTACCAGAACAAAGTGAATGATCTCAATGAACTCTGAAGACCAGGGTACTTTTATATAATGTTCATGTCGCACTTGATTATTTCAAATAGGGCAGGAGTGTTCAGAAAGAAAAAATAAAAGCATAATGCCACTTTTTATTGAAAAGGAAACAAACTCCCCAGAAAGTCAAATATTCTTGCTTCAGATTCCCACCAAGACATCTGTCTGTTTCCATAAATCTAGGATCATCAAAGTATCTTTTGTAGGACATATAGCTCAGCAGTTTTCAAAGTATGATCTAGGGACCCCTAACTGAGACCTTTCCGGGAGATTCACAAGATTATTTTCTTAATACTAAATTGCTTTCATTCCTATATGGTAAATAAACAAGAAAAAGTTCTCCAGGGAGTTTGACAGCTAGATGGTGCAGTAGACAGAATGCCAAATCTAAAGTCAGGAAACTCTAACAATTCCTAATTGTGTGACTCTGGGCAAGTCATTTTACCCTGTTTTCCTCAGTTTCCTCATTGGTAAAATGAGCTGGAGAAGTACCTATGCCAGGAAAATCCCAAATAGCATCATGAAGAGTCAGACATAACTGAAAACAACTAAATAAAACAACTTTGGGGTACTCAGTGGTTTTTAAGAGTACAAAGAAATCCTGAGACCAAAAAATTCAAGAACTGCTGATACATCCTCTATATAGAAACCTACCCCTGTGTAGATGAGCACTCTAGATTGGCCTAGTAGAACCTGAACTAGTGTGGAAAATGGCCTTCAAAAGCATTAGGACCATTAGCTCTAACATGGGCAGGCTTAGCTCAAACTGTCATTAAATCAGAAAAATTCAATTCCATCCAACACTAGCCTTCAAGGTAACAAAGCTCTGCATCAATTGCCTAGGATACAACAGCAAAAAACACAAAAGTTTCTGCTTTCAAGGAGTTTACATTTTACTGAGAGGATAGGAAATGTATACAGATAAGTAAATATAAACTAAATAAAAGATAATACAAAATTGTTTCAATAGAATAATTTTACATAGAAAGAGCCGTGTGTGTGTGTGTGTGTGTGTGTGTGTGTGTATCTCCATACATATTTAGATTTAATGGCAGCCATCTACAGGAGGAGGAAAGAAAAAAAGAAATATATATAATTTTATTATATATTTAAATGGAATAACAAAATATGCATAATAGATTTGGAATTTCATGTGCATTTTAAGTTATACTATGTTATAGAAATGCTTTTTATATCCCCAGAATTTAAATTTAAAAGTTTTTTTTTTAAATTCTCTTTAAAAACAGCACTAACAAAATAGGGAGGGGAGGAATCAGAAAAAGACTCATGTAGGGGGTGAAACCAGAAATGGACTTTTAAGGAAGCTCAGGCTTCTAAGAGGTAGAGATGGAAAGTAGCATAAGAACAGTCTATATAAAGGTAGGAAATGGAAGATCACAAAAAAGGAAGACAATTTGCCAGGAAAGGGAAGTAACATTAAACAAGAGGACAGCAAGCACCAGTCTGTATATGGATTTAAACAGGATTCTCAGACATTGAAGAAAAGAGCCAACATGAAACAAAGGACAGAAAGCTGAATTTAAGGTCCAAAAGACCTAGGTTCAAACAGCCATGTGACCATAGTCAAGTCAAGTGACTGCTCTGAGCATATTCCCTAGCATTCTAAATTATGGAAAGTTTAGCTATGATTTTCTATAGGTTTCATTATTTTTCAGAGTCCTTAGTTTGTAAGCTTCTTCAGGGCAGGGATTATTTTTTTTTTCTGTATCCTCAACACTTAGCACAGTACCTGGCACATGGTAAGCACTTAATAAACATTTAGTGATTGGTTGATTTTAGCACTTAGTTCAAGTCAGAGGGAATCTAGCAGATAATAGAAGGCTCTATGATTACACTAGTGTAATTTTTCCCTCCATCCAAAGGAGATCAACTCCTCTCTGACTTAGTTAAGATGGTCATTGAGTTTCTGGAATGGCTAAAACAATTTGGTGGCACAGTGAACTTGAAGTAAGGAAGATCTGAGTCCAAAATTCAGTCTCAGATGTTACTCAGATGTATGACCCTAGGCAAATCACTTCCCCTCTATCTGCCTCAGTTTCCCTATCTATAATACCATCAATTGGAGAATGACTGAATAAATTATGGCATATGAATGTTACAACTAGCAGGATGATTTCAGAGAGGTCTGGATGAACTGATGTTGAGTGAAACAAGCAGAACCAGGAGATCATCACACAGCAACAAGACTGTACGAAGATTAATTCTGATGGGCATGGCTTTCCTCAACAATGAGAAGATTCAAACCAGTTCCAATTATTCAGTGATAAAGAGAGCCATCGACACCCAGAGAGAGGACTGTGGGAACTGAGTGTGGACTACAACATGTCATTTTTACTCTTTCTGTTGCCATTTGCTTGCATTTTGTTTTCTTTCTCAGTTTCTTTTTCTTGATTCGATTTTTTGGTGCAACAAGATAACTATATAACTATGTATACATATATTGGATTTAACATATATTTTAACATATTTAACATGTATTGGACTACCTGCCATCTAGGGGAGGAGGTGGGGGAAAGGAGGGAAAATTTGGAACAGAAGTTTTTGCAAGGGTCAATGTTGAAAAATTACCCATGCATATGTTTTGTAAATAAAATGTTTTAATTTAAAAAAATAAAATAGTTACCCAAAAAAAGTCAATGAGATAATATTTTCAAAGCACTATACAAATCCTAGCTATCATCATCATCCTCATCATCATCATTATCATCATCAAACCGGGTAGTGAGTTCTTCCAATTTGGATGGTTACTTCTCCAATGAAAGACATGGAGTTGGTCACCAGGCCCATACTCAGTGAGACCAGACTCTGGGTCCACACCACGATGACTCATTGAAGTAGAACATTAATGGTAAACTTGACACATACATTAGTAATAATTCTTCATGTGGGTGTTGGCAATTCAGTTGGTTTTGAATGACCCCAGCTGGTTAGTATCCCAATTGCAGCAGAAGTACTGGTTTTACAGGTGATTGGTGGGGCAAGACACCAGGGTGACACAGGAACCTAAAAGGTTTGGGAATGACCCAAAGCATTGCTTTACAATTTGACATGATCCATCTGGCCATGTGTTTGCAAAAGAGGAAGGTCTCTGATTGCCAGCCACTTCAAAAACCACAGTCAAAGTTGTTGATTTTCAATTATGCTGTGATTGGGGATTTAATCTCTTCCTATATGTCTCCCTGGGACACTAATGGTCATTGTGATTTGGAAATGGATATAGAGAGAGAAAAGGATGGTGGACTTGGTATCAGAAGAAGGCAGAATCCTGTCTCACACATTTACTGTGTGATTATAGGCAGGTCCCTGAACCTCGCTGGGCCACTTTGGTGAAATGAGGGGCTTGGTCTGGAAAATCCTTTGCAGTTCTAAATCTATGCTCCTATATCCCCAGCTTCTCAAAGACTGCCCCACTGGAATAGAAGATTAATCAGGGAAAGTTTCTAATATAGGCCCCACTCTCACTGGTATTCCTGTCCAAGGGGACTGGCTCAGTTCAGAGAAGCTCAGCAGAAGGTTTGCCCCCAGGTGATGATGCTTTTTTGGCCACAAGTCTCTAAACCATGCAGACTAAAGGGTGGGATGTGTTGCAATCAGCATCTCTGGAGAGGGTACACACACAGATGAAATTACAGACCCCTTAAGGAGTGCAATGTCCCTCTTAACACCACAAGATCAACTACACTCTGCATATTGAAAAAACAAATATAGTTTTGAATTAGTTCAGTCCTAAGTACATGAATCATTTTAAGATCTTAACTATTGAGTGTGTATTCATTTTCCTAGGCCTAAAACAAGACTAGTCTCACAGCACAGCTACTGACTCACCAAGTGAATATCCAGAAAGTGTTTAAAATTTTCAGGATTCTCTAAAATAGGGGCTCATTAATCATTAACAAAAGGTTCAGCACATCTTAATACATTTGAATTCAACAAAAATGGATCCATTGAACTATCCTCAAAAGGCTATATCCTTTGATCCATCAGTGTTGCTACTGCATCTATATCCCCAAAAGATCATTAAAGAGGAAAAGGACCCACATGTACAAAAATGTTTGTGGCAGCTCTTTTTGTAGTGTCAAGAAACTGGAAACTGAGCGGATGCCCATCAGCTGCAGAATGACTGAATATGTTATGATATATGAATGTTATGTAATATTATTGCTCTCTAAGAAATGATCAGCAGGATGATTTCAGAGAGACCTAGAGAGACTTACATGAACTGATGTTGAGTGAAGTGAGCAGAATCAGAAGATCATTATACATGGCAACAACAAGATTATATGATAATCAATTCTGATGTATTTGTCTCATCTTAGCAATGCAGTGATCCAAGATAATTCCAATAGATTTGGGATGGAAAGTGTCATCCACATCCAGAGAGAGAACAATGGAGACTGAATACGGATCAAAGCCTAGTATTTTCACTCTTTTTTGTTTGTTTGCTTTTTCTTTCTCATAGTTGTTCCCCCCCCTTTTGGTCTGATTTTTCTTGCACAACATGATAAATATGGAAATATGTTTAAAAGGATTGCACATATGTAATAGACATCAGATTGCTTGTAGTCTTGGGGAGGAGGGAGGTAAAGGAGGAAAGGAGAAAATTTTGGAACAGAGTCTTACAAAAATGAATGTTGAGAACTATCTTTATACATATTTGGAAAAATAAAATACTATTAAGACCAAAAAAAAAAAAAAAAGCATCTATTGGGGGTAGCTAGGTGGTGGAGTCAGGAGGACCTGAGATCAAAATCGGCCTCAGACACTTACCAGCTATGTAATCCTGAACAAGTCATTTAATCCTGATTGCCTCAGGGAAAAAAAAAAAAAAGCATCATCCCTCTCTCCCATCCCTAGGACCAGACTAGTGTCCCACCTTAGGACTACTATAGAACAAAAAGAGCTGATCTTGGCCTTGGAGAGATCTAAATTCTGACTAGGTAGTCACAGCATTTCAGCACTCCAGGAGTTGTCCAAAACTGGTTGCTCCTATGTTCTGATTTCCATTCAGGGATTTTCCTACATTGATGAAATCACAGGTCCAAGCCTATTTCTTCCACAGAACCAAAGCAGCCACAAACCACCCTCCAACATAGGTCTCTTCTGGTGTTTTGCCAATGTTTAACTTTATGCAAAAGACAAACAAACTTATAGTGTATGTCCTCAAATGTCTGTAACTACTTCCATATTAAATTTCCATAAGGATGTTGGCTATTCTCATACAAGCAACTATACACAGCTACTCAAAAGGCATTTTTTTTAATAAAACCATTTTTAATTAAAAGTTTCAAGGTGAAGAAAAATAAGAATGTTTACAGCTATACTTGGTTAAAATTCACAGAAAAAATTAAATGGGAAACAAAAACATCAGGCCAGTGGACAAAACACTGGAACTGGAGTGAGTGGTCCTGGGTTCAAATGTCACTTCCTACTTTTGATGACTTTGGATGTGTTATCTGCCTTGAACCATGGCTTCTTCTTGTCTAAAATGACCTCAGAAGTCTCTCCCACCTCTCAATCTATCACCCTATAATTTTGCACTTCCACAGAAGTCAGAATCTTGACTAAAGGTCCCTTTAGCTAGCTAGTCCAGTTCCCAAAGCCCCATTGTGCTCAAAACCTGTCATGTTCAAAGCACAGACTTCTACGAGGAGAAGGAGTTCTTAACCTGGGGCCCAGAGACTCCTTCCTAGATTTTAAGGGGTCTAAAATAGGAATAGCAAGGGTGAGGAAGTACATCTTTTTTCACTAACCTCTCACTGAAATTTAGCCTTTTCTTCAATGATTTTTTTTAATTTTTTAAAAATGATTTAATCAATTAATCTGAGATGAAGGGAAAAAATTACATCTTTTTTCCACTAATCTATAACCAAAATTTAGCCCTCCCTTCAATTATCTTTTAAATTAATAAATCAATTTTTTTTTTAATTCTACGAAGAGGTTCACTGGTTTCCCCAGATTTCTAAAGGGATCCATCATACGTACACACACACACACACACACACACACACACACAAGGTAAAGAATCCCTAACCTAGAGGGCTGTCTTCCTAATTTTCGTATTAGATCCTTGTAGACTGAAATTTTGAGTCATAGCTTGCAGAAGTGCCTGGGGGTAGGAAGAAGAGGGAGGAAGGGGGAAGTGGGGGAGTCATCTATTTTGGAAGGATTGGGTTGTTATTGCCATTTCTGAACCAAAGCATCATTATTAAACCCACCCCATTAAGACAGTTGTGTCTACAGACCATGATGTCATGTGGTAGATCATGTGCCATTGCCGGGGTCCTCCCACACACTGGCAAGAGTTCCAAAAGAGACCCAAGGGCTAGCTTTTAAGTGGATAACATCAGCCAGCCAAGTTCTTCTCTATCATCTAAAAAGCAAACAATTTTGGTTGTCTTTTGCAAACTACCAGAGTTCTTGTACAGGTCAAATGATGTAGGAAGACAAGAAATTGTTTTTTTCCTATAAATTTAAAGTCATTCACAAATTTGCTGAAAGTAATTTGTTTTGTATGAACTTTCCTTTACCTCTACTCATCCCCACTCACACTTCCACTTACTGGGCAAGTTCTGGGATTGCACAAAGACCAATGACCTTCCTTAGTTAGAAATGAGGAATGAGCATACATTGGCACCATGCCAGAGAGTATACCCCTTCTTCTAACCTGTGCTCCTCCTCACCTGGAGGGGGGGGATGCAGAAATATCAGGTCATTGGTCTCCCCCCAAAAAAGGAGAACTAGACAACAATTGCTTCATCCACCTGTCCCATAACAAAAACACTGGTGCGATCATCCCAATGCAAATAAGTCCAACAACCCTAGGAATGCTCATTTGTCCCTCATCCCCATGATGGTTAAAACCAAGGTTCTTTCATCCTGTCCTTCATCCCCATGAGGGTTAAAAGCCTCATATCCAGTCCAACTTCAGGACAGGGACAAGGTTAAGTGCATAGGATATGAACAGGCTGCCCTAACAATCAACCTAGATTTTCAAATAAAAACCAGAGGTTTAAATTGATG
Source organism: Myrmecobius fasciatus (assembly GCA_023553655.1). Taxonomy (NCBI): domain Eukaryota; kingdom Metazoa; phylum Chordata; class Mammalia; order Dasyuromorphia; family Myrmecobiidae; genus Myrmecobius; species Myrmecobius fasciatus. The sequence goes on from JAJPUD010000540.1 coordinate 640,058, forward strand.
TTTCCATCAGTAAACAAGCATTTATCAAGCATCTACTAATTACCCCCAAAAAAATAAATAAATAAATTGTATCTGGTCTCAAGGAGTTTACAATCTAAGCAAGGGCAACAACATGTACATATACAGATATAAACAACATGATGAAGAGGAAAGAGAGATGCCACAGCAGCCTTGGAATAGTGCCAGTTGTTATACTAGGCACAATGAACGCCAAAAGGGTAGTGGAACAGCCCTGGCTCTCAAAGAGCATACACTCTGGCCAAAAGGCAGAACATGCACAGGTGCCTACAAAACAGACACAAAGTGATGAGGGGCTTGCAGCAGTGGGAGAGACCAGGAAGTCAATAAGCATTTATTAAATACCAGGATGAGGCTAAGCAGGACTCTGTTGCTATTGTTCATTTTCCATCATGTTTGGCTTTTTTGGGACCCCATTTTGGATATTCTTAACAGATGCTAAAGTGGTGTGCCACTTCCTTCTCCACCTCATTTTACAAATAAGGAAAATGAGGTAAACAGGTTACCCATCTATTAAGTTTCTGAGGCCAAACTGAACTCAGGATGATGAGTCTTTCTGACTCTGGACCACTTAGCTGCTCAAGTACAGCTAAGTTAAAAAAAAAAAAAAAAAGTCCTTGCCCTCCAAGAGTTTACAGTTTTCCCTAAGGAAACATGTACAGAGAGAGAAATACAAAGAAATATAGTCCTTGCCCTCCAGAAGCTTACAGTCTCCCTAAAGGAAACATGTACACAGAGAGAAATATAAAGAAATAATAAAGTCCTTCCCTCCAGAAGCTTACAGCCTCTCCAGAGAGAAAAATACAAAGAAATAAAGTCCTTGCCCTCCAAGAGTTTACAATTTCCCCAAAGGAAAAATGTATACAGAGATCCAAAGAAAGTTCTTGCCCTGCAGAAGCTTACAGCCTGCCCAAAGGAAATATGTACACAGAGAGAAATACAAAGAAACAAAGTCCTTGCCCTCTAGAAGGAAAAATGTACACAGAAAGAACTACAAAGAAATAAAGTTCTTGCCCTCAGGAAGTTTACAGAGTCCCTAAAGGAAACATGTACACAGAGAGAAATACAAATAGATACAAAGTAACGAGGAGGGCCAGGAGATAAATAGTAGCAACTGTAGGAGGCTGAGAGACCAAGACTGCAGTACATCAATCCACACTTACCTATGAAGCCTCTACTGCACATGCTGCAATGTTAGGTGTGGGATACATACGCAAAGAAATAAACGCAACAGCCCCTGTCCTCAAGGAGCTTCCAGACCTACCAAACCATTTTGCAAGTTTACCAAATCTTCCCATTTCTGGTAAAGAGACCAGAAAGATGCAGAATGTGGCAAGAGTTTTCCCTTTGGTACCTACTGGTTAAAAATTGAGGGGGATAAATAATTGTCTGGGGCAGGCTTACAAACTCAATGAGGTAAATGAGCAGAGGAAAAAGGTGTGCTTGACTGAAATGAAAATCTATAACCTCAAGGAACAACTTACTTTTAACCCTTACTAGCTTCCAGATCCCACTGTTATACAATGTAAAAAGCCATAACCATTACAAATCCTGCTTTTAAAAACATAATTCAGATTTTTTTTTCTCTATTCATCCCAACCCATCCCCACATTACTGCTGGATTGTTTTCCCCCTCCTCCCACCCCCTTCACATTCAATTAAGATTGAGTGGACCATGGTAATGTTTGAAAGTTGCCAGATAGCTTCCCTGCTCACAAGCCTTGGATGAGATGGATGTCAACAACTCTATTTCTTCAGATGAGACCAAGCACATCAAGACTTATGTAGTCTGGGGCTTCCTCTTTACACCCTGCTGTCCCTGCCATTGTCATCAAAAGTTTCTAGTGACCTTAAGCAACTGAAAGATCCTAAAGTTTTGACATCTTACCACTACCACCACCCCCCCCCCAAAAAAATGCACCTGTAGAATTTTTGGGCTTTTCCATTGATCCTAGCTAGAGGTGAACTTTTTTTTTTTTTTTGGATATTATTTCCCCTGATTAAATTGAATTAAGCAGCCATCCCTCTTGGGTTTGTTTTTTTCCTGTTTTTATCCCCAACACTTGAAGTATTAGCACAGTGCATAGTACACAGTAAGCTCTTAATAAATGCTATTTCATTCATTCATTTCAAAGAAGATGCATACTGGGAGGTCAATTCAAAGGACCTCAAATCAAAGGTCTGAGAAGAAGCACATCTCATTCTGCTGACAACTCCATTATCCCAAACTCTGCTAATGATAATATAACCTACATACAGCTTAAAATTTTATAAAGTAGTTTCTTCATAATTTCCCATTTCCACTTTATAAATGAGCAAAATAAGACTCAGACAAGCTAAACAACTTTCTTTAGATCACATAACAGCAGCACCAAGATTTGAATCCAAGTAGAATCATATAACATAAAACTGAAAGGGATTTCACAGGTCCTCTCATTCCCAACACATGCACTGACTTGGCCCAAATCATACAAGCGGTGAGTGGCAAAGCTGAGATATGAACACAGGACTTCTGAATCCTCTGCCAATATTCTACTATACCAGAGCTCTCTGTTCTTTCCACTATAACATGGAATCCAGATTTTTAAGATATAGGAATGCTATAAACTCTATAAAACAAACCAGGGTTTGACATTTTGAGGAGGTCCAGATCTAATTCCATTAGTGTAAGGAACTCCTAGTGTAGAAAGGTCTTCTATCTACACAGATTGTAACCCCTCTGGAATCTAGTCATTGACTGAGAGTCATATGACTCAACATGATAAATACAGAAATATGTTTAATATAATTGTACATGGGTGGCAGCTAGGTGGTACAGTGGATAGAGCACCAGCTCTGAAGTCATGAAGACTTGAGTTCAAATCTGGTCTTAGACACTTAACACTTCCTAGCTGTGTGACCCTGGGCAAATCACTTAACCCAATTGCTTCAGCAAAATAATAATAATAGTAGCAGTAGTAGTAATAATTGTATGTACAACCTAAATCAGATTGCTTGATGTCTTGGGGAGGAGGGAGAAAGGGAGGGAGAAAAACATTTAGAATTCAAATGAATGTTGAAAACTATCTTCACATTTAATTGGAAAAATAAAAGATTATTGAGGGAAAAAGTCATGTGATTTGATAATGACCATTCAATCAATCAATTAAGTATTTATTAAGCATCTACTATTTGGAGTATCCCTTGCAATATGGCAACATTTTTTTTTTTTTACTTTTCAAGTGATTTGTTTTAAAAAATAAAAACTAGACACAAACAGAATAAGGACTGTCCTTATTTTGAAGTGGTACACATATATGGATTTATTGTGCTGATTCTAGAGACAAGTACAAAGAATGCAATGATCCCTACTTAGATTACTTTGTCTAATCAAAGAGTCAATAAATACAAATAAAAACAGAGCATAAACATAAGATTAATAAATACATAGTATATATGAATGTCTATTCATAAATACATGTATGTGTGTTCCTGTATATGTGTGTATACATATATATATATCACATGTGCATGTTCATGTGTATTCGTGTGTGTGTGTGTGTGTGTGTGTGTGTGTGTGTGTGTGTGTGTGTATGCTTGTAAACACCTCCATAATGGAACCCAGGGATCTCAACCGAGGTATTCCTGACTTCAAAGCTAGAACTCTTCTCTCTATAGAGCACACCTTATTCATCCTGCTTCCCTCTGGGATTCTTTATCCCTCCTTTAAATCCTTACTACTAAAATCTACTATCTTCTCTACCTTCAAGGAAAACAGAGACTAAACATCTCTTACTTTAAATAATCCGTCATTTGTGTTTTGACCAAGCTGTCTTTGGAGGAACTAATTTATTGTTTCTTTAAAAAAAAATAAGTAAATAAAAAAATAACATATTTAAAAAGCACTCAATGAAAATTAAATTTTAATCCTTTAAATTCTCCAGTGTTTTAGTTAAAATAACCAGCAAGACCTGAAATAAAAACTCACCAAAAACAGAAAAGATTGACATGTACATGATTTTACTCAAATAAATAACCCATGCAATTCTATAGTCATTTTTTTAAACATTCAAGTGATTTGTTTAAAAAAAAAAAAAACTGGGTACAAAACAGAATATAGCCTGTGTTTATTTTCATGTGATATAAATTCATATTCTGCTCTTACTCTGACAGGAGAGCAGAAAACAAAACCAACACTGTTCACAGAAATCTTAGATAAAATTCATTGAAATGATCCAAATGGTTTTCATTCCAGGGAAAATATTAAGTCAGCAGTTTGCATAGGATGGCATTTCCCAAACAGACAAAATAAGCGAAAACAGCCCACAGAGGAAAGTACAAATGCTGAGGCCTTTCAAATTTTGTTCCAACAAAAGTGGAATAAAGTCAATATCCCAGCACCTTCCCACACCAGTCTGGATGGCTGTTTAATGCCCACCACTAAAGGCTCAGAGAAGATCGGGTGTGATGAGTACAGTAAGGACTGGAGGAGGTAGGTTTGAAGTATGACTCCACTTCTCACTACCTGTGAGAGGTATGTATGATCCTGGGCAAGTCACTGAAGCTCCAGAAGTGTCAGTTTGCTCATTCTGACATGAGGGGTTTGGACTAGATGATCTTTGGGTCCCTTTCATGTAGAATCCATAAAAGAATCATACAAAACAAAAAGCAAAATGAGAAGGAAGCCGTGGGAGAAAATGCCCAAGGAAGGAAGAAGAGGATGGAAAAAGTAACTGTAAAGTTTAATGTCAAAAAATTGGGGGAGAGGGGGAAGGAGGATTAAAGAAGGTTGTAGCCATCACTGAAAGTTTGGTGTCATATAGATGAAGCTCAGAAAAGCAAAAAAGGATGATATGGGGAGGCAAAGGGAAGGGAAAAGAATAAAGAATGCTCAACCCCAACAAGGGCTCTGTAAACATGTCCAAATGAATCACCTTCTAACAGTCAGAGGCTGAAGGGTAAGAAGGGAACCAAGCTGAGTAAAAGTATTCTATATAAGGGAAGCCACTTTAGTCAAATATTCCAGACCATCCACAGACTGGATGAGGCTGCCCAGAAGGCCAAGAAGCTGGAAGTTTGGCTACTCTGGGTTCAGGGTTACTAACGGGCACACAGGAGGAGCAATAAGAGTTGACAAATTATTTCTGTAGGATAAAACTATTAAAGAAAAAAGAAAAGAAATATTAAAGTTGTCATCTGAGCCTCATGAATGAGACCGGTTTTCTAAATCTCATTGTCTTACAGTATTAGGAACAATGGTTATTAGCAAAGAAAAGAGTAAAATGAGGAAGTCGTATTCTGATAATTTCTGTTAATCCTCACCAGCTGAAATTCAAGAAATTGGATGACATCAGCGTTTACACTTTGGCCAACAGGAATGACGGAGCTCAGGCTGTGGCTCCTTTTACCATGTAAAATAAATAAAGGGAGGCTAAGGAAAGTATTGGAATCACCCAGTGTAATGCACTTAGAAACAATAAGGCCTCCTCATTAGGAAAAACATCAATCCAATTCTCCAAAAACAGTTCCTGACAGGGGGAAAGGGAGAAGGGAAGATGGTAACAGTTGATCCACCCTGAATCAGGATCAGTCACCAAACCTCTATTAATCTCTTACTTTGTGCCAGGCACTGTGCTAAGCACTAGGGAAACAAAGAGAAGTAAAAACAGTTCCTACCTTCAAGGAGGTCACATTCTAACTGGAAAAACAGCACATAAACAACTACAGACCCATGGGATGGTCTCAAATAACTTTTCAAAAATGCTTGCTGAAATAAACCAGCACGTATATGTGTATATATACACATTCACAATACCCAAACATGCATACATACACATATACACATGAACATATCCACCTGACTACATATATATGTGTGTGTACATACGACCATGCACACATTCAAATATGTATATGAATACATATATACATCCATTTGTGCTTGTTTTACACATGTATTTGTATATATACATATAGGTATGTGTGCCTGTGTATATGTATCTGAAAGCAGCCATGAGTCAATTCATTGCTAAACCAAAATAAACCAGTGCCCCAAACAATAAAGACTCTAATCCTAGTGAGATATAAAACATTTTCCATTCAGGGTTTCAAAAGTCACTAACATTAACTCAATACCATTTGTATGGTAGTCTATAAGGTAAGAACACAGTCAAAGTTGTCACACCCATTATATAGATGGAAAAACCAAGGCTCAGAGAGGCTGAGAGGCTTTCCAAGTACCTACCACATGAGACACAAATAGCAGGGCTGGGAAATCAACAGGATACTGCCAACTCAAACAAGTTTCCACACCAAGGTCAGAGCCAAATGCAGAACGAAACAATCCTCAATCCTAACAACAAAACTCAACTAGCTAAGGAGCCAGCCCAGCAAGCAAGATGATGAGAAGCACTCACCCGAGCCGCATCGATGCTCACGCCAGGCTTGGAACCACACAGAACTGTCTCCAAAAGATTTTTTTTTTTTTTTTTTAATGGAGGTGAGGTTGCAGCTGCTCTGACACAGGTTTACAAGCACCTTCTCTCAACACTAGGAAGGCTAAATTAGAGATAGGGTGATAATTAATAGGATCCTCCCGCAGCAAGAGAAGGCTTCTTTAGCAAACCAGTAATTGCTGCCTACTTAAAATGACAGGGAACTCTGCCAGGGAGGAGGGAGGGAAAGAGGGAGGGAGGCGTTAATGATTGTAATCATAAAAGGGGAAAATAGACACTCCACTTCCCAGCTGAAGCCAAGGAGCATCCCACAGGATCCAAAGCCTCACCTCCGTCTGGATCCAGTGAAGGAATCTACAAGAGGAATGATGTTCATCACCCTTCCTTAGGCCAATCAGAGAAGGAAAAGCTGCTTTTCTGACATGAGAAGGGAGAGAGAGAGACAGAGACAGAGACAGAGACAGAGACATAGAGATAAAGATAGATACAGAGATAAAGACAGACAGTAACATACAGACAGTCAGAGGGAAAAAGAAAAAAGAAAAGAAAGAGTTCTACAAGCTGAAAAAAAAATATGAGAAAAGAAATCTCTTCCCAATCCCTCCCAGTCTCCCATTGGGTTGTCATAGACTACCAGGTCAATACCAAGACAACTATTCCTCAACTAGTCAGATTCCCAAATTTCAGCAAGTATTTTTAAGACCTACCATGTGCCAGATACTGGAGGTCCTTCTCAAAAAAATAAAATAAAATAAAATTTAAAAATCCTAGTATTGTAGAACTAAATCACAAATACCTATCAGGAAAAGGACTTAGCAGTCACCTAGTCCAACCCTATCATTTCACAGATGAGGAAACTGAGACCCAGAAAGGTTACATGATTTAGCCAATATCACAGAGATAAATAAGATGGGATTTGAACTCAAGTCCTCTGATTCCAAATACAGTTGCCAATGAAGCTCCTAAGAGTTTGCACTAGATGGGGGAAGCTGGATTCACTTGACTGCCACGCTTTTGAAAATGCCCCACAAGACAATAGCCTCTTACTAAAAGTTTTATGATGACTATGGAAGCTGCTTATTTCCTCCACCCCAATCCAACATCAAAGCAGTTTCCTTGTTTTTTAAATGCTCCCCAAGTTATTTACTGCAGCAGCTATTTAGGGAAGAGCAAAAGGGGGTTAACAAGGTTAAAGGCACAAGCCTTAACCACTTTGAGTCTTAGAGAATGTAAAGATCCCCAGATGCAAACTGATGGAAGGGCAAGAATGGAAGTGGTCCAGGATGAGGAGGCAAAGATGGATCCTCATTCCTGGACAGAGTATCCATATGAATGAGATCACAGAGGCAACCTCTTAACAGAATGGCTGGGTCAGGCAAGCCACTCTTAAAAAAACCCATCTCTCCAATGCCAGCAAAGCCGATCCCTGGATTTGAACAGATTTCAACAAATGAACGTTCAATCTTCTCAAATCTGGGTCCATTTCTGCAGTGGTAGATGGGTGACAAGGTTGATGGACTGATGGGCTTTGAGTCAAGAAGTGGGTTCAGGTCCTGTCTCAGATACTTACTAACTGGGAAAGTCACTTAACTTCTGTCTGCTTCAGTTTCCTGCTTTTAAAAAAAAAAATGGTTTTTATGTTGTTGTTATTTTTATTTTAAAAGCAATGGATTATACTAAGTCTTACAAAAATGAATGTTGAAAACTATCTTTACATATATCTAGACAAATAAAATACTACTGAGAAAAAAAGTTTTAACAAGCATTTATTGCATCCTTACTATGAGCCAGGCATTAAATGCTTTACAAATATTATCATTTGAGACTCACAACAACCATAGGAGGTAGGAGCTATTATTATAGGATGAGGAAACTGAGGCAGGAAGAAGTTAAGTGACTCTTAAGTAACGCATCTGAGGCTACATTTGGACTCAGGTCTTCCTGACTCCAACTCCAGCTTCCTGACTGTACCACCTACCTAGCTGCCCAACTTCTATAAAATAATAATAATAGCACAATACTTAACACAGAATTGGTACTTAATAAATGCTTATTGTTTGATTTATTAATTAATAATAGATCTTACCTCAAAGGGTTACATTGCCAGGCTCAAATGAGATAGCTATGCAAAGCACTTTGCAAATTTTCAAGCACCCTCAAAATGCTAGCTAATATATTAAAAAGGATTTCGTGAACATAGTTTTATAATTGCTAAGAGAGATAAAAGCTATCCCTGAGAATTAATTTTGCAAGGAAAAGCAAGCAAATTTTCCTTTAGACAAGAGAAGCCCCCGCTAGATCACCAAAAGAAAGTTCATTTCAAAGAAGAGGGGCTGTCCATTTAGAAAAAAAAAAAAAATTACACACACACACACACAACATGTCAGGTCTCAGAGACATATCTTGCCCATTACTTTATCCATAAAAAGTGTTAAGGGCAGCCTGGTTTTGGAGCTGGATTTTGTTTTGGTTTTTACCCATAAAGAACAGGTGGATTTTTTCATTCACACATATTCACACACGCATGTGTGTGCATGTGCACACACACACACACACAACCACTGAACTAATAGACTAAGGCTTTATAACTTTGTCTTCTCCCTTAGACAATTATACCTTTTAATTGACAAAAGTTTAACTCAATATTTTTCACTGACTAATACTCCTCACACCCACAAGTTAAGACAGAAGTTCATTACGCAAGCTGGGGATGTTCCAAAACCTCCGGCATGCCACAGATAAACACCCCAGGACAGACTTGAATAGCTGGAGCTTAGAGAACACTCACATGAAAAACAATTAACAGACTCAATCAGAACTAAAACCCTGACAAGCAAAAAGTTGCCAGCTCGTCTCCAGCTGTTGAGCAGCTAGGGAGCATATTTAATGCAGAGTGAGAAACACCAAGAAGTATGCTGCCTGACACTCCCATATTACTGATTATGCACATCCAAGGGTTAAATTCTACTCACCCATCATACTTGGGCCTTCCTCACTCAGTACTTTACAGTCTTTATAAATCACTTTATTGTAACTAAGGAGACTGAATGTAAATCAACACATGCTATGTTCACTTCTTTTTTCCAGGTTTTTTTTTTGTTTGTTTGTTTTTTAATCTCTCTCATGTTTTTTCCCCTTTGTTCTGATTTTTCTCTCCCAACATAATTCATAAAACAATGTATATTAAAAATAAATAAAGTAAAAAAAAATCACTTTATAGGGACTACCTAGTCTAAAAAGCTCTGAATTGATGTCTTTTATTGATCTTGGACTCAGGTGCTTGACCCCACCTTGAGTCACCTGCCTTCATCTCATTTGAAATCTAAGTCTCTCTCTCCTATTTAAGATCAAATGGAGCCTCTAAATATGTTCCTCACAAACATACATACACACACACACACACACACGCAACACATGCCTCTTTTGCAATCATGTCATTAATGCATCATGACCACTGCAAAGTTTACCTGGTCACCCAAAGATAACATGGTTCTTACAGACCTAACTGCCCCCCAAGAAAGTTATTTTACCTGACATCAGATTTTGTGGCACATCAATCAGAACATGGCCGATGTGATTTGTTGAAACAAAAACTAACTTTTGCCAGGTCAAAATAAATTTCCCAGAAAACTGACTTTTCATTCTTTTCAGGCAATATTCTTTTTTAAATCAACATTGTCTTCTTACCCAAGCTGCTTTGTTCATGGGAAGAACCAGGATTGTATGTGATTCCCCAAAAAAGATAGGCTCACTTAGTTTCCAAAAACTTGGAAGGGTTAATGGGTGTCTTGGTGCCAATTCCTTACTTCTTATAAGAAAGACTAGACCCAACGGGTGACTAACTACAGGCCTATTTTTAAGTCAAACACCTCGGCATTTGGTTTGTAAAGTAGGCATTAAGTTCTTTAAAGGAATGCTAAAAACCTAGTGAAAAATCTAAGAATTTGTCTTTCTGAAGTTAGTTATAAATAAATCTCCTTTCTAAGGTGACTAATACTGCCATTCCAGGGGCCTCTTCTCACCCTGACAAAGCTCTTCTATGCCTCAGAACCACAGGTTTAGATCTAGAATCTAGTTTAGTTCATTCAATGAACAGATGAGGAAAGAGAGGAACAGAGGGATGAGGCACTTGATTATGCCAGTACAAAGTGGTACAGTGGCAATTTGAACCCAGGTCCTCTGACTCCAAACACAATGTTCTTTTTATCTGATCAGGGAGTCTCAAAACTCTCAGAGACCAATCTTAGGTCACAGAATCTGGCTGTAAAGGGCATCTGAGGCCATCCAATCCACCCCCTCATTTTACAAAGTCCACACCTAATACTCTTGACAATCTACTTGACAAAGATGATAATACCTGCTCTTACTTTCTCCCTCTCTGCCATTCTGAAGGCAAGGGAAAAAACCCATTATTAATGGTTCCTAATTCCCCAAGAATAGAAATAAGAACTTCTGGTCTTCCAAATTCCTTCCACTTGGATGTCCAAGAAGTAGTGGAACCAGACACATTGCCAGAACTGCCTCCATTAGGCCCAATTCAACCCTGATTCTTCCCCAATTTGCTATCTCAGCCTTTCCAATCCTCAATTTCAATGTCAATAGAGTAATCCCATTCACCTACTTAAGGATCCCATTCCACTTCCATTATCTGAAAACCGTACTTTATTTAATACCCTGTGTAGCATATGCCTTCTTTAATTCACCCATGACTTACACTGGGTTTCCCCTTCATGTGACATTACCTAACTCAGAATAAAGCAGCCTTCCCCCAAAGCACCCGTTCTAAAGTTTTTTTGTGTCCGACACCAAAGACAGCATATTTTTAAATAACTGAAGAAAATATTAAATTTTAAAGATCCAGTTATATCTGGATCTCTCTCTCCATCTTTCTCTTCATCTCTCTCCTCTCTCTTCATCTCTTTTTGCTATCTTCTCTTTTCTTTCTTCCCATCTCTCTTCTCTTTCCATCTCTAGCTCTTTCTCTCTTTCCACCTCTCTCTCCTCTCTCTTTCTTTCCATCTCCCTCTCTCCCTCCCTCCCTCTCTCTGATTTTTCTCTCTCTCCCTCTCTCTGAGGCCTAAATGATTTCTGAGGTTTAATAGAATACAAACTTATTAACACTAGACAGCAGGGAAAGCCAGATTGAGAATATGTCTATACCTGAAAGAGACCCCAAAATTAAAACCCCAAGGAATATCATGGCCAAATTTTAGGACTATCGCACCAAGGAAAAGATATTGCAAGCAGCTAGAAAGAAACAGTTCAAATACCAAGGATCTATAATTAGAATCACACACGACCTGTCAGCTTCCACATTAAAGGATCGAAGGGCCTGGAATCAGATATTCGGAAAGGAAAAAGAACTTGGATTACAGCCAAGAATAAGTTATCCAGCTAGAATGAGCATCATCTTCCAGGGAAGAAGATGGTCATTCAATGATACAGGAGAATTTCACCTATTTTTAATGAAAAGAACAAATCTGAACAAAAAATTTGACCTCCAAATACAGAACTCAAGAGAAGCATAAAAAGGTAAAAAAAAAAAAAAAAAAAAAAAAAAAGGGAGAATATGTCTACAATGTACACACAGGCATCAGAGAGTTAATTATAGTTCAGTATTTCTGACATTACTGGGTTTAAGAAATTTCTTCAATCTGAAGTGTTGTCATTAGATCACTTATAGCTATGAAACATTTCATGTCATTAATCAACAAGCATTTATCGAGTGTCTATTATAAGTCATGTCTGCTTTCCTGGCCTCCTTTAAGACTGCACAAATCTTACTTTGTGTAAGAGGCCTGTCCTGGTTCCCCACACCACCTCTTCACCATTAAATGACCCCAGCTCCTTACTCTCTATACTGTCCCCCTCTTCCCCAGTGCCTTCTTACGCTACAGATCTTGCGACCCCTGTGACCACCTCTTTCAGTGGAAAGTATCTTCCTTTGACTCCCTTAATTTAAGGAAGTGGCCAGGGCAACCAAGATCACTTGTCTCCCAGCTTAGCTACTGATTCTCTAGACTTTCCTCCCCATCCTTTTTCCAGCTTCCTTTTATGTAGAACACTTTACAAATATTAACTTATTTGATCCTCAGAATAACCCTAAGAGGTAAATGCTATTATTACCTTCATTTTACACTTGAAGAAATTAAGGCAAATAAAGGCTGTGACTTATCCAAGATCACACAGTAAATGTCTAAGGCCAGATTTGAACTCAGGTCCTCCTAATTTCATGTACTCTCCCTGTGCCACTGTCCTAGACTTCAAAATGGGAGTCTTCTACTCATGCTATCATCTTGATTTTTATTCCAATTAACAGTGGCAAGAAGAGTTACAGAGCTCTCATTTGAAAACACTTTCTTCTCTTGAGTGGATGCCCATAAGTTGGAGAGTGGCTGAATAAGTGATAATATATGAATGTTATACAATATTATTGTTCTTTAAGAAACGATCAGCAGGATGGTTTTAGAGAGTCCTGGAAAGACTTACATGAACTGATGCTAAGTGAAGTGAGCAGTACTAGAAATCATCGTACACGGAAACAACAAGATTATATATAGGACGATCAACTCTGATGAATGTGGCTCTTCTCAACAATGAGATGATTCAGACCAGTTCCAATGATCTTGTGATGAAGACAGCCATCTACACCCAGAGAAAGGACTGTGGAAACCAAGTGTGGATCACAACATAGTATTTTCACTTATTTTTTTTTGTTTTGTTTTTTGCTGTTACTTGCTTGTATTTTGTTTTCTTTCTCATTTTTTTCCTTTTTGATCTGATTTTTCTTGTGCAGCATGATAATTGTGGAAGATTTGCATGTTTCACATATATTGGATTGCTTGCCATCTAGGAGAGGAGGGAAGAGGAAGGAAGGGAGAAACAAGGGAGAACAAATTCGGAACACAGGGTTTTACAGGGGTGAATGCTGAAAATTATCTATGCATATGTTTTTGAAAATAAAAAGTTTTAATAAAAAAAAATTTAAAATATAAGAAAAAACTCCCTAGCTGTGACCCTGGGCAAGTCGCTTAACCTCAATTGCCACAGTAAATAGATAGATAGATAGATAGATAGATAGATAGATAGATAGATAGATA
>JAJPUD010000540.1:653619-664793 GCA_023553655.1 Myrmecobius fasciatus
ATAGATAGATAGATAGATAGATAGATAGATAGATAGATAGATAGATAGATAGATAAAAATAAGAAAGAAAGAAAGCCAAAAAATAAAAATAAAACACTTTCCTCTCAAAACCCATGCAAAAGACTAGGCAGAATCAAGGATTCTGCTCATTGCACAGATGGGAATAATGAAGCACATTAAGGTAAAACTGCCTCCCCCTTGGATGATATAGCTAGTAACTTCCAGAGTCAATATTTTAACACATCTTGGTTCCTTTCACTATTTTGCACTTAACTGGCAATGGATTAGAAATTCGCATTTGTTCAGAATGACTGAAACAGAGTCTCAGATCTGCCTCTAAATAACCAAAGGCTTGGTCCTCTCTAAGCCTTCATTCTCTCTCCTGTGAAAGGATGCTAATATCTAGAACTATTCTTTTCACAGAGCTGACCAGCCTTAAAGTGACACAGAAATGGGAATAAGAGTTATGATTTTACTAAAAATCAAGCTATGCCCATTTTTTGGATTTCTTTTACTGATCAATTAGCAAACACTTATTAAGCAGCTATTATATGTCATATTAGTGTAATAACCTTACTTTTTGCTTTCCAGAAATCTTTGTGATTAACCAACTCAGCCACACAAGCCACTTAGTACATAAAATTATTCTATCTGATGAAGAACATCTGTAGCTATAAAATACACAAGTGAGATATTATTGGGGTTTTTTTTGGGGTGGGGTTGCTTTTTTTCTGAGGCAATTGGGGTTAAGTGACTTGCCCAAGATCACACAGCTAGGATGTGTTAAGTGTCTGAGACCAGATTTGAACTCAGGTCTTCCTGACTTCAGGGCTAGTGCTCTATCCACTGCACCACCTAGCTGCCCCATGAAATATTATTGTTAATAAATTTTCATTGAGACTATTCAGACTTCCATAAATAATATTCTCATTTACATATAATATTTACAAGGCATTTTCCTTATGGGTAATGAAGTTGGATTATCTTTACTTTATACATTTAAAAAACTGGCTTTCTAAAAATCTGAGTGATTTGCTTAAGGTCAAACAGCTAATAAATTCTTGAAGTGGGATTAGAACACAGGACTTGCTGCGTTCCAATCCAACAAGCAGTGCATGCTTGATGTGACCCAGCCTGTCTTGCAACACTAAGATTTCTCAGTTTTAAGTTAGAAATTAGTAACTACAGCCACCATCTGAAAAGAAAAATCTCTTGGCTTGTTCATGGATTTCTACTACCAATGGGAGAAAAAATATCTGGGATGACAAGTGGTGTCATCGGGTGCCGTTGTGGAAAAAGGAAAGACAATATTCCTGTAAGAACACTGGTGTAAGAGATGCGAGTATTCTGATAATACAATAATGTGGACAATGGGCCTTAGCTGCCTCCTGGCAGCTGGAAAGATGCTGAGGTGTCCGGAAAATGGGAAACAATAAACCACCAGCCCGAGGTTATACTTAAGCTATTAAAGGCAATTCATTGAAATGATTTCTGCACTTCTACCATCCTGGAGCCCAGCAGCTTGAGAGCCATGGCACTTTGGGATGCCAATTAGTGCATCTCATGATTAATTCCTGCATCGACCTCTAGTCTGTGATTATGATGAAAAGAAAATTTGCCAAGAAAGATAACGACAATTATCCTGGTGCCAACAACAGAATCAACCTCTCACATGTAAATAACACGTGCCATTTTTAAATACTATTCAACTCTGGATCCCCATCAACCACAACGTGGCATGCATTCCACCCTCAACTACTCAGAGACTGATTATCTATTTTGTGTATTATTCAGTCCCCTGAGTATTCTCATATTCTTTCTCTCTCTTTTCTCCTCCTTCTCCCTCTCTCTCTTCCCTTTCTCCTCCTCTCTTCTCCCTCCTTCCCTCCATTTCTTTCTTTTTCTCTTCTTTCCCTCACCTCTCTCTCCCTCTCTCCATCCCTTTGTCTCTATATCTCTGTCTTTCTCTGTGTGTCTCTTTCTGTGCCTCTCTCATTCTATCTCTCTTTTTTCTCCTTCCCTTCTTTCTGACTACTTCCTGATCACTGAAGTAGAAAACCAAAGAAATTAGGTTTAATCCTGATAGTACATCTAAATGGATCAAGCAACCGTATCATTTTTAGCTCTCCAGGGGAAATGGAATCTGGAGATTATCTAGAGATTTCATTTGCCCAGGCAACTACCCTTGCCCCAAATTTCATTACCCTTTTCCCTAAAGATCTGACAATGTCTCATAAGTTAGAGAAGAGCAGTTTAGTGGGATTACAGGACTGCAGAAGAGGCAAGAAGAGAGAACTCTAGCTCAGTGATGACAGGGTAAATCCCTATTCTGGACAAAACAGCTGTCGCAATCTTCCGATGCATGGAGACCCTTACTTTGGGAGACTCCCAACCTCTACACGTGGCCTGGAATTCATTAGGAAGGGAGCCCAGGCTGAAGGGAGTTTTTTCAACCCTTGTTCAGCAGTAATTCTGTGAAAAGCACATCGGGTCATGGGGTATGTCCCACAACCACTTTCATCCCTTTTTCTCAATAAAATTACTGGTCAGATGACTTCAATATGTTTGAAGCTCCATAATCTGAATTGGAATTAAAGTCACAGCTGTGTTTTGTGCTTTGCACTAGGTTTCTATAAAGAAAATCACTTCAGGAAATCCAAGTTACTGGGAAATTTGAAAAACTTCTAACAGTCCTCATAACTTTCACCCATTTTCACCTAGTATCTCTCGCTCCAGGGGAGAGACCTACTACAAGTTTGTTAGCCATGCCTAGTCTTTAAAGGGAATTGATCAAATGGACTCTTTAACTGTGATTCTACTTAATCCAACTACAATCTTCTTGGACCTCTTATTCCAAAATAGAACTTGGAGTCCCACTATCCTTGGCATATATTCCAAGAAGATCAAAGACAGAAAGAAAATTCACATGTACATATCAACATATCCATAGAAGCACCTTTTGTGGTAACAATAGCCAAAAAAATAATAAGTCACTGAACCTTTGAACCTCAGTTTCTTCATCTATATAATGAGGAGGTTGGACTAAGTGGCCTGTGAGGTCCTTTCTTTGTTCTAAGTCTACCTATGACCTCTAATCATATTATCAACTATCAGCTCCTGATCTATGATCCTATGATTGGGAGTGACAGAACAAATTGTGTTATATAAATACAATAGGATATTATTACGCTACTGTCTCAGTTTTATCTCTATCTTCAGAGCCTAGCCCAGGCTGTGATACATAGTAGGTACTTATGAGAACCACAACTAGAAAGAAATAAAAGAAACATGGGACATCTCATATAAAGTGATGCAGAATGGAATAAGAACCAGAGTAAAAAAAATTTTTGCAATGATTATAATAATAGAAACTCCTCCAAAAGATTTTAAGTATTCACTTGATAGTAAAGGCTTTAATCTGTGTTTTTCATTTTTAGTGCTGGGCACATAAAAGATAATTGACAAATGTTTGACAAATGGAATTAATACAAAAGAAAACAGTATAAAAAGATATCCAAACTATGATTAACCATGATGACTACCCTAGGACCCAGAGAAGATATGACAAAAACTTATTTCCCTTCCCTTGTTAGAGAGAGGTACATAATAATACAAATACTAGGGTCATTTTGCTTAACTATTCTTTGTTACAAGAGAGGATTCCATGGGAATAAGGGGTGCATTGGGAAATAGCTAGTGGTCCTTTTTTTTAAGGCATTAATAAAACTTTTAAAAATAAAGCTGAGTTTTGGGAAAAGTTATTCAATACCAAGATAGAAACCTCAACAGCAAGAGTATAACCTCAAATAATCACATTCAAATTTGAGTGTGGATGGGGCAGGGAAGTGCTCTGAATTTTCCTGAATGGAAGTAGAAAAGAATTTAAGGGGGAAAAGAAGAATATTAAAAAAAAAAAAAAAATCATGTGAGTGACATTGCAAGATGCCTCCAATAAAATGATGGGCAGCTTGCTCTAGGTATATTTTGCTAGTTTTTAGAACCCCACGATCCAAGAGATTCCCCTAAAGACAAGTGATCTGAAGCGCCAGCTATAGAAACAAAAACACAAACCCCACTGGTGATTCAGGACCTTACAATGAAGTTATTTGCATTTAGCTACTTAGACACTATGACCAAAGGTATCCTACCAAGACCAAGCCCACTTGTTAACCCAGGGAACAAGCTTGGAGCTCCCCACTTACCATATCAAAATACAAGGTATCATTAGTAAAACATTCCCAGATCGTATCATTAGCATTTATCTAGATGAAATATTATTAGTGTTTGTCTATCCTAAGAGGGGTTGGAAAGGCCGGGCCAGGATGATGTAACTTATGGTTCCAGAAAGTCTGCAGACTAAATTTCCAACTTGACACAAACCACTGGGCACCATCTTTAAGTTTCTCTCAAATGGTACTCAGTACACATTCACTATGTAAATAGCCACCAGTCAGCTGCTTATGGTTTATAAGGCCTGTTCCAGAGAGCTATTTTGGATGGTTCCATTTCTAAACGAATGATTCAATAACACAAGTGTCTCACCCCCACCCTCAAGTTAATGACCTTAAAGGATAACTCTGCTTTCAAGTGTCTTCCAACTAATTAAATGCAACAGACACTTATTAGGCACCTAATTTGATAAGGCCCAGCTTGACACACTAGGGATAACAGGGAAAAAAAAGAGCCAATCTGCTTGATGGAAGCTTATACTCTACTGAGGGAAGATATAACATTTGTACAAATAATTACAGAATACTTTGAGGAGGGAACTAGCACTCAAAGAATATAATAATAGCTGACATTTGCATCTCTTGCCAAAGAGCGCTATAGTTCCAAAGATCCCAGTACAGAGGCTCTAAATTTAGAGCATGACCAACACAAGAACAGGTTCAAATGCATTCTAATTCGATAGGTACTTATGTTGCAAGCATTGGGGATACAAAGACAAAATGGAATATGGTCTCTGGACTCATGGAAATTCAATTCACTTCCTCACTTACTAATGACTTATGATCAGGGACTGGGGATACTACAACAGAAAAAGAAGGAAAGTGCCTGTCCTCAGGGAGCATATAAACTACAAAGTACAATCCTAACAGAATCTGGAAAGATTGATCATGACAGGAAAACTTCCTTAGAAATATTACAGTTAGAGAATCCTCCTGATCCCTGACACAACCATAGGATGTGGGAAATGTTCAAGAGGGGAGGGACCCCAGAACTTATGCTGTCCAAGTACCTGATTTTAAAGTTACAATTACTGAGTGGCAGAGGTGGCATTTGCCCAGTCACACAGTTAGATGCAGGGGACAGGACTAGAACCAGGATTTTTTGACTCCTAGATCAATCGAGCTCCTAAATCTAACACTTTCTAGCATCATTACTCCTATGAGCCTTTCTTCAATCTCTGTCTTATGGTTCTATGTCTAAGTTATAATCGTTCCAGGGCTTTCACACAAAAAAACAAATATTCAGGCTAAATGGTTTTTCTGATCCACAAATGTTCCTCCAATGGGCCCTACGTAATAGCTTCATATAGAAGGTTTCAAACACACCATAAACACAATTTTCCTTGAGTCATAATCTCCTGTCCTCCTAATCCAAAAATCAGTCATCTTTCAAATGTGTGCCGTTGGTGACACAGGGCACTGGGTAAGAGTGTGTGGATGACTCAATTCAATCCACCCCCACTTGGAGCAAAAACTCATTGTACATATACTACTGAAACTGGTCCAACAGCATCATCTTCTTAGACAAAGGATTAGATGTGGACCAACGTTAGCATCCACAATACGTCTGTTCTACAAGTCACATAGTATGTTTAGAAAGTTATCATATCAAGATTAATAGTGGACCAATGTTAGCATCCACAATACATCTGTTCTACAGGTCACGTATTAGTATATTTAGAAAGTTATCATATCAAGATTAATAGTCATATTAGAAATGCTGATTTATATTAAAATCAAAGCATTTATTAATACATATCACAGGAAAGGCACTGGGGATGGGAATGGGATGGTACTAAACCTGTGATTTCATCAACAAAGAAAACTCCCTCCACAGGTGGAGATCTGGTAGACTAATTCAATTGTTATGTAATTGCTAGTTTTGGAAGCTTGCCAGTGGGCATTGAGAGGCTAAGTGACCTGTCCAGGGTCACACAACCTACCTTATGCTAGAAGCAGATCTTAAATCTAGATTTCTTGATTCTAAGGAGCATTCTACTTTGCCTTACTATACAGGCACTGGGAATACAAAAACAAAATGGAACAATCCCTGTTCCTCAAGAAGCTCACGTTTCAACCAAAGGGCCAACATGTATATATTAGTATGTACAAATATATGCATATGAACTAAATGCAAGGTGATTTGGAAGAAAAAAAACATGTAGACTAATGCCTAGGAGTACCAGGTCCTGCATTTAGAAAATGACTCAACATATATATATATATATAATTTTTAGACTGAAAAAGTTATTCTTCAATTTAGATTTTGGAGAAGTGCTCTGGAAATTTTAAGGTATATGAATTTTTTTTTTAATTTGTGTCATCTGAAGGGAAAATATGTCACTGTCTGAGGGATGCCATATTTGGTGTCAGCTTTGGGGGTAGTTGGTGTGTGGGAGGGAAAGGTTCTCCTTTTTAAATTTCTTTACCCAGTTTGACCTTTACTAGTTGCTTTAGACAGGAAGCATGACCCAGTGGGTGAAACACAGGATTGGGAGTCAGGAGTTCTAGACTATTTTTTAATAAATCTATATTTAGATTTTATCTTTAACCCATATGTAGAATTATATGGAAGAGAAGAATGATTATTGGACTAGGAGCCAAGAGACCAAGAACTAAGCTGCATCTCTGCTGCTAACTTGCTGAGTCACGTCTTGGTCTCACTTCCTCATCTGTGAAATGATAGTGATAGCCTCTGTCCTATGGCATTACGACTGTCTTTCATATTCCAGTGTTTCTATTTTATTTATTTATTTTTCTAGAGGCAATCAGGATTAAGTGACTTGCCTAGGATCACAGAGCGAGTAAGTATCCTAGTGTGGATTTGAACTCAGTCCTCCTAACTCCAGAGTGGATGCTTGATCTACTTGACCACCTCGCTGCCTCCCTACATATTTTTGTCTATGAAAATGTTTTTACATATAAAAATTAGAGCATGTACTAATGCTTCCTCTTCCCCATTAAAAGGATAGCTAGCTCCACATAGGAAAAAAATTAAATATATGAATTTATTTATGTAATAAATTATATATATATGCATTTGCATATTATGCATTTTGTGTGCATATCTATGCATATACACATAATACATGGATATATACATATATGTATGTGCTTATATGTGTGTGCCATATAATATATGTATATCAGTCCTCAGGTCTGAGTGAGGTCCCTTTCTGCTCCTACTCTAGTCCTTAAGCAGGAATCTCTGGACAATGACAAATACCTTTATTAAATGAAACCTAATATTCTGACATTACTGGCTGCCATGTCAGTATCCCGACATACTGTATAAAGTTATTAGGTCTGGAAAACCTGGGTGTGATTCTTGCTTCGAACACTGGCTGTTAGTCCGGGCAATCTTATCGATCAACCAACATGTATTTATTAAATGAAGGAAGGAAGGAATGATAAAGCTTTTATTAAGCTCTTCCTCCACAGCAGGGAATGAGAATACAAAAGCAAGCAGGCAAGTCAGTCCCTGTCTTCAAGGGGCTTCCATTCTGGGGGTGGAGTTGGGGCAAGACTACTCTTATAAAGGAGATAGAAATGGCAGCACAACAGGGAGTGAAGATGGAGACCTGTTTCAAGGTAAGCTCAACTAGCAAAGTTAAGAGTTCCAGAGGCAGAGGAAAAGGTACCCAGTCTGCAGCAAATCTTTTAACTTACATGTGCCTAAGATAACTATCTAATTCTTATTCACTAAGTCACAGATAAGTTGAGATCTGTATTGGTGAAGGGAATTCCCATGCAGGAATTCAATGAAATCCCTTCTGGAGCCCCAAGTACAATAAATAATGATTCAAAGGTTCAGTACTAAAAAAGAAGTTAAAAGAATGAAAGCTGGCCTAAACCCAGTCTTGACATGGGACTTTAATGGCATTAGTGCCATGTAAGAAAGGACAAACTACCAAGAAAATGGGAAGTAGGGTGGGAAGTGAGGACACAGCATTAACAAAACCCAGCTCTGATTAGAGGTAAGTGGTCAGTTTGGAGATTGACAAGTACTATATGACTCCCTTGGCACCAGAAAGAAAAAAAAAAGCCAATTTCATCAAATTGGATGATATGAGCCAGATTCTTCTGTTGTTCTTTTCACCAGACTTAAAAATCAGCTCCAACTTGAGAGGGTCTTAGAGATTGGATCCCACGCACACATACTGAAATCCGTTTCTTGGGCTGCAAGAAAAGACTTATTGTTTCCAGGAATTACATGCACCTCTCTCAAAGGAATGGAAGCCCCTGGAGGCCAGGGAGTGTTTCAATGAAGCAATTGCATGTTCAGTACTTGGCTTTCCTCAGATCTAATTTCTAGAGTATTGTGTTCAACTTCAGGCATTTTAGAAAGGAGGCTGATCAGTTAGAAGATGCCGAATGGAGGGTAAATGAGGTGGTGGAAGGCCTTAAATTTGTGTCAATCCATCAGAGAAATAAGGGAAAGTGGCAAAGTGATGAAGCTTGTGTCACGACAAACTTCCCGAAGGTTAGAGCTGCACCCTAATGAAATGTTTAAATGTCTACTGTGTTCCAAGCACTATGCTAAGCACTAGGGAGGTAAAGAAAGACAAAATGAGTAAGAAAATAAAAACAAAAACGGGGGGAAAAATTACCAAGATTTCATGATTTACAGTTGGCCCAAGCAGCTCTGAGGGCTTCAAACAGGGGACAGAGAGCTATCTTTCACATATGTAAGACTGAGGGCTCTTTTCTGGGACTTAGCTGGACTAGATTATCTAAAGTCTTTTCCAACAATAAAAATGGTTCTGGGTCTTTTCTTCTGGCATGAGGTAGACTGTATTCTCTTTATTCCAATACAAGTTTTTTTTTTTCCCTTGGGTTAGATCAATCAATAAACAATTAACATTTATTATACACCTACTTTGTGCCAGGCACTGTGCTAAAGGCTGCAGATATAAAAAGAGGCAAAAGATAGTCTATGTCCACAAGGAGCTTACAAAATAAATAAAAAGCCAGACCAGAGAACAAGGCAGATTGTCTCTTTTTATTTCTCCTATTCATCAGGAAAAGCTAGTTTCATTAGAGACTGGAAATGGAAGAAGTGGGAAAGGAGGGAAGGAGCTAAGGGCTCTAATATAAAGAGAGATATTCGAGGAAGAAAATAGAGAAATGAGACACATTCTGACGTCGGAGAAGCTTCAGAATTGGATGGCAAACTTGGGGCTGTATCAGCAGCTAGGAGATAATGGTGAAAAGAGGTGCAAGGCCAAAAATTAGTAGGATCTGAATTCAATTCTGATCCCAGACATTTACTGGCTATGGGAGCCTAGGCAAATCACTAAAGTCTGTCAGCCTCAGTTACCTCAACTGTAAAATGGTAATACACTCATCGTTGTAAGAATCAAATGAGGTATCTGTAAAGCATAGTGCTGGGCACATAGTGTCTGTTTCCTTCCTTCCTATCATTATGTACTCTAGTTCCTAATCAATTGAAGAGCAATTGTGCCAACTTGTAAATAGAGAAATCTTGATAATTTGTTTTTGTTGTTGTTGTTTTGATTTCTTTATTTGTAGTTTGTCTTTCTTTATATCCCTAGTGATTAGCACAATGCCTGAAACACAGAAGGTGTTTAAATAACTGTTCATTTGATTTACTACTGGGGGAGGGGACAGGCATTTATCAGACACCCACTATGTGCTAGGCACTATGCTAAGTATTTTACACATGTTCTGGATATTGGAAATAACTATTGGAAAGAATTCTAACATTTCTTTTCTCTCATCTTTCTCAATAAAAATAATGGTGTTGTATAATTGTGTCCATATATGAAATGCTTTAAATTACTTGTAAAAAAAATTATTTTAAACTACATGTGTTTCCCTAAAGTGGGTAGCTATTGCATTTAATGTATTCATAGCATCTTCTCGACTCTACTCTTCAATGCACACATATTTAAAATTTAATCAAACACTCCTATAATTAACCTGTATTATAATGCCTTACACAGAAGAGGGGCCCCTTCTGGGCCACAGCTTCCTTATCCAGAATATGAAAAATGATTCTGACAGTTCCCTTGGACTCTCGGGTTAATGACTTGGGTTCTGATGCTTGCTACTAGTCTAATCTTTGGCAAGCCACTTATCACCTCTCTAGATCTCAGTTTCCACATCTGTTAAAAAAAAAAAAAAAAGGAGCTGACTCAGTGATTCTGAGGTCCCTTTCAGCTTATGATAATTTCACATGTTGAAAAAGTCTCTCCTGCTCTCCTGGTTTTCTTGGGCCTAATCAGAAAAGTACTGTTTTTCTGATGATGTTTTCTAGTTCTCAAAAAACAGGCCATTTTGAAGCCATTACTACCATGCAATTGGAGGAAGAAGCTTAGTAACTTTGATTTCTCCCAAGATACATTTTTTTACACTGAGGTCCTGTTTCTGACTGTAAGCACATGTGACCTGTTCTAAATAAAGGATATTTTCCACTTCTTGCACAATTGGAGCAGATACCAACATCAGCCTGAGCAAACTGCATTGTAACTCAAAGGGAATTATAAAAAAACCACTCAACACAGTCCATAAATAACTAATCCGAAAAGGGGAGAGGGGTCAGAGAATAAGGTACCTCTGATAAGAGAAAGCGCCAAGTCACACTCAGAGAAATTATTTAATCAAGTTTTTTAATATAATCAAACTACTGAATCAATTTACATAATGAAAATGAGAACATGAGGGGCTACAACACAGCAGATGTTTTAATTATTTCAATTCTGCTTCAGATGGATGACATCACTCTTCTTTTTAAAAGAACACCTTCCCTCATCATGAGCTAGATCAGTCCGACTAGTGCCCAGCTTCTTAGCCTTGTTGATGCCATGGACCTCTTAGGAAATTGGACGAGGCCTACTCAGAATACTGTTAATGTCTAAAATAAAATACACTGGAATACAAAGGAAAACAATTATGTTGAAATAGATATATCAAAAAAAAAAA
>JAJPUD010000541.1:3834-33806 GCA_023553655.1 Myrmecobius fasciatus
CTTCTTCTTCTTCTTCTTCTTCTTCTTCTTCTTCTTCTTCTTCTTCTCCTTCTTCCTCTTACCTTCCTTCCTTCCTCTTCTTCTTCTTCTTCTTCCTCCTACCTTCCTTCCTTCCTCTTCCTCTACCTCTTTTTTTACTGCACTGTCCTCCTCTGAAGAAGAACCCTGGTATTTTCTATTCTCACAGTAAGCTTCTATGGTTGGGTTTGCTCTTTGCCTGTTAGTTTGTTTTGTTTTGTTTTGTTTTTTAAATGAGATCTATTAGTATAAGCACCTTTAAATTCTGGGGAAGAGAGGAGAGAGGGATAGTGCCTCGAATTTCACTTCAACTATCTCCTCTGATCTGAAAGCTCTACCCTCCTGCAAGTAACTGCAGCCAGCAGTGTCCCTGCCCCATAGCTTGTGCACTCACCAGGTGTGCTTGTTCCTTCTCACCCAGGGATCTCTATATCACAACGGGGCCTGGCGATCCTAATCAGATGAGGTTTCCTCAGTTTTCCTGCACGCAGAATCCAGACTCTCCATGCTTTCTGGGAGGTGAAAGTTCCTCTGGTTCCAGCTGAGGCTCCAGTCAAACCCAGCTAGCCCCAAGGTTCCCCACCTGCTGTTTGTGCAGAGCTAATTTGTAGTTGCACTTCACACCAGTTAATCCTCTGCTAGGGTCTTTGTTCAGCTCTTCTTAGGGTTGTCCCAGGCGGACCCCAGTTCTGTCTTGTTTTATTGTTTTTTCACCCATCTGTGTTCATTCTGAGGTCCAATTTTGTCTTATTTGTGAAGGAAATCTAGAGAGCTTGGAATTTTTTGACCTACTCCATTATCTTCCCAGAATCCTCCCCTGATAATTTTTTAAATTACATATTCTAAATAATTGTAAAACTTGTAGGTTGCATGTGCAAAAATGTTTGTAGGAATTCTTTCTGTAGTGACAAGGAAATGGAAACTAAGTGGATGCCCATCAGTTAGGGAATGGCTGAATAAGTTATGGTATATAAATGTTATGGAATATTATTGTTCTATAAGAAATGATCAGCAGGATGATTTCAGAAGGGCCTGGAGAGATTTACATGAACTGATGCTAAGTAAAGTGAGTAGGACCAAAAGAACACTGTATACAATATACAACAACAAGATTATAAGGTGATCAGTTCTGATGGACTTGGCTCTTTTCAACAGTGCAACAATTCAGGCCAGTTCCAATGGTCTTGTGATGGAGAGGGCCATCTGCACTTAGAGAGAGGATTGTGTGGATCCCAACAAAGTATTTTCATCTTTTTTATTGTTTGCTTGCTTTTTGTTTTCTTTCTCATTTTTTTTCCTTTTTGATCTGATTTTTCTTGTACAGCATGACAATTGTGGAAATATGTATAGAAGAATTGCACATGTTTAATATATATTGGATTGTTTGCTATCTAAGGGAAGGGATAGGGGGAAGAGTGGGAGAAAAAATTGGGGACACAAGATTTTGCAAAGGTGAATCTTGAAACTATGCATATATTTTGAAAATGAAAAAGCTAAAAAAATTTAAAAATAAAAATTGTTTTTTTTACATCATCATAAAAGGCATTATAGTTTCTGAAGGTGTCTTCTTCAAAGGGTTTCACTCATCTGGACAAGCTCTAGAACTTTTGCTAGAATACTTCAAAATGTATTATTTTATCTATTTCTTTACTCTGGAGCACACACAAAATACACACCCAAAAAGGTTGTACCTTAAAAGGTACAACCAGGAACAAGGAGCTCAGTTAAGAAAATCCCTGTAGCAATACAAATCAATTACTGTTCTGTAATGCAGAGTCCTAAAGAATTGCCTAGGATACTGGATAATAAGTAGTTTGCCTAGGATCACATATCCTATATGAGTCAGAGGACACTCAAACCCATCATCTTGACTTTGAAGCGCATGGCTAGCCTTCCAGTCACTATGCCAGGCTACTTCTCTTAATGATTCTAAATAAAATAACTTCATAGACAAGTTGCTAGCCTCACCCTTTTAGCATGCATGCACGAGGTTTTAAATGAAGACTATTGTTATAAATTACAGCCCCACAAGAGGCATATTTATCAGATCCATCTAACTTTTTAGTCAAATCCCTATTTTAAACCTCTGAAAAAGGTACTTGCTTTAAGTATTTATTAGATGATTCAGATTTTACACTTGCTTTTGACAAATAGAAAGTTGGGATCTCAAAAATTTCAAATACTGTTTTAAAATGATAAAAAGAGGTGGGAAAGGAGTTGAATACTCCAAATGTAATAAGGATAAATTTAAAAAAACCCTCAACTTTCAATACTAGTTATTTGAACAGCAATTCTATTAGGAAAATTAAAAGTATTTGTAATTCAAATACAGTTAAATTTTATGAAGAAGCTATTTGGATCTTATGGCTCATGATCATAAAAAAAATGTGTGATCTTAAGCTCGTGGTCATAGTGATCAGAGCCCACCAGATAGGTACCATGTTTTAACATTCCACTTCCATCATGTTTCCAGATATCCATCCACATTTATTCATTTCATGACACATTTGAAAATATTGTGTGCTAGATTTATAGTCATATGATCTGGAGTGGGTTCCTCTTCAAAAAAATTCTGGCAAATTACTTCACCTCTGGGTACCTCAGTTTCTTCATTTGTTAGGAGAGGTTTCGTCCAGATAATGTCTAAGGTCTCTTCTAGCTTTAAATCTATGTGACCTATTTGTTACAAGGGCTTTGTTTTCCTTTCCTTTTCAGTGAGGGGAAAGGAGAAGTAGGAAGGTAAGGTAGATTTTTATTGATTTCACTGATTGAAAATTAAAAAAAAATAAATCTATGTGATCCTATGACCTTGGAGTCAGTGTGAAGTTATAACTGGAACACTTCCACATGATGTGGCAGGAACAGAGATGAACCCTAGAACATGTTGTAAAGTACACTGAACTTGAAGTCAGAGGGCTTAGGTTAGACCACAAGTGACCAAAAGTATAACCATAGGAAAGCCATTTTGTCTTTAATCTTCAGTTTTTAAAAAATCTGAATAAAGAAGAAATTGGACTGGAGAACCTCTAGAGTCCTTTCTGCTTCTAACTCTAATGATCACACAAACTTGTTCCCTTTGGTGCTCTTTCTCTTTCCCTACATCTTTTAAGACTACAAGTAAAGATATAAAAGTTGTTCATAAGCATCTACAAAGTTGTCAACTTTAAAATATTTAAATGTGGTTACTACTTTTAGTATTTCATAGAATGTTTACAAAAACAGATGTAATGTCATCTTTGGGAAACTGGAACATCATATCAATTAGCAATCATAATTTTTATTCACATCATCCTATTTTGTGGAACATCTGCTATCTATCACACTTATTGTATCAGACACTGACATAAATTGCATTTACAATTAGTTATTATGTGAAAGCAGACAAACATAATGGTGTGGTGGATACAATGCCAGCTTCAAAGGCAAGAAGATCTGGGTTCAAGTTGCATCAAGCATACAATGCTGGCTGTGTAACGCTGGTAGTCACTAAATATCTCAGCCTGTTCCAAGCAATTCTCCTGACTCTTAAGCTGCTGAAGTGCCAACCAGCCCTGGCAAAAGGAGTCTCAGCTGAAAGTTGACTGTACTAGTGAAATCATAGGTCCAATCCCTATCCCCAGCCTGATTGGTAAATATGTACTATAGAAGTTTCTCCGTGTCTCAGTGCAGGCTCTTCACGTATTTGTTATAATGATGAACCTAACCCTGGAGATGTGATAGACTTCAGATGAAGAACAGTGTATAACCTAGAGGCCCCAAGCCAGCTCTTTAAGGTCAAATTTTATCTTCAGGAATCTAATCAGTTCACTGAAAACAAACAACTCAAGAGAACCTCATTGAGGGGGCTTTCTACCCCTTCTTCCCCCCACCTCCCCAATGCAGGTGTCCAGGATAGTTTGAAAGCCTTCTTGGCTGGCAGTGAGCCTTCTTTGTCTGAAGTCATATATAAGTCCTTAACAGCAGAATCTCTTTGGA
The DNA here is from genome assembly GCA_023553655.1 of Myrmecobius fasciatus. Classification (NCBI taxonomy): domain Eukaryota; kingdom Metazoa; phylum Chordata; class Mammalia; order Dasyuromorphia; family Myrmecobiidae; genus Myrmecobius; species Myrmecobius fasciatus. The sequence continues at coordinate 7,828 of JAJPUD010000541.1, forward strand.
ATTTCACCCATGGAGAGGACGCTCTGCCTAGGACCTTCCCAATGGGGACCTTGAAAACAGTGACCTGGGATTCCACAGTTATTTGACTCTGAAGTTTGGTGCTTCCTCGAATTGATGTTTTTCTTTCAATATTATTATTTTCCCTTTTTTTCTCTTTGCTATTGTCATATTACCATTGATTTATTGTTGTAATTGTACTATTTCACTTTTATTATAATCATTAAACTATCTTATTAAGCTAAGATTGGTGACTTATTGCAGGAATGAATCCGAACCTCATAATTTCTTAATCAGACAAATTGGCAACACAAACAGAACTTGCAACCACGTTCTTAAAATGAAGAAGGGGGGGGGGAGAGGGAGAGAGGGAGAAAGGAAGAAAGAAAGAAAGCAACCGATGCTCAGTGATGGGGAGATATACCTTACAATAGTTTAGCAGAAATAGTAGGCTAAAGGAACAAGCCTCTCTAGGATTGGGACAACCCGCTTCCTCAAATCACACAATACATAGAGAAGATATCTTAAGGTGAAAAAAAGTGAATGTAGTTATGATGGTAAAAAGCAAGTTAAGGGAAGGGTAAGAGAAGGGTCACACTACAGTGAGAAAGTGTGTTGGAATGAAAAAAGCATGGGCTAAATAAAAAGAATGTGAATATTTGGGAACTCTGGAAACAGAAAAAGTGCTGGCTGCTTTTTAAAACATGGCAACAACAGCCTAGTTTGTATTATCATGCAATAAACTCTTTTTCTGATTCACAGAAGAAAGAGAAAAACTGTGTGTGGGTTGGGAAAAACAATCAAAAGGTAATGGTTCTTTCTAAAACTGCAGAACTGAAATTTAGATTGTAACAAAAATTTTGTTTAAAAAAATGTTTTAAACCAGCTAAGACTAGTAAATATTGTATATGAAAATTTTAAAAAAATATTATCTGGAAGACCATTCCCTTAGATATCAAAATGAGTTGTGCATTTTATGTGATGAATCTCTTACTATTACAATTGTATGAGACAACCACTATTAACTGGTGGGTGCTAAAATTGTGGATTTGTTTATTCACACAAAATCTTAGAAATTTGTGCACAAATTTGAAATACATTAGTACTAGAAATTTAAGTCTGTATTTAAGCAAGATTCTCTCTGATAAATTAATCTAATGAGATAACATTTGTATAAGATGTAAGTTTTGTGAAGTTATGATTTTAAAACATAAAACTAGTGTAACTAATGTGTATTGGATTATAAACTGATATGGAATATGAAATTTCCATACAAGAAAGAAAATACAGGTGTCAGTTTGGCTATCACTCCTGAAAACTTTTGGTTAATTTTTTTTGAAGTTATCTATAATTGGGGTTTGAGAATTGCATGATTTGGATCAGTTGGAATAGCCTTTTCTCCCTAAGCCTTTACAGAAAAGGGTAAGTATCCTAGAACACATCCCCTGCTCTGGACTCCCTGCTGGTTAAATGTGATTCCTTTAACATTAGTTGCTTTTATTGTTTAAAAGAATAACTTACGTTTGCACAGTATTAATAATGGAATATTTGTTGTTTTATTTTTTCAATTTTATGGCTGTTTTAAGGCAAAGTCATTTGTGATGCTGAATTGAAGATTCAACTACATAAGTAAGAAACTTTTAAGAGATTTGTTAGAACTATAAATTCTCTGAAAATGATTATTTTTACCAAGGTCTCCATCTGTCTTCAGCAAAATAATTTAATATTTATTTAAGTGCATAATCATCTCCTTGTTTAATAAATATATCTCTGCCCTTAGTTTTGACTGTGTCTTGCAGACACATGTGTTAGGTTATGCACAATGGTTGGTAGGTTTTGTTTTGTTTTTCTTTTTCACATAAACCTGAAGCCTTTGACTGGTGAAACTTGCTATTGAGATGAAATCTCTTGGGACTGTAGTTAAATACTGTTTTGAATTTTAAATTTGGGAATGATTTCTGATGAATTGTCAGTAACCCACCATTTGAGAAAAATACCATAAATATGTTCTTGAATATGTTCTTGAACTGTTACAGATAGAGGTCGGTTTCTGGAGAAGAGTTGGGAGGACAACCTTGGCTGCCACTTAGGGTGGGAGCTTTCTGACTCAGTTTTCCAGTTGTTGTTGTTGTTTTTTTGTTTGTTTGTTTTTTGCTGAGGCAATTGGGGTTGAGTGACTTGCCCAGGGTCACACAGCTAGGAATGTTAAGTGTCTGAGGCCAGATTTGAACTCAGGTCTTCCTGACTTCAGGGCTGGTGCTCTTTCCACTGTGCCATCTAGCTGCCCCTTCCAGTTTTTTTTTTTAATAAGAATATACCTAATTATTCCTGAGTCTGTGGAATTGTTATAATTGGTTATCAAATTGAGCTAAGGGTGCTTTATCCTGTCATGTGTATGCTCCCTGGCCTGAAGGACCAGTTTTGATAGTATAATTATGCCCCTGTTTTTTCCTTCTATAACAAATTTTTATAATCAGAGTAAATGGTCAATAGAAGTCATGAGCACAATTCAATTGTAATACCTTGCTGTTTTCAGTCTGAGGATATGTAATCATATCCTAAATAATTAGATAAATGAATATTTGACCTAGGCATCTATCTGTTACTAGATGTTTGTCTCTGTAGGAAATAAGGCCCTTAAAGGTTTCCAAAATAATGTAAGAACAATTAACACAACTGTCTTGAGACCTATTTTACTGTTTATTGAGACTAACATTTGTCTATATTGTATGTCCTGTGACACAAACATGTTTCCTTACATGAAAAGCTGCCGGACAATCTATATCAGCCTCTACACCTCATAGTAGTCCTTGTAGACCAATCTTTCTATCACAGACTATTCTATTTGTTTAGATTTGTTTTTACTCTAGATTTTGGTCAGTTTCAGTTGTATTGACCAGCTTCAGGGAGCTGAATCAATCCACTTGCTTCAATCAGTTCCAGCATGCCATTCCTCCAAAATGGGATCCTGTAGGATGGCCCAGCTCTACGCCCATTCTCAGTATGAAGTAGTTTCATAAGATGAGATTATTGCCCCTGCCCCCAAAGGACTTTGGGTCCCACTGATTTGGGGAGGAACTAGAACTGGTTAGCGAATAGACACCAAATTATCCAGTGTCTGAGTGGGTCCCTTGTTACAATGTATTTGGGATTTAGAGTGAAAAGCTTTGGGTTAAGATTTGAGTAAATATCACTGAAAAAGGACATACCACCACCAATTCAGTTTCATGTTTGTCAAATCATAGAATGTATCTGCATTATCTAGTTGGAAACTGTTCCCTTCAGAACATGTATAGTTCAATACAAAGGGAGAATGCTTAAAGACTATTGAGGGAGATGCTCAACTTTGGCAAGGCTTGTTTTCTAGTTATTTGAAGGATCATTGAATAAGTACCAAAGTAGAAAACCCCTACTGTACTAGTGTGTCATGGATATATATAATTTTAATTTACTTTCAGATAAGATCTGCTACTATTATGTGTCATTTCCATGTTATTCCATTTGTATTGTATTTATATTTTGCCCTACTGCATATTGCTCAATATAATCTAACCCATCATATCTTAACTGATTGTAATTTTTCTGATAAAGGACTTCTATGTGGAATGGTTATTCCACAGTTGGAGTTCTGTCTTCTGAACTATTTCTTTAATTTCTGTGATCTTACTCTGTATCTCATATCTGATTTCTCTGTTATTTGAAATATCTAATTACCATCTATGCCTTCTGCCTAATAATCAAACTGACAAATTCTGTGGGGCAAACTGCTCCCTTTGCTAGTTGTCTACAAAATGTAAACGTCCTCACTGGCAGAGTGATGATTTGTAAATTTCCCCTGATATGGCGGATGATGTTATTTTGTTTGGGGCACCCAAACCACTGTGTCTGCCCTATGTATACCTGTCTCTGGAACCTTTGATCTCTATTCTAACTTCTCATAAACTTTGACAATTATTAGAGAAAAATCAAAGAGCTCTCAATGAACATCGAATTCAAACTCATATAGTTGCCAGAAAATTAATCGAAGCCTCTTAATCCCTTCTGATACTAATCAACATTGGAATGATGTTTTATTTAGATCCTCCTCTGCACAAACCTATTTTTCTGTACTTGTTCACCCTATATTGATCTTTGCATTTATATTAAGTTTCTTGTGTCTGTGTAACTGTTATGTTTTATAAAATCAAACATCTCATAGTTTAACCCCAAAAGTTATAACAGCCTACACTGTCAATTTATCAGAACTTAAGGCCAAATGATTGGCAAATACATACTATAAGTTCCTCCATGTCTCAGTGCAGGCTGCACGTATTTGCCTTAAAGATGAAAAGTCTGGAGAGGTGATAGACTTCAGACAAGACTAGTGTATAACCTTGAGGTCCCAGGCCAGTTCTTTAAGGCCAAAACATCTCGAGTAATTTATCGTCAGGAACCTCGCCAGTTCACTGAAAAGAGACTCATTGAGGGGGCTGGCTACCCTCTTTTCCCCCCAGGACAACAAATGTCCCCAATAATTCGAAAGCCTTCTTTATCTAAAGTCAGAGTCTCTTTGGAATCTCATCCATGGAGATGATGCTCTGCCTGGGACTTTCCCAATTGGGACACTGAAAACTGTGACCCTGGATTCCCAATTTATTTGACTCAGATATTGGTGCTTCCCCAAATTGGTGATGTTTTTCTTTCAATATTATTTTTTTTTCTTTTCCTCTTTGCTATTTTGCTTATCTTTGTAATATTACTAATATTGTTATAATTGTACCATTCAACTTTTATTATAATCACTAAGCTATCTCATTATGCTAAAATGGTGACTTATTGCAGGAGCAAATCTGAATTGCATAACCCCTTAATCAGATACCCCCCTAATATGTGAAACAGATAAGTATGAAAGGCATTTGAACAAGCACCCAATAACTATTTGTTGACCATGCAATTACACAGTATATATAAATGGTTTTAAACCATTTATAGGAGGAGTAGCAGAAAGGGAAGGAATGAAGAAAGTAATGTGAGTGCTAGTTGCAAATTAGCAGCTTAAACAATTACCATTTTGCCTAATATAACAAGTTTGTCAGTGAGATCAAAGAGCAAACTCATCTCTGTCAATGATACTTTGGTTAATTATTTCAGTACTATTCAATAAATATGATTTTCCATCTAGTTTAATTACATCCCAAAACACTTGAGGAAAAAAAGAGCAAATGCAAACCAGAGGAAAAGAGATCCAAAAGATGATCCAAGCACTTGATGAAAATAATTGTACTAGAAAACTTTACTTCTGCTTCTGGTATTAATACTCTCTACCTCTGTAAGCAGAATTAAGGTTAAAAAGAAAAAAAAAGATATATAGAAATTTCTTCCAAATGTTCATGATCTTTCTCTTGGTCTTTGGAGATTCTGCTCAATTTAAGGCCCATCTGAGACTACACTGTCCTGCATAAAGAACAGATGAACACAAATATTCTGGTCTTCTATACTTTTGTGAGAATAAATTTTCATGTAAAAGTACTGGAATATCTCTTTACACTTGTGTCCAACTTGTGACAGAGCATGTTAAACTTGTATTGGTCTGATTATCCAGTCAGATACACTGTTAATTCGATTTAACATGATGTCATTTTGGACCCTTTCTAAAAGAAGGACAAGATTTAAATTAGATGACCTCTCAAGTTCTTTCCAACGCCAAGATTCTATATTAATAGTTTAATAGAAAACAACCTAATGCAATTATTCCTAGCTTGAAGCTCTGCCTTTAAAATGCCCAAGAAACTGCTGTTTTAGACACCCTTATAATTTGCATATATAATGAATAATTAATTATGTACTCTGACTGGTAGGGTCACTTAGTTCACATTAAAAATCTATATACCTTTGAGCTGAGACACACCTACAAATGAAGTGATAATGGGCAACTATTTAGAAAATCTTGTCTCTACAATGCTTGAGATACAAGTCCTTTAAGAAAATGTGAATCGATAAGCATATTTCTTAAAATATAAACTATCATTATTTCCACTTCTAAATGAAACTATGATCAAGCACACCTAAAAGGCCAAAAGCTAAATATTTGTGTAGGAACATATGCCCATATGATTAAAATCGAAGCTAAATTTCAGATCCCAGGATTCAGGGGCAGAGCCAAGATGGCGAACTGCAGACAGCGTTCTCTAAGAGCTCCTGAGACCTTCCCTCAGACCCAGACAAATTGAGCCTCCGAACTGGTTTTGGAGTGAGGGCTCCACCAAACGCTTGGACTACAATGTACTTCTATCAACAATTTACTTTGAAAGAACTCCGGAGGTTAGCCTCAGGGGAATGGGCCATTGGCAGCAATCAGACGCGGGGGGGGGGAGTTGGGCTGGAACAGAGGTGGATTTTAGGCACCCAGGAAGCACTTTGCTCTGCTTCTGGGCAGGTGCTTTGGCAGATCTGCCTTTGGAAAAGGGTGGCTCGAGACCAGCTGAAAACGTGGTCCTAGTGCGAATCTAGCCCGACTAGCCTCAGACCGGAAGTCACCTCGGCAAACTGCCCCAGGGCAAATTGAAACTGCGGCAATGTTCCCTGCTGGTGACTGATACCTCAGCTCAAAATCATGAGCAAGAAGCAGAAGAGAGCTCTCACCATAGACAGCTTTTATGGAGAGAAAGTAGAGAAGTCCCCAGATCCTGAGATTCTGAAAACAATCCCAGATGAAGCCACAAAGGTGGACTTAAGCTGGTCTCCCTTCCAGAAGGCTTACCTGGAAGATTGCATTAAGAATCTCAAAAGAGAGCTAGAAGAAGAATGGGGAAATAAATTGAGATCAGGGCAATAGAGATATCAAAAACTGGAAAACGGGACTGGTGAATTGGAAAAAGAAAACAATTCACTGAAAAATAAAATTGAATTGGAAAAAATCACCAATTCACTGGAAAATAAAAATGGTGAATTGAAAAAAACAACAATTCACTGAAAAACAAAATTGGTGAATTGGAAAAAATCACCAATTCACTGGAAAATAAAAATGGTGAATTGGAAAAAATCACCAATTCTCTGGAAAATAAAAATGGTTAATTGGAAAAAGACAACAATTCACTGAAAAACAAAATTGGTGAATCAGATCCTAGGATTCAGAATGAGAAATGTTCTTCAATATCAGATGGTCCTCAATCATTTTACAGATGGAGAAACTGGGATTTCAAGAAGCCTAAAGACTTTGTCCAATTCACTACAGAGAGTCAGTAAGTAGGTAATGATCCCAAATCTCTAGTTAGTTCAAAATAGTTTTCATTACACTATGCCATGCTGTCTCCAGGTGTCAAGAATAGATGAGAGTATAAAAATGGGCATATCAAAAAATAAAATAAAAATGGGCCTTTCTTTCCCATATTTCTTTGAAAAGATGTGTCCCTTTAAAACTTTTAAAAAGTGTGTATTTATTAATAATAATAAATTTAGATCCTACTTGAAATGTGTATGCAAATAGCATTTGTTCTTTTTCTAAAAGCACACTATAAGGTTTTATAATTTTAAAAAAGCTTTACTAGACTCACATGAGGTTTTACTTTAGGTAAACAAGCCACCAAGAGCCAAGTTAGCATAGAAACATGGCTCTGATAAGAATCAACTTTTTTTTTTTAACCAAAAATAAAATCAAAACAGAAGATTGTCTTACATACTATCACCTGCATGGATAAACACTTTATTCCAACATATCTAATAAGGATGCAGCTGCAACATCTCCTCAAACTTATATGATTATTGGGGCAAGAAGAGGTAATGAAATCATAATTTATTTAAGCACAGGCCCAAAGCATTGCAAAAAAAAAAAAAAATAGGGAATGATGCTATTTAAAATGACAAAAAGTATAATCTAAAATTCTAAGCCTCCAAGTATTTTAGTTGTTCAGACTCTCAAGATTATGAAAATCAGAAGAGATGAAAAGTAATATAGAACCCTCTGATTTTAGACGAAGAAATTGCAGCCCAAAGAGGTTAACTGACTTGTCCAAGGTGACACATCTTGTGTCCAAACCCAACTCCTCTCACTCCAAATCCAGCCTACGACTTAAAATCTAGGATGAAGAGAGAAGCATTTTGTCAATGTCCTGTCCTAGCAATGAAGAACTAGGGCTCTGAATTCTTGATTTCTTCTGAGCTATGAGATCTGTAAAATGCTTCTTCCCAAGGGTCAAAAACTTTCCCCTTGACATACCTCCCTGCAATAGCTTTAGTAATCTTCCCTTTAGGATCAGTTTGACTAGCAAGAGTATTTACTCCCTCAGGGCTGTGGACTGTTATCATTAGTTCATCCTGGGCACACTCTTGCCTTAGGCAGCTTGGGAATTTGTGCCCTTATCCTAGAAAAAAAATCTACAAAATTGAGGGGAAGGGGAAGGTTGGGAGTTGCAGAACTCTCTAGCTATACAGCCTGGGACAAAAGGAAGTGGGACCCCTCCAATTAGGTGCTAAAAAAAAGAACATAATTAGAGATTGGGGACAGCTAGAGGTCAGTTAGTTCCTAGAGGGTACAGAGTTGAATCAAATTACATTGTTTTCCAAGTTGATCCAGTTTGAGACTGATTTGTAAATGACTGAAGAAGAGGCTTGTCATTTTGGGAGCCTGTAGTTTAAAGGACAAAATATTTTTTATGTTTAGATCAATTTTCCCTTTAAGAGACAATCTTTGTAAATAGCATCCCGATAGTGCAAAAACCCCTTCAGTCAGAGGCTCCAGATTCTAGTGTAACCTCTGCCTCCACCTGACTTTGTGACAAACTCCCATTCTGGTTCTCAGTTGTCCTCTCTGTAAAATTAGGAGACCAAAGCAAATAACTATTAAAATGCCTTCCACAATTAACGCTCAATGAATTTATAAGGCTATGTTGTTTGGAAATTAGAGGGAACTGTTTGAAATTAAAATATGTTAAGAAATATTAAGAAGTTATATTCGATTTGCCAAATATTTTAACATAATTAACACGTAGTGGATATCCTGCCATCTAGGGGAGGGGTGGGGAGTTGGGGGGAAAAATCTGTAACAGAAAGCTATGTAAGGGTTAATGTTGAAGAATTACCCATACATATGTTTTGCAAATAAAATAAAATTTAAAAAAAAAGAAATATTATGAAGTGCTAGGTGTAGTAGCTATGACAATTTGTTCAGGTTGACTTTATTTCTTTTCTTTAATAAAGTCTTTCTTTACTGCTTCCTCCAGGGTCAGATGACCCTAGATTTTTGCAAGTTCTGGCAGACCCTCCCTAGGAGCTTGAGGACAATCTCTGTAATGGATTCTATATCAGTCATCTAAGAACCAACTCAAGCCAAGCAGAAAGAGGCCCATCTCTGGAAAGTTGACAACTGGATGGTTAAGATAGTAAGGTTTTTGATTACAAGAAAATTTTTGAAGGGGTTTCTATCTGTATCTCTGGAAGAAGTACCCATGTCATGAGGCTTTCAGACTTAGTAATGATGTACAGAACTGTGTCCCCCTGATCTTTTGGGGGGGGATTTGGACCTGGATTAGAAAAACCCCTCCCAGCTCTGGGGAGACTTTAAGGGGTACATTATCTCATGGAACATGAAAGCATTTGTCTGGTCTTACCAGGATCTACCTACCCATGTTGTTGAGCTGTGAGAGATACCCTAATAGCAATAGAGTTGCCAGTGTCACAGGTTTTTGCAAAAAAAGAATTCATAGTCCTGATCTGCAGGTGAGGTTTTTGGCAAAAAATGGGTTTATTACACTGGGAAACAATTTCCTAGAAGGCCAATTCCAGAAAGGAATTAGCAAAGGTAGGTTTTTGGCAAAGATGGGTTTACACCGAGAAACTTCCCAGTGGGCCAAATCCTGATAGGAAACCAGCAAAAGTTTGAGGTACAAAGTCATTTTTTATTAGCCTTCTGTGGTTTGGGGCTAGGGAACAATTAAGAGCTAATTTTTCAATTCAATAAAGGATAGTGATTGTTTCCCAGACCAAAGATCAATTAGAACTGGGAGATTCCCATGTGTGGAGATCATTTTTAGGAATTTCCCCAGCCGGGGGGGGGGGGGCCCACCTTCCACAAAAATCAGGGAGACACAGAGTCCTTATTACATCAATATAATTCAACTTCATAGTGAGAGATTTTCAGCACTAGGGCACCAAAATTAACAAAAACTTCATTAATTTGCAAAAGGAATAAAAATAGTACAAATTTTTCAGACAAACAAGAATTCAACACTAACTTATTCACAAGGTAGTCTGATCTTGTGCACACCAAATTTCTCATTCTTTGAATTAATATAGCTTTGTGGACAATTTAAACAAACAAAGAAGAACATGTATGTTCTTTCACTTATCAGTCAACATCTATTGGTTATGAAGGACTAGCAAAGGCAACAACCTGAGAGGGATAATGACTCACAATGTAAAAGCAAAACAGAACAAACCAGATCTGGAATGAGCGGATAAAAATTTTGCCTTCTACTACGTGGTCTTTCCATCCCAGGAATGAGGATGTGCTCACAAAGAGGGGATATAGAAAAGGGCCTGGAATTCCATTGATTATATTCTGGATATGGAGACTCCCTCCACCAGTGTGAGTTATTTACTTCACTAAATCTAAATAGTTCTAGACAACCTAAATAGTTGTCTAGAGCATTAAGGATGAAGTTCTTTACCTCAGATCAGAGTCTTGTGAGTTGAGGGTTGAAGGCAAAGGAATATCAGCATTCACTTTTTTTCTCGTTCCAACTCTCTAGCCTCTCCACCTTCACTACTTGTGTTTTTTACAAGTTATGTATAAGATGTGCTCACTTTGATGGGCTTTTGCTGTGGCATTCAGGTCAATGAAATACTGAAATAATAATCCTCAATTCCCAAAATGCCAAATATACTTTCAGATAAGGGTTTATCCAGTAGAAGAACTGACATCACATAATTCTTAAAACAAAATCAGAGAATATCTTTCCCAAATTATAGTTAACTTTATATCATAATTTGATTTTACTATATTAAAATGAAGGTGAAAAAATGAAAATCTGATGAAATGGGAGCTTTCTGTTAGATCCAAAAAAATGAATATCAAGATGATACAAAGAAGGAAGGGAGGGAGGGAGGAAGAAAGAAAGGAAGGAAGGTAGGAAAAGAAAAAGGAAGGAAAGAAGGAAGAAAGGGGAGAGGGAGGGAGGAAGGGAGAAAATTATTTAGCAAACTGGGATATTAAAGAAAAGTCTAATTAGTCTGCATTCAATATTGCAAAACAATATCACAAGTTTATCCACCTACCTACTGGGCACAGAACTACTGCAGCAAGAAGCTTAGCTTAATTTGACTTGATAGACTTAGTCAAAAAAGACCAATTGGACCACACAAAATGTTTCACATTACCAGAACAAAATACTTTTTCTATGTTGAAGTTCTCTATTTATTATGCTATTTTGACATGGTAACAAAGTCTCTCCATTTTTTTCTAGATGAATATACATGAATACAAAAAGCAATTGATTTTTTTTCCTTTAGATTGGTAGGAAGTTATGGCCTATAAGCAGCCTTGGGAAGTAGCCTCAATGCTTTCCTCTGTATTTAAACCTTCAACTTTATGGTTCTCAGTCATCTTCTTGTTGATTTCTTTTCTGTGGAAGGAAACAAACAATACATTAAAAAGTATATTGTAATGAGGATTTCTATAGCATTAAATGAACTCTTTCTGCAAATGAATACCCACTCCCAGAGACTTTGGTTTTGTATGTAGTTAGGAATTGTCATGGAAAAGATGGTGCTATCTTACTGCTTTGGTTTCTGAGCAAATCAAGCTTGATTCTCTCCATTTTCATTTCTCAGATATAAAAAATGCTCTTTAGTAACAATAGCAAGTATATAGAATTACTGACAACCTAGCAGATTAGAATTTACTTGTATATTATACGTTTGTTCACATATTTAGTACAAGTATTGTGAAAAAATAATCTGAGAGCAGAACAGTTGAATGAAAGGAATATTTAACATTCATTAGATAAATTCTTCCTTCAGCTGAATGGGAAGAGAAAGTTTGTTTCTATTTACTTAGCAATAAAATATGAATCACAAAATTTGCTAGATATTTAATAACAACCTAAAAAGTTATGCATTGTAAGATCATTTTTAAAGCAGATTTGAAAACAAAATTTGCTCAAAACTTATTTACTTTACCAGTTTTAGAAAATCTATTAGTTTATGAGCATCTTCACCAGTGGAGAGGTCTACAAAATCTTTAGGTAGCCGGTAACTCAGATAGGGACTTGGTTGTACTGTAACTTCACTATTTGTGCAACGAAAAGCTGGAGAATCCTTTAAAAAGAAAAGATTATACAAATACTGCAAATTCAAGTGCCAAGATAAGGCTCTACTTATATTGTTCAGTTCATTCATTTCACCAAAAAACAGTCCAAGCCTTCCTTCCCTTCCCCTCCAAAAAACAAAACAAAACAACAAAAAAAAGTTTCCATCCCAATTTCTTTCAATGGTATCCCTTTTATTTCAGCCTCCTAAGCTAGTAACCTTGTAATCATCTTAAGTTTAACCTTCTCATTGTCCCCCATCTTAAGTAGGTCATACTAAGAGCAAGGGGAAATCAAACTCTGAAATGAAAATGATTCCAAGATGTCCATTTTCTGCTTTTATATAGCATTACAGGATGGCTGAAAAGTAACATTAGCAATTACCCAGTATAATCCCCTTACTTGATTAGTATCATTGTGAGTTTTACAAATCATTTTACATGTATTATTTCATTTGATTCCTTGTACCAACTTTGTGAGATGGGTACAATTATCACCCTCATTTTTACAGCTGAAGAAAGTGAAGCTTTTGAGAAAAGTTAATGTGATTTGCCCAAGGTCACAGATATTAAGTATCTGAGTCAGGATTTGAATTCAAGTCTTCCTTACCCAAAGTCCATCAGTGTATCTATTATGTCACTTCTCTACCTGGAATGAAGAAACTGCAGCCTAGAAAGTATGAATAACTTGCCTAAGATCACATGGCAGATATGTGGCAAAACCGGAAAAGAATCGAAGTCTCATCACTCTCAGTCAACTGTTTTTACATTGTATCATATTCTTATATATCATACATCTATACACATAACATAATCATAATCTTTGTGTATATTATATATATATAAAAACATATATATATAATATACACACACACACACATTTTCATGCACACACGCACACACACACACACACACGTATGTCAGTATCCCCTGCCCATGACAGAGCTGGGATTTGGTTAGGCTATAGAGAAGAGAGTTAACAATATGGACAAATAAATGGTGCATATACAAGATAAAAATGTGTTGTTATCCACTCAGTACTCTCCTTGACATGTGAAAATTACATAATTATTTTTTCCAGTAATTATGATGGATTTTGGATAATCAAAATGCACCCTCCTTCTAAAATCTCTTTGGACCAATTAAATTCAATCCTAATATGCTCTTGAGAGACAGAAGTAAAATAAAAAATGAGTGCAGTAGAAGGACCCATATGGGGAATGTTTTATCAAAGGAAACAAACACATCAAATCAATTCTATACTCTATTAGCAGAAGCATATCAACTTAAATTCGTCTGTCATAAAAATATATAAGAAATCACATCTTCAAATAAAAATAAAGACACAGAAAAGTTGATAAATATCACATAAAAATAGGGCAGAGTTAGTTTTCTTGGGAAAGCACATTTGTATATTTGAACTGGGGTTTGTATTTCTTGCCTTCTCTTTGGGTGAGGAAAAAGTTTAGGGAATAGCTAGAACTTAGAACTGAAAATAAAATAAAATTGAGTAATAAAAATAGAAGTTTTGTACATATAAGTATAGAACTTAAGTAGTGGAGATCATAATTGCTTTTTAAAGTTAAAAATTACAAAGAATATGCCACAATTTCATGTTGTATTGTTACAAAAGAACTGCATGCTTCATGAATCTACTAATAAAATTGTACCATTTGACACTAACTATAATTCATAGAAGAACTATATATTTTTTTTCACTGTCAAATTATTTTGATATTAGAATAAGTACTGAAAGAACGTCTGGCCTTCTCATTGACCTTTGGATAAGACTTTTGGCCTTGAGCTTTAAGCATGAAGTTTATCTGAACTTGTGGATAATATGGAAAAATACATATAAGTAAGAACCTTTAAAAATATTAGCAAAAACTTCTTATTTAATCCAATATTTACCTGTGGTTGTCTATCAAAACTTACTATGAAAACATTTTACCAAAAACAAGGTATGTTTTATTTTTCTGTATATGTGTTTCAAGAATCTCCAGATTTCAACACACATATTAAAAATAGAAATAGAACTTCCAAAATTAAATTTAGAAAATACATGTAATAACATGGCAAGTACAAAGACCAGTCTTGAAATCAGGATCAACTGATTAACTATCTTTTATTAATTACTTACTATGTGACAGTACCTGTGCTAGATGCTAAAGACACAAAAACAAAAGCAAAAATAGTTATGTTATGGACCTCAAAGAACTTACAATTTAGTCAGGAGACACAACATAATACAAATATAGGTATATACAAAATAAATAAAGGGTAATTGGAGCATGAGGGATACTTATATTTTATAAGGTAGCAATGAGGCCAGACTAGGCTTTCTAGGAGGCAGAGAGGAGGCAATGCATTATGGGTATAAGGGAGAGTATGTGTGATGGCATGGAGATGTCAAATGGAATGCCAGGTCTGAGCAACAGGAAGAGGCCATCCTGGATAGACTGTGTAGGAAGGCTAAAAGGTAGGGTAGGAGTAGGAAGGGAGAAATGACAATATCCGGTAAGTGACTGGACATGTCAGGGAGGAACTGAAGATGAGGCAGAGTTTGAGAACCGGGTTTCTGTCTTGTTTTGGACAGGCTAGCTGTATAATCAAGGGCAAATCATTTAACTTCTCAAGCTCATGCAACTCTAAGATTCATAAGCCACAAACAAGTAGTGCACTGAGGTAGAAGTTTCTACCTCAGAAATTTTCCACAATGAACACATTATGGGCCAAGGAGTTGAAGTATGTGAACAGACAGTTTTCAACCTATCAACACATGAAATATGAAAGAATGGTTTAAATAAATAATTATAAAAGAAATTAAAATAACTCAAGGTTTTATTTCTCACCTATCAAACTGGTAAATGAAAAGATGAAAATGGCAATTGTTGGAGTAATTATGAGAGAAAAGGCATATAATGCACTGTTGGTAGAGCTGAGAATTAGTCTAGCCATTTTGTAAATCAATCTGGAATTGTAACCCCAAATCATTAAATTACATATCCTTTGGCCCTATGATACTACCACTGATCAGGAATATTACTTCCAAAAAGAAACAAAGATGTACATGTACAAAGTATTTATAGCAATCTTTTTTTGGTTGGAACAAAGTGCTAGAAATAAAGTGGGTTCCCATCAATTGGGAAATGGCTAAACAAATTCTGGATACAAATGTAATGGAAAATCACAGCGCCTAAAAACTGCAAATAGGAAAGATTCAGAAAATTGGGGGTTATATGAATTGGGGTATAGTGAAATGAGCAGGAGTTCAACTGCCACAATGACTATAATAATGTAAAAGAAAACAACTTTGAAAGATCTCAAAATTCTAATTCAGTAAACAATCCATTACTTTAAAAGACTGATAGTGAAAACTATTTCTCACCTCTCAGCAGAGACAATAAACCAAAAGTATGGAATGAGACACATTTTTTAACATAGCCAATGTGCTGATTTGATTGATTATATTTGTTGCAAAGGAGAGCTTATGGTTATTAAGTAGTAAGAGACATTTAAAAAAACAACAATAAAGCATTAAAAATATATACAGAAAGAAAGAAAGAAAGGAAGCTCAGGAGAACACACAAAAATATATCACACACCTTTAAAAATCAAGTTGTACATAACTGGAATTCAAAGTTTTACACGTAATCCCCCCACCCTTTTTTATTCTTTGTACACTGAGATAATTGTGTTTGTTGCTGGTTGTTAAGTTCATAAGAATAAATCAAAATTTTAAAGAAATCACAAGTTCAGACCCCCTTCAAAATTTGTACATATATATGAATGTAAACACACACACACACACACACACACACACAATACATTATCAATTTACAGAGTACCAAAGGAACTATCAAATTTGAATTGAATCCATACATTTTTAGACAGATCCAAAAGATGTTGGGAAAATCACTTACCTTGTCATCTCAGTTCCTTCATCTGCAAAATATATATAATAATAGCACCTCTCTCCTAGAGTTGTTGTAAGGATAAAGTGAGTTATCTGTGAAGTGCTTTTGCAAACTTTAAAGTGTTCTATAAAGGCTATCGTTATAGTTATTTTAATTAGAAGACTTTTCAAGCAATGTTTGTGTCTTATATTTTCTTTTTTTTATTGCCATGTTTTCTTTAGACTCAACAAACAGTAAACTAGAAACATTCAAAGTACTGTAACCAAAAATACTGAACCCAAGTTGTGTTAATGATTTTTAGTATAACAGCAACTACCTTTATAGTTTACTGATTAAACAGAAAAGAGATGTTCCTTAAATTTGATAGCATGGTATCAACACTGAATAATGTGATCTGAGTTAAACTGTTGGGATAATTGTGTATAAAGTTCTTTTGCCACTGCTTTCTTCATTCTCCCTGAAATTCTTTCAATAGACAATAGCAGAAAGTTTTTAAAAAAAATTATTCACTCCTTTTATTTATGTAAAAAATTTCACTCTTCTTATTAGCAAATAATCACCACTATTCACAAATGACTTATTCTTTCTAAAAAAAAAAACCACTAAATCCCAAGTAGAATTCAAATAATAACCATACCTTCAGTTTTTCAAAGAAACTAATACAATATATTTCAATTGCAAGAAAATAATAAAGTCCTATGCTTTATCTCTAAATTAGCCTACATCTTTTGATTTGACAACATTTTTCACTTTCCCTTCTACAAACTAAAAAGCTAAGCTTCAAGCTGAATTTTTCAGCAACTGTTAAAAATGTTATATTTCAATCAGGGAGAACTATTATTCCATCATGATAATGAAGCTTAGATTATCAGAGGCAATTCTGAAATTAGCTTACTGGAGTAGGTGCTTCTACTGGCTCTCTTCTTATTAATAAATCAATAATTAAAAAGAACTTAGGTAATGTATATTATACCACCTAAGGAACCTCTTGATAAGAGTGAAAAAAGAGAATGCAAAAACTGGCTTGAAGCTTAATATCAAATAAACTAAGATCTTGGCAACTGGTCCCATCACTTCCTGACAAACAGAAGGAGAAGAAATGGAAGCAGTATCACATTTTATGTTATTGGACTCAAAAATCACTGCAGATAGCAATTGCAGCTATGAAATTAAAAGACAAATCTGGCAAATCTGAACAGCAGGATAAAAAGCAGAGATGTCAAAGCAATGGTTTTTTCCAGTAGCAATGTATGGTAGTGAGAACTGGATAATAAGGAAAGCTGAGGACTATAGAATCAATGCTTTGTGGGAGAAAACTTTTGAAGTCTCTTGGATAGCAAAGAGTTCAAATTAGTCAATACATTAAAAAATCAATTCATGCTCTCCACTGGAAGCTCAAAAATTGAAGCTAAAGTTTAAAAATTTTTAGCCAAATATTGTGAAGACAGGACTCATTGGAAGAGACCCTAATGTTGGTAAAAGTTTAAGGCAAAAAGACATGGGGATGGCAGATAATGACATGAATAGATAGCATTCATGGAAGCAACAAGCATGAGCAGTGGAAAAATTTCAAAAGTCAGTAAAAGATAGAAGGGTCTGGGTTACTATGGTCCGTAGGGTCACAAAGAATTGGGCACAAAAGAAAAACTAAACAAGCAACAACTATGTGACCATCACATAGCGAAAGATATTTTGGATATACAAAATCTAAGACATGGTTTTAATCCTCAGTACTTCAATACTTAATTCTATGGATCTCTTAAGTGCTTTGGCACAGCCACTCTCTCTCCACCAATGAAGACTGCAACTCTTCTACAACATTCATTAGATAATCTCTGAGATTTGTTGTAGCTGAAAAATTAATCACCCTGAAGCCAACTTGGTGATCTGCTTTTCCAAGCAGTGTAGGATTATAAGAATGCATCATGATTCTGTAAAAATAATCAGGAATGCTAAAGCTCAGAGTTAGCTTAAACCAATAAGGAAAAGCTATGGTTAAGCAAAACATTAAACTTTGGTTGTTTTTTTTTTTAATTAAAACTTTTTATTTGCAAAACATATGCATAGGTAATTTTTAACATTGACCCTTGCAAAGTTTTCTGTTACAAATTTTTCCCTCCTATCCCCCCCTTTTAGATGGCAGGAAGTCTAATACATGTAAATTATGTTAAAATATTTGATAGATTGAATATAAAACATTAAACTTTGGAAGAAAAAGAAGAATTAAAGAAGACTTTTGTTTAGGGTAGATGAGACAAGGCTAACTGATAAGAGACAACAGAATTACTGAATTCACATTATCTTTCTGTTTACTCTGCCAAGAAAAATGATTTCTGTGCTAGAAATGACAGAACGAATGTAACTAAAATTAAGAATGGTCAGATATCTTATTGTCCCTTTTTATTCTCCTTTTTTGGATCATTATGTATAATGTGACTCCATATTCTGGATATAACCAAACCCTTTTACTTAGTCCCTCCTCTCTCTAGACTCTCTCATTTGATGATTTCTTCAGTTTCCATTAAATTATCAACTCTCTGTGAAAGACTCCCAGATCTCTATTTTTCAGCCCTAGCTCTAGTCCCACACTATTAATTGCCATTTAAAAATGGATGTCCTATAGATATCTCAAATTCAACAAGTCCCAAGTAATTACTTTTACTCCCAAACCTTACCCTGTTCTAATATCTGTTTTTAAAAAATTGCTTAGGGCAGTCCCTGTCACATAATAAGAACCACATAAATGCTTATTCTCTTTTCTGCCAACCCACCCCCATTCTGAACTTCATTTATTTCTATTGATAGTAATACTATTCTACCAATCACCAAGATTTGTAACCTTAGTGCTATCATCAATTCCTGAAACTCAACTCATTCCATCCATCCACAGTCAACTCACATAACCGCCGCCCTATTATAGGCCATTATTACTTCTCACCTGAACTGCTCAAATAGTTTTCTACCCAATTTTTCTCCTTTAGGTATTCATCTTTCTTTAAGCAATTTTTCACAAAGCTGGCAAATTGATTTTCCTAAAGCACAAGTGTTTCTCCTACACAATAAATTCTAATATTTCCCCATAACCTCTAGAATCCAAATCCCTAGAATGTTGTTTAAAGCCCTTCACAACTGGGCCCCAACCTACTTTTATAGTCCAATACTATCTCTCTACACCTCAGCCTTTTGCACTGACATCCCTCCATGGTCAGATACATTCCCTTGATTGTTTTTCATCAAAGGGTTAGCTCAAGTGCCACTGTCTTTATCAGAACCTTCTTGATCTCCATCTACCTTTCCCTTCCCCACCACCTCCCAGATACTTGTATCATCTAAAAAAAAAAAAAAATCCCCTTCAATCTATCTGTCATATTCCAAACCTATATACGGTTATGTTTCCCCTGACTACCCCAGGAGCTCCTAGAGGCAAGGGTTGGTTTGCTTTGGTTTTTGTATCCTTGGCACATAGTATAGCGACCATTACACAGTCATCTCTTAGCAAATATTGATTGTTTACATAGATGTTTTTTATGTATCTGTGGTGCAGACTGTTGCCCTTTTGGAATATGGGCTCTTTGAAAGGAAGGTTTAGCTTTATTTTAGTCTGCATCTCTAGAACTTTGCACAGTACTAGCACAGAGAAAATGCTAACTAAATATATGACTGATGATGATGCCTTTAGAAAAGGGAAGCTGGGGCAGCTAGGTGGCGCAGTGGATAGAGCACCAGCCCTGAAGTCAGGAGGACCTGAGTTCAAATCTGGTCTCAGACACTTCCTAGCTGTGTGACCCTGGGCAAGTTACTTAACCCCAATTGCCTCAGCAAAAAGCAAAAAAAAAAAAAAAAAAAAAGGGAAGCTGGAAGATGGAAATATGACACTAGAACTCTAGTGAGAAAATGGGTGGAGAGATACATATGTGTAAAGGCTTTAAAAAAGCATTTTAAAGCATTCTAAAAATAAATAATATAATTATTACCTCATTTTTTTTAAAATAGAGTTAAAATAGACATAGTCCTAGAGCAAGCTGCTATACTGCTATGCTCATTTGATACACAAAGTCTTCTAGACTACTGGAAAGTTATACAAAACAGCTGTGGCTAAATGGTTATTATAGCACACCCTTTATAAGTTCACTTAAGCATACTTAGTAAAATCCCAGAGGTGGTAGCAGACAGAATAACAGGAATGAAATGTATTTCATTCTCTTTCCACATGATTTTGATCTCCTCTGCTAGGTCTTTAGATTTTGAATTTTTTTTAGAACAGGTAGCATTGAGATTATGAAATCCTGGTTATGAAAACCTGCCCATTTCACCTCTGCACCCTTCTTTCCTCTGAAGCTGCCACCCCTTTAGTTCAGATCCTCATCACCTTGTACCTGAAGTGTCTCCCCACTCCAATTCAATTTTCCTAAAATATCAGTCTGACCATGTCACCCCTGACATAGTAAACCTCAATGGCTCCTAATCACCTACAAGATCAAATACAAAATCCTGTTTGTGGTGTTCAAAGCCCTCCTTAACCTAGAGCCCTGACACAACCCCATTTTCTTATCTTTTACTCCTCACTTTGTACTTTTCTATGCAGTGACTCTGACCACCTGACAAGAAACTTTCTTTCTCAGGTCCAGGCATTTCTCTGGCTATCCCAAATAGTTAGAATGTTCTCCTTCCTCATCTCCACCTACTGACTTCTCTAAAGTCCATGCTTCTGAAGAACAGAGACAGCTAGTTGGCCCAGTAGATAGAGGACCAGGCCTGGAAACTCAAAGCTGGCTTCTGACACCTACTGGATCTGTGAATCTCTTTCTGCTTCAGTTTCTTCAAATGTACAAAAGAGATCAAAATAGTATCTATCTCACAGGATTGTTGTGAAGATAAAACAAGATATCTGTAAAGCACTTAGCATAGTGAATGGCACATAGGAGATGCTTAATAAATACTTATTTCCTTTCCTCCTTGAGGCAGAGACTTTATTACAATAGTCCAGTAGAGATATGACGAGGGCTTAACCTAGTGAAGTGAAATGGAAAGAAAGGAACTGATGAGAAAGGTTTTGGATGAAAAATCAAACAAGGCAGTTGATTGGATATGTAAAGTTAATGAAGAGCCATGCTGACTCAGAAGCTGTGAAGTTGGTATGGTGGTACCCTTCACAGAAATATATAAAAAGGCTGGATTTGGGGGAAGAGGGAGATTTATCCAGTTTGAACTTAAAATGCCTGTGACATCTTTAGTTGGTGATACAGACATGCAGTTCCTGAGAGACAAAAGCTAAAGAGAAAAATGATGGAATACCACAATCTTTGACCTTAGAAGGTAACAAGGGCATAAATTTGAGTCTCTTGAGTGCCCTCATGAAAGATTCTCTTCATTCAATTTCTCAAAACTGAAGGGAAAAACAAGAAAAAATGGAATACCTTTCTGTTGTGAAGAACCATCAAAAGAGAAATTAAGACATGTTTTTTACTGCTTTGAGTTCAGGTTTTGTGGTAGTTTCTAAAACATTTTATAAGCAGTTGATAAAAAAAAAAGATTAGAAGAGCTTGGCTGAGATAAAAAAGATGTATATGGGAAGAAATCTACAAATATTTTAAGAACAGAGAGAAACAGGAAAGTTATGATGTAAAATCATAAATTTCAAGTAATTATTTCAGGAAAAATCCTTAATAACAGGAAATTCATGAAAAACAAGGTCTAAAGTAAATAAATACATGTATTCAAATCAACAATTATTCCATATAAATGATGAAGGAAAAATTTCTCATTACTCAACTGGCAAGCATTCTTTCTTATTTGTGTGTAGTGAATAAATACTTATGAAATTTACTTTAGACTAAAGCTTTTCCAAGGTTATGGATAATTAAGTTTATTTGACTACAGAAGATGTGAACATAACATAAAAATAATCAAGGACAATTTAGGCAAGCACTTAGTTAATCACTTAAAAGAGTATCTCCTAGATTACTGCTTTTCTAAAACTTCTTACCTGTTCCAGAGCTTCTCCTTCATTTTGTTCACCTTTTAAGTTTTTTCCAGATATTAATTCCTCCCATGTGAACAGTAGTGAGTCTGTCACTTCACCAAATGGATTAAAATCAATTAGCCACACTTTGCCCTACATCAGAGAGATTATTGAGATACTAAAAATTAATAAAGAACAAAGTTATACACCATTTCCTAAAGTCTATAATCTGCAAAAGTCAAAGTGAATCAGAATGTCCTTTTTTCATATACCTTTCTTCCCAAAAGAAACTTACCAAACATTAACAATTACAGATGAATTTAAAGCAAAAAATGGCTTTAAAATATTTTAATACTTTTCAAATGACTTCTCTATTTTGGCTAAAAAAAAAAAGTTACATTTTGATGAAAGTCCATTTGACTAAATAAAAATGAATGAATGGTATGGTGGAAAGAGTACTGACTCTAGTCAGAAGTCCTAGGTTCAAATCCTACATGTAATGATAATCCTGCAGCTTCAGGAAGTCACTTCACCTCACTGGGCTGTAGTTTCTTCATCTACAAAATGAGGGAGTTAGGATTAGATGGTCCCTGGGGTGCCTTTGATCCTATGACTATAGAGTTCACAGAAAAATGTCATTTTTGACAGCAGTATAAAAAAAGAAAGGACATTGAAAAACCATCTACATTTTTTTCTTCCTATCTCTTGCAACTAATTTTAAGTTTTAGGTCCAAACCCTAAAAAAAAAAAAAAAAAAAAGGAAGCCCAACCAAAACGAACCATGATAAGAAGCAGTATCAAGAATGTTTCAGGGAAATCTGACAGAGAGTGACTATTTATTGCAGGAAAGGGTTCTCCACTTGACCAATCTGCATCAAGTAACCTTCCATAACACCAAGAGGTTGTTACAAAATGTGGGGATATTCTTCATACATGAAAGTGTAACAATTTTGCTTGTCAACATATATACTCCATGGAAGTTATACTCCCAATAAAGAAAAATGATTTTCACCATGGTGTATTGGTAGCCCTGTGTCTTAAAAGTTTGGCCTGGCAGAATCTGCTAAGCAGGAAAGGATTCAAGAATAAGCCTAGCAATGGACTTTTGTGTCTATAACCCACAGAGCAGCATGATAAATTTGGGGATACTCATTATCAAAAGGCTGGCTTCAGGGTGGTAGTCATATATATAATCATGAATATTAATATCTGAAGATATATGATATATATTAGTAGAGGGGAAAAGGTATGGTTTTCAGGTTGGTCTTGTATGATAAGATTTGATATTGTCTAAATGAGGGAAATAAAACCCAGCAGAAGGAAATGCTCATTATGAAATCCTGCTGAGTCCACTACAAATTTCTTCTATGTAACCTCAACTGGGTATTCACTGCTGCTGGACAATCCTTTCACACATCCCTAATTCACTCATCATTCTACTCCTCAGTCTCCTGACTTTAATCTATTCCTTATTCAATTGCCAAAGTGATTTTTTCTAAAATATGGGAAAAAAAAAGACATTCCTAAAAGGCAATCCTGACAATGAAAATCCACTAATTCAACAAATTGCAGTGGCTCCCATTACCTTCAGGATCAAAAAAAAGTTCTCTATATGGTATTTAAAAGTATCTCTAAACTTTTCTTTACACACAACACATCTCTTATCTCCATGCTACACCTGAGATGATTTTTCTGATTTTCCCAGATACTCCCACCCCACCCCACCCCTGAAAATATCTTGTACTTACTTTGTATCTACCCATATGTATATATGATATATAAACAAACATAAGCTCCTTGTAAAGACATGTTTCCTCGTTACCTAGTACAGTTACCCACATGTAGTAAACATTTAATAAGTGATTACAGACTGATTATATAGATGCTCATCATAATGACAACAATGCATAAACTTTTACCTAAATGCTTATGAAAAGATCTTATGACAAAATTGAAACCATCACAGAAATTAAAAAAAAAAAGTGGATTAAATTTTCCATTTAAAAGTTTTGCACACTGGACATTGTATTAACACACAACAGATGTAAAATACAACTCCTCTCAAAACAGATGTTTAGAGACAGTTGTTGCCACAAACAACAACAAAGGGGTTCTTTGGCTGAAGTCAATTTGAAAAGACTAAAAGGCAAAGTTAGCAGAGCCTCACCATCTCTCTTGGGTATGAAAATAGGAACCTATTAGTAGCATATCAAATGCAGTATGTTCAAAAGAACTAATTCTCCAAATGACCTATAATTTCTTTTGCATAAAAACTACTTGCCTCACCATTTCTTGTCTCCTGATCCCTTCCCTAGTCCTTGACTCCCTGCTCTATCCTTTGGCTTTTGTTGATCTTGATTTTTAACCCTGATTCTGATCCAGATACCATTTTGTCTCTGGCCCTTTATCTCCACAGCCTCTATCATGATTATCTATTGTGGCCTTTAAAAATAATACTCTGCCCTTACCTGTACAGCAGTTTCCTATCTGAAGCACTCTCCCCTTGACTCTCCCAAACTAGCAAGATTTCAATTGGAAAGATTGTTAAGGATCCATGATGGGACCCTTACTTATTTGCTTAATTTTAAATTAGTTCAAAGGTATAAATAACTCAAATTATACTAAGACTATACTTTATTTAACTGAAAACAAAATATATAAGCTTCATTCTAGAAAAAAAGACTTAATGATTTATATCAGTTTAAATATTATTTACCTCATTGAGCATATTTTTCAGGTACTTTAAAACCACTTTAAACAGGATCAGGCCTCTTTACAAAATTATGAGGGAAGGAAAGAAAGATAACTCTTTGGCCAAGTGTTAAACTAATTCTTACTAACATTTTCAATGATAATGGCTTTTTTGTAGTAAGAGACTACTGAAAAATGAAAAGCCTTCATGGCCCATAAAAGGAAACATCTAATACTGATATTTGAAGCACTATGGCAGATTGGTGATAGAGATATTTTGACATGGAAGTTCTTTTTGCCCACAATAAATTACTCTATCTACTTGTAAGGATAATCTTGATTCCAAATCACAACAAATTATTAACTTACCATACTATCTCGGTATACATCAAATACAACTGTAAAAAAAGAAACAGCCCCAATTAATCTTTATACAAGATACAATTTAAAGAAATAAAGTCATGTTTAAATAGTAAAAATTACATTTAAAAACAAAATAAACTCTAAACATTATTCAACCAAATAGTGCAAAAATTCCTTAATCTTGAGGATAAAAAAATTTTTTCTTTAAAATCTTAAAACTAAATGTTACAAGAATCAAAATTTACTTCCTTGTTATGATTGTCATTTTCTTTTTTTTCTAATGTTTTCATCTATCATACTATAGAATTTATAGTTTCATGAAAACATTCAATTTGTCCATTATACACAGGCTATGGGGAGGATTCCAATTTGATACTAAATAAACAGTACTCTTGGAATAGGCACCCATTTATTTGATTGGGGAGTGATATAGTGATATGACTAAGATCTGGAGGTGGAAAAAAAAATAAACTCTACCCACATTCAGGGAATGATTAATGTAATTTATCATCAGTGCTAGCAGAGAAACTAACTTTGGCAAGTAGAGAAAATATGAGCAAAAACAGGAAAAGTGTATTCTTTGATTCTTAAATAATTTATTAATTTAAATGATAAACTGATACTAAGTTCTGCATTCCATTATGGAATTTAATTGTTACTTAAACGATGGGTATTTAATAGCATAAACATTACCAATCTGCCTTGCTTTCTTTAAATAAACTAATATATATATATATATATATATATATATATATATATATATATATAT